>JASDDO010000031.1:565674632-566216271 GCA_030015575.1 Agapanthus africanus
AAATCCAAGTAAGCTGAAACCCAGAATCTAAACCCATTTGGAAATATTGGAGGTGAGGTTTAAATAATCCTCCGATAAAATCAATTTAAATAGCATCTAAATTTAACTAAGTATGTTGAAAAATCTTTATGACGTTTTGAAACCTGTCATCACCTCCTTTGTATTTTTATAAAAACCCGATACAACATAATAAAATAGCATCCCAATGGAAGCTAGTCTCCACATCCAAATGATGGAGCAACCAAACAATCTAAATCAGAAGTCGACTCCAAAGAGCGAGACAACCCAAGACACAACTCTAATCCTCGATTCTAAGTCCATAATATGCCATTTCTAAGTTGATGGAGTTTCCGCTAGATACAAGAATATATGAATAATCAAGAGTGAGTATGATACAATAATAACTCACTTACCCATCACTCCTCAAAAGAATGTATGACCAAGCCGCTAATAATCCAAGTAGTAAAACCTGCAAAAAACTGTGGCACAACGGGGATGAGTTGCCAACTCAGTGAATAAAAGTACATCTAAAAGTAGAAATCGAAATGCATGACGATTCCTAGGTCATAATAATAGTAGTGTCATAAACTGTACCGATGTACTATATGATATGCAAAAGTGCAATATTATCTATTATGCAATCCCAAGTATACTATCTCAATATCATATGAGTCAAAATCATGAATCTATGATCCGTATTGGAATCCCCTTTTTGTCTATGACTGTCGGTACAAATATATACAGGTACTGTCCCCCGGATCAGTCCTGGTAGAATCCAATAAATAAATATTTAACTGTGTATCCCATGATAATGATCACATCAATATACAAATAGATGCCCAGCATCGACATCGAAATCCGAAATCTCTCGTGTCCAACATCGACACGTAAAAACAGATACCTTCGACACCACCTCAACAGATGATAGTCACCCGATATCCTGGCTACGATCAGTATCCCCTGGATATCTGATGTACCTAACGAACCCCGGTCAGTATCCCCTGGATAGCTACCGTGCTCATCTCAATCTCTGGTCAGTATCCCCTGGATATTTGCCATTATCAACTCTATTTCCGGTATCGAGTATCCTCGCTAGACTCCCCCGCCTCAATGCGGCTATCCTGCCCCTCGGTCTCGACCGGGTCCACCATATATCCAACTGTATATCTCCCCCACTAAGTATGGATAACGTAAAAATCCACGACCGTATGTCTCCCCCACTTGGTCCGGAACAAAACCAGAAAACACAAAACTCATGGTGGACGTTTTACTCATCATCTCAAAATATCAAGTAAGGAATAAGAATAATTGCATAGTTTGTATTGATGATATATAATATATGAATATATATATATATATAACAGTGTCCCATACCACCGATATATATATCATCAGGAGTAAAATACTCAGAAATCCCATGAAAATCAAATACATCATCTATAGTACTACAACATGAATCGGAAACGACTACGTTATCATATCACATAACATAATGATTTCAATTCTAATGTGTCATGGCACTACTAATGATGTGTAGTGTAGCATACGCGTCTGTGCTCATGCAACATGGAATCATTAGTATTTGTGCAAGTGTTCTACGGTATAATAATCTATATATTAACACATATATATATCAGAACGATTCTACAGTGACATGGCAGTACCAATGAGGTGTAGTGTAACATATATTTACGTGCTTGTGCAGCATAGTACTCAATGGTATTTATGCAGTGTTCTATCAGAGTGTGCGTAACACGGAAACATATAATGTAAATAATATAATGCAAACCTGTAAGTAATCTAAACGTACTTATTGTAATTACTTGTTATGAGCTATACCATTATCTTTAGAAATGATCGGAACGTTAAGTTTGAAATAAGGAAGCTGCCTTAGATTTAAAATAGATGTTTGTTTTAAAATTGGCATGCATCCTGGTAGTTTATTTAAAATACAACGAACCGGGGTTTTTAAAATAATATAGCTCATACCAGCATTACATCCTAAAACAGAACATAATCTATCTCTACGAGTCAAAGAATAAATCCGCCGTTATTCGGCATACAAAGTTCATCATTTCACTATATCCATATTATCTTAAGTACGGCATGATCCCTCGTACAAACCCATCAAATCATACTCATATCATTCAGATCAATATCACGTATATCACATTTAAACAATTTCATATGAAACTTTATGCAAACAGGAGCATACAAGATGCAATACTGTATCAATACTTTGAAGAAAAGCTAAGCTTAACTAGATATCACAATAATAGTTATAAGGTTGCGGGGGTGCTATACGCCATCCACCCGACTTCCCCCGTAGATGTAAATCTACTCACTGGAAATACATCGTATCTACTCAGGAAGCGCCAATCCTTTTCCTTTCCTCGCGACCTCCAAAGTTCCCGTATTGGAATCTAACATTGCAACAACTTTTATAAGGAAACGGCTATATTTCGATACGTCAAAATCAATAAAACGCAAGGTGTACGTGCTAATTACACTATGTACGACTATTGCCAACAATCCAATAGTCAACCTCTCTGAAATTTAAACCTGCACTGCATCGCGACTGAACACAGAACACGTTACGTTTTAACCGTGTCGTATTTTAGATTTTTGATTCCCTAACCGATATTAGCTTTCAGATTTTATATACAGTTAAACTAACTTAATTAAACAATACCAAAATAACCTTAATTCTACACAGATACCTACCCAACAACCCAAATCACCCAAGCCCCCTACAAATCCGGCGACGCCGGATTTCCCCTTATGGTCGCCGGCCACAATCTGAGATCCCCTGCTCGTAATCCTATGGTGTGTTCCAGGTCCAACATACAACATTTTAGCACTGTTTTGTTAAGTTGATTATTATCTAAACTATAGCATATTAGTACAGAATTCAGTTTTGCTAAAAATACGATATTATAGACATTGGATTTCCCATTTAAACAATTTACAGAATAGATTCCTACAGTGAACAAAGGCTTTACCTACAAGAATATTGCTGGAAGAACACCCTCCAAGATACACAAGCTCCTTGTCCTAGCTTGATGGTGAGAAATCCCTATTCTTAGCTCTTTTCTTCTTCTTCTTCTTTGTTTGATCTAGTTTTCTTTTCTTTCTTTTGAATTTTCAGAAGTTTTAAATAGATTAAATGATCTGAACACCTTAGATAAATGGTGAAGGGAAGGGTGAGGTGTAGGAGGAGGTGTCACCAAGCAACATGTGGTGGTTTCATGCAAGGAGGAGGTGTAGGGATTGTGTTGTGCATGAGAGCATGTGGTGGCAATTCATTATCTTTCCATTTTAGTCTATCTTAAGATAAAATTCTGAACAAAAAATTAATTTACCTCTTTTTCACTTACACCCTTAATCAATTCACATTTGCACAAATTCCTAAACTTTACCTAAAAACCCCTCACAACTTATGTTATTATATAAACACCATTTTATTAAAGTGAAGCTAAATTTATCACTAAAACCCTTATAATTTATTTATGTTGCATACTAAAATTAAAATTTAATTTGTTTTACATATATCTTATGAAATTGTCTTATTTGGTTTTAATAACTTTTTAATTTAACACTTTATTATTTAATTAATTAATTTTATTTATTTCCAAATTTTTAGAATATTACAGTTTTGGAGTCGCAACATGACTCTCAAAAGCGGTATCAACGTAAGAAGATGGGAGAGGTTGAAACGGTTGATACGAAGTGGATTACAGAATCCAATTATTTGTCCTAAATATGTCTATCCAATCTCTCAGAGAAATTTTTGGCATGGATGGATCGTTCGAAGTTCGACCAAAGAAAGAGCCGTAAGAAGAAATGTCTGGTTGTGGGTACCAAAATTCGGCAAGAGTTGATCGTTTTGGGGTACCCATGTTATTAAAAGAGTGAAAGGTAGGGAGAGTGGAAGGTTCATGAATTTTTATAATTTTTATAATTTTTTAATTTTTTTATTGTTTTTGGAGTTTTTGAAATTGTTTGTTTTGGTTTTTGGAAAAAATATACGAAATTATGGGACTAAACTTTATACAAGCATAATCACAATATGCACAAACAACACCTAGAGTTAGGGTCTTCAAAGTCCAACTAGATCGCTCCTAGACTTTCAAGCGACAAGTTGCAGGATAACTCTCGAATTGCCTCTTCACTGCCAATTGTGGCCAGGTAAGCACAACTGAAGTAAGAAGGGTTCCACTCACGAATCACCATGAGACTGGCCTTTTAAAATTACCTCCTCACTTGTCTAGCTTAGGCACCACAAAGTCAAGTTTAGATAAACGACCAATTCCTCGCAACCTTCACTTTTCCAAAATGAATGCGACAAGTCCTTATAGGTTTGGTCTAGATATTTTTTTATTAACTCAAGATAATGCGTATGCTTTTTGTGATTTGTGGGGTCTTAGAAAGGGTGATGAAATCCCTACCCAATCTTAATTGGTGTTATATCCCCTTAATGTCCTTATTATTATATGCAAAGCGTTAAACAAAAAAAATCTAAAACAAATTTTTTTTATTTTGCGGCGGTGCAATCTGTGCAAATAAACCTGCAGAAAATACAATTCAATGGAGTTTAGAGGAGAAGTTTAGTGCAGAGAAGAAGCCAGAAAATTGTTGGGGGAATGAAGACAAAGTTTGTCCGCGGTTCCACCTCCTTAACCACCTATTTGCCGCGGTTCTGTGGTAGGTTTGACGAGTTGGAGCACCAAACTTGTTTTGTACACTCCCCTTGTTATGTTCTTCTGTATTAAAGCCTCTGTTTCTTGATTTTATCACTGTACTTGCTCCAGATTTCCCTGTACACTTACACAAAAAATATCAAAAATAACAAAATGGTTTTTTTTATTATATTTATTTATTATTTTTTTATATATACACAAAAAAAATATTAACCCAAATGACAAGAAAGAAATACGTTACCGTCTCCCCGGTAGCTGCACCATTTGATTGTTAGACTTTTGCTATGCGTTCTACTTATTCTATTTGTTCTAGTTACCGCAATCAAGACGATGTCTCTTTGCTGCTAGCCGGTTGAGTACGGGTCGTCTGCAGGGAGATGGTTGTGTTGGGGTCAAAATTTGCACCCCGGTAGACCGGGTCAAAGTCAAGGTCAACCCCAAGTAAGCGGGCCCAAACCCAAGAAATTGGGCCCATGCCCAAGTCGAGCCCCACGACCGACCTCCCCCATACCGAAATAAAAAATCATGTAATAAATAATTTTAATGTAATTTTTTATGCATGAATAGGCATAAAGCCAAATTTTTGTAAAGCTCATGGCTCATGTGCAAAAGAAATGAGCACACGAGGCATGGGATGGGCAAAATGCCATTTTGTAAAGCCCAAGGGGCTATGTGTAAATATGTAAGCCTATATAAGGCAATAAGATAATGAAATAAAAAAGAACTTTTCATTCGCTTGAAAATCTAGGGTTTTTGTTCCTCCTTCTCCTTCCTCAAGGTTCTAAACGTTCTTCCCCTTTTCAATTAAATCAAGAGTTTTACTCTTCCTTTTTCAAAATTAAATAGTTTTTCACCACAAAACCCACAAAGGAGAGCTCAGATCTTCCATCAGATCTCAAAAAGGGGAGATTTTTAAATCTCACCCTCTTTCTCTAAGATCCGATCAACCGAGAGGAAGAAGAAGGAGACTCATCTTCAAAAATCCCTTCTTGGGAAGATCCAGGGCCAAAGGGGAGAGAAACAAAGAGCCTCCCTTTGATCATTTCTAAAGATTTCTAGGAGTTTAACTCCATTCAAGATCTGTTGGAGTTCAACTCTATAAATTAATCTCTTTTTAGGAGTTTAACTTCAGAATTCAAATCGGGAGCACAGCTCCCAGTGTAGGGACAAATTCCTTTTTCCAGCTGACGCCCAGTGCCCGCGTGCCAAGTACGTAGGGCACTGGCGCCCAGGGCCCGCTTGCCAAGCACATGGGGCGCTGGCGCCCAGTGCCCGCATGCTAAGCATATGGGGCGCGGGCGCCCAGCGCCCTCGTTCCAAGCACAAGGGGCGCTGGCGCCTAGCACCCGCGTGCCAAGCATGTAGGACGCCCAGCGCCCAGCGCCTAGCATCCACGTGCCAAGCGCGTGAGGCGCCAGCGCCCGCGTGCTAGGCACATGAGGTGCTGGCACCCACGCGTCCTTTGGACGCTATTCTTCTTTTTTTTATATACACACACATTCCACAACACTGTCCCCGTTAGAAAAAATTTCTAATGGGGAGCTGCCCTACATCCCGCAAGGGGGCTACTAGTCCCCTTGACGTCCAGCTCGCTATTCGGTCAGCGGGACCGCCGTAAAAACTCAGCGGGACCCCCGTAAAAACTTTATGGGGCCCCTGATATATCCAAAACCCCTTCAAAACACATACTGCACAATGAGTTCGCATGACCAGTTTGACCTATCAATCGGAGGTTCCCTCGCTCCAAAGGTAAGGGGTAATTAACGACAGCTTAGTCCGCGGCTGGCGGAGATTCATATACCCACAATCAATAAACCCCCGCCTATCCTGGGCAGGGGGAATCTTTAGTACTCCTGACAAGCGACGCGTATTCCCATCTCAATAGGGTGAAGAAAAACACCCTACATGTTGTAGGTCCATTCTTATCTTAGACGAGTCAATTAAAGATTGTGTATGTATGTTCAAATCTATTCGAAGTGCTCGTATTTTATGTTCAAGTAAACTTGTTAGGGTTAAGGTTGGTTAGTAGAGTTAGGATTAGTCTTGTACTTATCTTTTGCCATTCTTGAAATGATATTGGGATAATCAAAATTATTGGGATTAGGAGGAGATAGGAATAGGATTTGCGAGTTTAAACAAGCTTTCCAACGCTAAATCCAATCCTAGTGCCCCTTGTACGTCTGCTATTCATTATTCTTTCTCCTTTCCTAATCAATACGCCTAAAGTAAGATTAAAAGATTCAACGTTTCCCTGAGGACGACCCGTAGTCATCTCGGTCTAGCTACATGCGACACCGTTATTAATTGCGGTTACTACACACACTTTACAGAAATCAATCAAATGGCGCGGTTATCAATGAATTGATAGTGCGCCCGATTAGAATGTTAACTATTCTTTTGATAAAGTTTATAAACTTTATAGGACGTAAAAGGAGTTAAAGGATTTTAATCATCCATTGATCTACCCTAATCCTACGAACCCTAACAAGCAGAGAATTTCTCGCGCATGATGGAGATAAAAGAACGGATAGAGATCATGAAGAAAATAAATGCAATAAGAATAAAACAACTACCTTTATTAATCAACTTGATCAATTACACTTTGTTCCTTTAGAAAGTGATTACAAAACCCTTGTTTGCTTCTCGATATCTTCTTAAGGAGGTAGATGAACAGCTGATGATCAACCTGGATTCTTGAGCCGTCTTGAACTTCGTGATCTCGTCGGTTTGATCAGTTTTCAAGTGAGGCTCTCGGTTCTGTTTATAGTCATAGAAGTTGAAATCCCTAGATCCCCAGAATTAGGGTTAGTTGTATAAAATCCAACCTGAAAATCTCAAATCCCAACTCCCCCTTTAGGCCGCGGATCCGCCACATTTTTGGTGTTTTGGCCGCGGTTGCGCCGCGTCTTGGTGTGATCTTTGTTTCAAAATTCTTAAGCTTCATCTAGTTGACATGTGGTGATCTTTTGAATATCTGGATTTTGGAAATTTTCTCTAAGTTTCTGCCAGAATTGATTTCTTCGATTAAATTTAATATTTCGGCAGATTTGATCTCGATAACTCAGATTTCCTTGATTCCAATCCTCGCTCCAAAGGTGAGGGGTAATTAACGACAGCTTAGTCCGCGGCTGCCGCAGATTCGGATACCCACAATCAATAAACCCCCGCCTACCCTGGGCAGGGGGAATCTGTAGTACGCCTGACAAGCGACGCGTATTCCCATCTCAATGGGGTGATGAAAAACACCCTATAAGTTGTAGGTCCGTTCTTGTCTTAGACGAGTAAATTAAAGATTGTGTATGTATGTTCAAATCTATTCTAAGTGCTCGTATTTTATGTTCAAGTAAACTTGTTAGGCTTAAGATTGGTTAGTAGAGTTGGGATTAGTCTTGTGCTTATCTTTTGCCATTCTTGAAATGATATTGGGGTAATCGAAAGTAGAAGGGATTAGGAGGGCATAAGAATGGGATTTGCGAGTTTAAGCAAGCTTTCCAATGCTAAATCCATTCTCAGTGCCCCTTGTCTGTCTGCTATTCATTATTCTTCCACCTTTCCTAATCATACGCCTAAAGTAAGATTAAAAAATTCAACATTTCCCTGAGGACGACCCGTAGTCATCTCGGTCTAGCTACACGCGACACCGTTATTAATTGCGGTTACTAAACACACTTTGCAGAAATCAATCAAATGGCGCGGCTATCAATGAATTGATAGTGTGCCCGATTAGAATGTTAACTATTCTTTTGATAAAATTTATAAACTTTATAGGACATAAAAGGAGTTAAATGATTTTAATCATCCATTGATCTACCCTAATCCTACGAACCCTAACAAACGGAGAATTTCTCGCGCATGATGGAGATAGAAGAACGGATTGAGATCATGAAGAAAATAAAATGCAATAAGAATAAAACAACTACCTTTATTAATTAACTTGATCAATTACACTCTGTTCCTTTAGAAAGTGAGTACAAAACCCTTGTTTGCTTCTCGATCTCTTCTTAAGGAGGTAGATGAACAGCTGGTGATCATCCTGGATTCTTGAGCCGTCTTAGACTTTGTGATCTCTTCGGTTTGATCAATTTTCAAGTGAGGCTCTCGGTTCTATTTATAGTCATAGAAGTTGAAATCCCTAGATCCCTAGAATTAGGGTTGGTTGTATAAAATACAACCTGAAAATCTCAAATCCCAACTCCCCCTTTAGGCCGCGGATCCGCCGCATTTTTGGTGTTTTGGCCGCGGTTGCGCCGCGTCTTGGTGTGATCTTTGGTTCAAAATTCTGGAGCTTCATCTAGTTGACATGTGGTGATCTTTTGAATATCTGGATTTTGGAAATCTTCTCTAAGTCTCTACCAGAATTGATTTCTTCGATTTACTTTAATATTTCGGCAGATTTGATCTCGATAACTCGGATTTCCTTGATTCCAGTCCTGATGTAATTTCTGCACAATATCTCAACAAATAATGTTAGTAGAATTTATTTTTATTGAGATATTATCATAACCATTTGATATGATATTATAGTTTAAGAGAATTGGTTAAGGATATTTGATAAGGTAAGCATATTTAAATGGACTAAATATTATATAGATATTATATGCTTACATTTTCCCTCATAATGTTAATTATAATATATAAACATATGTAAATAGTATTTTTATAGATAAACCCTCATATGTGTCATATTTATAATAAACACCTTTTATTATATAAAATAGTAAGGAAAATGTCATATCAAATGCACGATATTTTCGACTGAAAAAATACCCCCAAACTTAATTTTGATCGTCCCGAGCAAACTAGTTATTCAAGAGAAGAAGAAAAATAAAAAGAAAAATCTAAGTAGCACACTTTCGTAGGCAACACAATTGCACTGAGCACGTGCAACAAGCCGATAAACCTCTAGGTTTCCCTAGGAGGAGGAGTGTTGTCTCCTGAGGGTTTTCAGCGGATTACACCCACAAAATCTTATAATAAAAGAAAGATAGTGAAAGTTACATATAAAGATAAGAACTTATAAAAGAAAAAATTTGAAAATAAGAGTTTCCAACTATACCAGCTTTTCAGTTGCTATGAGCCCTATCTTAATGGTCGTGAAAAAATGTTAGAAATGACATCATCCCTCAATAAAGCATCGCCTTTAGTCTTCCTCCCTATCTTTCTTCCAAACATCGATCATATACCCCTACGTGTGTGTAAAAAATATCCCTACACTAAGAGAATTCAATTCAAGCTATCATACTCTTGTCCATCTTCCAAAGTACTTTATAGTTGGTGAATATTTTCGATAAAATTTCTCACACATTCTTCATGCGACCGTTAATACTTCTTGAGGTACTAACCGACCGATTACAAAATGTGCTAGCGTATTTAGGCGTAATTCCTCGTTTCGCAACACCTAAGGCTTAGCAGTGGCTCCCAAACCAGTTGGTCTAAGGCACTAGGTGATAAAGCACCCTCGCTATATTTTTTTATGCTGCCTTAAGCAATTACAAAACCAGTGTTCATTTTTTTCTTCACCACTTATATATATATATATATATATATATATATATTCCTTCATAGTAAGTCTTTTAGACAAGAGCATTTCAAGTTATCTTCTACTATCTCAAGTTTCAAGATGTGTGTAAGTGCGTATAGCAGAGTATCAACATTCAATTGTTTGGCCTCAAGAATAGGGACTATTTTTCAGACTTATTTTTATTCTCAGATTAGTGACTTCATTTATCTTACTAACTCTTTGTCACGCCCCGCTTCCCGGTGTACGGCGAAGGGGACGCGACGAGGTCCGCTACGTATATACTTAGAAGTACATACGCTAAGCGTATCTAAGCAATATAAAAGTAAATCACAAGAGACAAGAGATATAGAAATAACAACAACTTTATTAATAACATTCTTTGTACAATGCATGGAAAGGAAATACAACTGAAATGAAAAGCGATGCCTAAACAATGGCAAAACAGGAAATGAAAATACTGAATAAAACAAGGTACAATGTCTAGAGCTCAGGGTCTTCGTGAAACTGCTCCAAGTCTTCATCGGTGGGCTCGATCTCTGCTGGGTCCAAAGTACCTGACGACATTCAAAGAAGAAAGAAATAGAATGTCGTCAGCGAACAGGTCGCCCGATAAGTCCCAAAGATAAAGAAGAATTAGAAAAGACAGAATAAGAGTATTTTCTAAAGAGATTGTAAAATATTGTAGAATATTGTGTTAACGCTGTTATTTGTAGCTTGGTACAGAAGGATGCCAGTGTATACGAGAGGGGTCTCTATATGCTAGAGACTAGGGCAAACGGAATGTACAAGGAACCATTAAGCCACGGTACAACAGCAACGGAATATAGGTTAGGTGTCTTAATCTGACCACCTCGTGCCACCTTTAAAACCTTCCGTACCAATCTACCCCTTAAACCCCGTAGTGTTTTGATAGTATTGTTGTTTTGTATTGTGTAAGTTGGATGACTGACCAAAACCATGATATCAGTAAACAGATTGTAATTGCATAATCAGGTAAATGGAATAACGGAATAATGGATGTATATCCATGTTTTGATTCAATCAAGTTGTATAGATTGTTAACTGGATTCTGGGATTCATGTATTCATATTAAGTTGGAATATTAAAGAATATAGATTGACTTGAATCATATTCAAGTCAGAAATAATTAGATTCAAACCCGAGTCAGACTAAAAGAAATGTATGTCTAAGTTCTATATTTGTTAGGGTCTTTATTGTAATTTATAAAACTTGAGGGGGTTTATGTAAAAATACTTTTGTATAGTTTTCAAGATACACCTCAAGTATTTATTATTCGTCTTTATAGTTATAATGAGTGTGATTTTATTTTGTTTTATTTCTAGTGAAAATATCCTAATTACATAAATAAAGGTATTAATTTGTAATATTGATTTATTTGAAATTCATGGTATTTTAATGTAACTTTTAATCTTGTAATTTTTAGGAAAAGGTGGAAACTTTATTTTATAATAAAATAGGTGTTTAAATGATAAATATACATATTTTTATACAAGAATAATTTTTAATAAATATTTTATTTTCCAAAAATCTCATTTTTCTTAAATGTCGTATTTTAAACCTTTCGAGACCGAATGCTCCTTGCGGAGGTCTGAATCTCGCACTACTAAGCCCGAGGATGCACGATAAACCGTACTATCCCTAACGAGTTCCCCAAAGGTGGGTTGTAGTGGCGCTTTGCAAAGATTTAATAAATACTAATCATTTAGAAAACGGTTTTATAAAGATAAGGTATTTATTTGTAAAAGGGTGTAAATTTCCGTATTTTAGATTCTAGGGTTTCCTAAGCCAACTAGCCTATTTCTAAAGGGTCTAAACGACAAGACATTAGAAGCCTCAAATCGCCTCTTCACCACCAAATGCGGCCAGATAAGTGCCAGGTAAGTGGGAGGCTCTCCACTTCAAGTAATGACCCTAATTAAGTAACCACTTGCCTTAGACACACTTGCCTAGACACCACAAAGTCAGGTTTAGATAAACGATCGATGTCCACAACTTATCGTATTTTCTATTAAAAGATATTGTTTTAAAAATTGTTTATAACTTAGAACTTTTAGAAAAAGTTTATAAAGAAAATGGTATTTTAATGTAAAATCTTGTTTTGTCGTGTTCTAAATTTTCAAGGTAGCGTGTTATGATTACATATGAGTGTGTGTGGAGGTAGGTCATTACCTCGTGATCTACTTTAAGGTATAGTAAAGTTTAGGGGTTAAATGTGATAAACTAAACATTGTGGTATTTAAGTAAAAGAATACGATATATTGAAAAAGCTATCATTTCATGTGTGAAAACTTGTTCAAATTAATTTTTAAGTGATTAGTAGTCAACATGAATATGTTTAAGTATTATGGAATTAGTGATAAATGAGATTTGATAGAAAACCGAATCGGAAATCGGGTTGTTCCGATTTCCGTCGGGTTTGTAAAGTCATATTATTATGAAGGAAAAGAAAGATAGAAAAGGAGGACTTACGGGTTTGGACAACGCTAGAGAGTAAGAGAGAGGTAGAGGGTTTGCCGGTGCGTCGAAATGTCGTTGAGAGGTCCTAGCACGATCGTCGGAATTTCGCCGTCGATTTCGTCAGCGCTTCGCCTTTCGTTCGTTTTCTAACATACCAAGTTCTCTTGAAATTTTTAGAGAGTGGACTTAGGAATGTAGGGTGAGAGGGTAGAGGGTATGGGGGTTTATATAGGGTTAGGCTAGGGTTAGGGTTTTTAATAAAAAATTTATATAAAAATTATATAAAATTCATTAAATCTAGGAGTAAAAGAGATTTATTGGCCAAATGATAACCGATCCAAGCATAATAAGTGTGCAGGAGGGTTTACCACTTCAAGACCCAACTTTTCTCTGTTGGTGACTCGGCCGTCAGACCAAGTCCGGTCGGCGACGCCGGATCGAGACGGCCGATTCGCCGGCCGGCGGCGCTGAGTCGGGCAGAGTCAGGGTTCCAATGGCCGAGGATTTTCCTGGAGTACAATTTGGTATATTTACTTTTTCATGTCCAGTACATATTTTGTGAGTTATGGCCTTTTGACTGTTGACTTCCAAAAAAAATTAAAACAAAATAAATACAAAAATAATGCGGGGCATGGGATTTGAACTCTGGTGGCTTGGTTCAGTATTGCAAGGTATTACCAATGAGCTACAAGCTCCTTCTTGTAATTATAGAGTGAAATAAATATTTAAAGAGATATCAGCCGCAATAAATACTCCAAGTATACATTGAATTTAAATCAATTCTTTGTACATTAAAAATGGAGTTGTTACAGTCTACCCTTCTTACAAAAATTTCGTCCTCGAAATTTACAACTTTTATTTGAGGACTAGTTTACAAAGAGGTGTGGATATCTAGTACGCATTTCATCCTCCCTTTCCCAAGTGGACTCTCCTAGAGTGTCTTTCCTCCACATCACTCGAACCAAGTTAACTTCCTTGTTTCGAAGTGTCTTCAATTTCCTGTCCAGGATCTCCACGGGCTGTTGCTCACAAGACAAATCGGGCTGTATAGTGAGCTCGGAATGATCGAGAACATGGCTGGGGTCACTCACATACTTTCTGATTTGGGATATGTGGAACACATTATGCACTCCTTCCAATGATGGTGAAAGCGCTAAGCGGTATGCCACTTCACCGACTCGTTCGAGTATGTCGAATGGTCCAATGTATCCCGGACTCAACTTACCCCGTCTTCCAAATCGGATCACTCCGCGGTTCGGAGATATCTTCAGGAATACGTGATCTCCTGGCTGGAACTCCAAGTGTCGTCTCTTTGCATCAGCCCAGTGCTTCTGTCGATCTTGGGCTATGCGCATCCTTTCCCTGATAGTACGAACCACATCAACAGTTGCTACTATCATCTCTGGTCCAAGAAGTTCCCTATCTCCGATGTCGTCCCAACTTAATGGCGAGCGACACTTCCTTCCATACAATGCTGCAAAATGTGTCATTCCTATACTTGCTTGGTACCTGTTGTTGTACGAAAACTCCACAAGATGTAGGTGATCTTCCCACGATCCTTTGAAGTCTAGCATACATGCTCTGAGCATATCCTCCAAGATCTGAATAGTTCATTCCGACTGACCATCTGTTTGTGGATGATAAGCCGTGCTGAAGTTCAAACTTGTTCTCAAGCTTGCTTGCAGACTCTGACAAAATTGCGATCGGAACCTGGTGTCACGATCGGAGACAATGCAGACCGGTACTCCATGAAGTCTCACAATTTCCTGTATGAGTTCATGGGTATCAGAGATAGTACATTATAAAGAGTTTAAATCTTTAATTAGATTATTATCTCCATGTACTTCTTTGCTAGTGTCACAGTAGATTGGCCAACTCAAAATGGGATGAAGTGAGCCGACATTGTGAGTCGATCCACAATGACCCATATGGCATCGTTACCCTTTGTGCTGCGAGGAAGTGTAGTCACAAAGTATATCATGATGTGTTGCCACTTCCATTCTGGGATTGGTAACGGTTGAAGTAATCCAGCGGTCCTGTGATGTTCAGCCTTTACTTGCTGACACACCAAGCATTTTGCGACGCTTCTGGCTACTTCACGCTTCATTCCATGCCACCAATAATTCTGACGTAGATCTTTGTACATTTTGGTACCTCCAGGGTGTACTGAATAGAGAGCTGTGAGCTTCTTTCATTAACTCTTCCCGAACAGGATCTTTTGGTACACACAATCTGCTGCTGTATCTCAAAGATCCGTCTTCATGGATGATGAAGTCTGTTCTGAGTCCATTCTCCACTTGTTCTCTGATCTTTTGCAACTTAGCATCGCTGGCTTGAGCTGCTTTGATCTGGTTGACAATGGTTGATTGAACTTGTAAATTCATCAAACTTGAAGCATTACCTGGCATGACTACTTCAATCTCCATCAGATGTAAGTCTTGTTGAAGCTTCCACTGAGCGGTGAGATTCATTGCTAATGGTTGGCGACTAAGGGCATCAGGTACTACATTCATCTTCCTTGGGTGATATTGCAAGTTGATGTCAAAGTCTGCCATGAGTTCTAACCATCTTCTCTGCCGCATATTCAACTCCTTCTGAGTAAATACGTACTTTAGGCTCTTATGATCTGTGTAGATGTTCACCCATTCACCAAGTAGGTATTGACGCCAAATCTTGAGAGCAAAGATGATGGCTTCCAACTCCAGATCATGCGTCGGATAATTGCGCTCATGAATCTTCAGCTGTCTTGAAGCATAAGCCACAACCTTACCGTGCTGATGTAGAACACATCCTAATCCCTTACCGGATGCATCGCAATGCACTTCGAATCCTCCAGATTGATCCGGTATGACGAGAATAGGTGATGATGTCAACCTTGACTTGACTTCTACGAAAGCTTGTTCGCATGCTTCTGACCACATAAATTCTTCATCTTTACGTGTGAGCTTGGTCAGGGGCGTTGCTATCTTCGAAAAGCCTTCAATAAACCTTCTGTAATATCCAGCTAAACCCAAGAAACTTCGAATATCCTTCACTGACTTTGGTGTGGGCCATTCGCTAACTGCCGAAACTTTCGCTGGATCCACAGAGATTCCTTCTCCTGATACGATATGTCCAAGAAAACCAACTTGATTTAGCCAAAACTCGCACTTGCTGTACTTGGCATAAAGCTGATGTTGACGAAGAGTTTCCAGGACAATTCGTAGATGTTCTGTATGTTCTTTCCGACTCTTAGAATATACCAGGATGTCGTCGATGAAGATGACAACAAACCTGTCTAAATACTTTCGGAAAACTTGATTCATAAGGTTCATGAATATTGCGGGTGCGTTGGTCACTCCGAATGGCATTACCAGAAATTCGTAATGTCCATAGCGAGTTCAGAACGCTGTTTTATGAATATCAGCTTCCTTGACCTTTACTTGATGATAACCTGAACGAAGATCTAATTCAGAGAAAACACAAGATCCACTTAGCTAATCGAATAAATCATCGATGCACGGGAGTGGATACTTGTTCTTTATAGTGACTTCGTTCAAGGCTCTGTAATCGATGCACATTCTGTATGAACCTTCCTTCTTCTTCATAATTAATACAGGTGATCCCCAACTTGAAGTGCTGGGACGAATCCATCCTTTCGCCAGTAATTCGTCCAACTGTGTTCGGACTTCCTTCAAACCTTCTGGACTTAAACGATAGGGTGCTTTGATCACCGGTTGTGCTCCTGGTATTAAATCAATACTGAATTCAAGAGCTCGATCGGGAGGCAAACCTGATATATCGTCAGGAAATACATCGTCGAACTCTCTGTTCCCCTCCGAAAGACGACGTGACAAACGTCTTGCCTGGGATTCGGGGCAGATGCTAATTGGTTCTATCCGTCTACCTCTCCGAAGATGCCAGATTGATTTATGACACCATGCATCGAAGGTCTAAACGGATGCGTCCGATGTAGCAGACTTCGTCAGATTCCCCCTCGCTTGAGGGGTTTTTGATTGTGGGGGCGCTCTTCCCTGCAGGCGCAAGCCCCTGCAGTTAATTACGCTACCGCAAGGCGGTAACAACTTTCTCCTTCTCCAGATGGTCACTTTGTGTCGTGGGTGTTTGTTTTGTGTTTGGTTGCCCGTGGATTGTATACGGAGACTGAGTTATGTCGTCGCCCGTAGGGCGTGGAATAGTCCAAATCCGTATTATCTTAGATTTGGGTTTAGGGGTTGTGTTTAAGGATATATTAGCCTCGTTTGAGACTAAGATCGACTCAAACATTTGTTAAGGATACGTTAGTCTAGTTTTAGACTAAGATCAACTTAACAGGATCGTTTAGATCCGACAAGAGAGCGATTAGGGGAGCCCTGTTGTTTAGTTTAGTGACGTTGCGGTCAATAGGTAGTTTAAGGACATTGCGGTCCATTGTTAGTTTTAAGACGTTGCGGTCATGGTTAAGGACGTCGTAGTCTGTGGATTTAAGGACTCCACAGTCCAATGTTAGTTTTAAGACATCACAGTCAAGGTTAAGGACGTCATAGTCCGTTATTAGTTTTAAGACATTCTGGTCAAGGTTAAGGACGTCATAGTCCGTGGCTTTAAGGACTCCACAGTCCGATATTAGTTTTAAGACATTACGGTCAAGGTTAAGGACCTCATAGTCCGTGGGTTTAAGGACTCCACAGTCCGAATCAAAGTGTGTGGTTATCAGGATCCGTTACCTCTTTGAAGACGTTGAGGAATTACAACGCCAAATATCAAAGGAGTGAAGAGATGTACCCTTACACCAAGGTAGATTAAGTGATCTGTAGTCCAACTTAGAAACTAAGATCGATTATTATATTATGAGCCCATTGGCCTAGTTGAATTTGAATTGAGGACTTATGGCCATCTTGGGCTAAGTCCAATTATGTTTGGGATATTGGCCCTCTGTTGATTCATTAAAGGAGAGGCTTTGCCTCTGGAAACTTAGCCAATTGGGCTAAAGCTAGTGTTAAAAACTAGAGACCAACAGTGTTGAACACTGGGAAAAGATTAACAAGTTAGTGTTAAACACTAAAAGATAATCAGTGTTGGACACTGGGAAAAGAGCTTTCAAATTAGTATTAAACACTAAGCAAATCAGTGTTAAACACTGCAAATATAGTTTTCCAAATTAGTGTTAAACACTAAGGAGAACCAGTGGTTAAACACTGGATACATAGTTTTCAATTTAGTGTTAAACACTAGGGCAAGAGGGGTCACGCGGTAACACGTGAGAGCGCTCTTCTTCTCTTCATTTTGTTCTACAGATAAGTGTTTAACACTTTTAGTTCTGAAAGCCATCATGTGCGGCCACGTGATGGGGGCTCATGCTGTGGTTTATTAGAATACTCCTTAGGGGTCACGTGGTGACACGTGAGGGCGCCCCAGAGTCTCTGTTTATTTTGCTATTTCTTTATGTGCTTCGGGGATCACGTGGGGCACGTGAGGTATTGCCTCAAAGTTCTCTTTTATATATCTTCGCAGGAGTCACGTGGTAACACGTGAGGTGTCTACTTCAGAGTTCTATTCTATAGGCCTTTGCAGGGGTCAGGCGGTAGCACGTGACTCTGCATGTTTTTAATGTTCTGTTCATAGGGTTAAAACCTAAACATTAGAGGAATTAAAATCCTGTTTTCTTCTGAAGAATTATATTCTTAATAGGGTTAAACGCTAATCTCTTTTCTTAAGGGAATTAAATTCCTGTGAGTTTGAGAGAATCATGTTCTCAATTAGGGTTAAACCCTAGTTCTGTTCATTTTGAAGAAATCAAATTCCTATAACATAGGGTTAAACCCTAACTTTTTCTCAAAGGAATTGAATTCCTATCATTTTGTGAGAATTAAATTCTCTGAACTCAGTTCCTCCTCTGTGTTTTGGATCTGCATGGCAGGATCTCAACCCAATGAGAATTAAATTCTCAATTCATGTGGAGATGTGCACTTTGCAGATTCTCAACCAGAGAAAGAACTAAGTTCTTTTCTTTACATAAGAGTTAAACTCTTTTGAGAATTAAATTCTCTTTTTAAGCCTCCCTTTTCTTTTCTTACCTAAGGTTTTCCTTTTGCAGAGAATCAAAGGCTCCCTCTCTCTCTCTCTCTCTCTCTATATATATATATATATATATATATATATATATATATATATATCAGAAAAAGATCCAAAGGTCTCAAGGTTTCAGAAAAAAGTTTTAGAAAAAGGTCTTCGAAAAAAGGGTCCCTTCTCTTCTTTTCTTGGCTCCTATTTATAGGAGAAGGAAGAGAATCAATCTGCTTAGTAAATCTCTTATTGTGAGATTTGACTTGTATATTGAGAGATTTGATTTATATTTATCATTAATCTGGGCCTTTAGATTGTTATGTGAATTTTATTCACCATTGGATTTTAAATCCAAAGATATCCCTTTGTTATCTCGGTTAGATTTAGGGGGAAATCTTTCCAAGTCTAAGATTTTTCCATAAATTGATTTTTAATCCAACGGTTTTAGATAATTCTTCTCCATTTTGGAAAGATTTGAATGATCTTTCCTCAGAATTTAATTATATTAAAGAATAAGGCTTTTAAAGCCGGTCACGTGTGGCCACGTGACCCCTGGTCACGTGTAGGCACGTGACCCCTGGAATGGGCTTCTCTTCTTCTGCGCTCTGTTCTCTGGCCGTTGTTCAGCTGTCACGTGGCAACACGTGACCACTGGTCACGTGTGAGCACGTGACCTTTTCTGGAGCTTTTTCTTGAATGCGCTTTGTGACGCTGCTTCAAACGTCACGTGCCAACACGTGACCATTGGTCACGTGTGAGCACGTGATGCCTCTTCTGAGTCCTTTCCTAATTTTTAATCAGGGAACAAATGCCCCCACAGCGTTGTTCTCACGTGTCTGCACGTGAGTGTAACGCTGTCACTTTTGTGACCGTCGGATCTGCTTTGGGAGTAGGGTAGATGAATTGTCCTTTCAGAAGCGCCTTCACTTTTTCATCCTCTTCTTTTCAAACCTTTTAAGAATTTGATTCTCGTTCTCAGAGCTTAGTTTTCTGTTGTGTCTGTGCAGTGCCGCTTTATCTTCCAATCGAAGGCTAGTGCTCATGTGTTGCGCATGCAGGGCTCTGCTTGATGGGGACGTTTCATTTCCCTAACCTGATTCCAATGCGTCGTTGGATTTCATTTCCAACGCTCTCCCCTTCTTTCCGGTCTTTGAGAATAGTCCCACCATGCACAACATTTTTTGTGGATAGCATTAAATGCTCACCTTTATAACCTGAACCCATGCCTTACTTCTTTTCCTCATAGAGAAACCCATTCATACCTTAAGGTGATCATCTTTGAGAACCCGATCAATCACCATGGCTTGCAATCGTCCCCATGCTCGTCGGCAACCATGGGATGTGCCCATTGAGGAGATAATCCCTCGCTTCGCTGCGCGGATGGCAGATCCCCTTCTCACCGACGCTCAATATGACACGGTGATGTACGAGCTACTGACTCGTCGGGGCTCTCCTCTTCCCATGGGCTCCATTTGGCTCCGGATGATCCTCCTGTCTGTGCTTGCCGATATACCCCCTCATCCGGCGGAGATGACTTTGGCGATCCTTGACGCGGCGGAGGACAAGCTTGAGTGCTTTCACGAGGCTTGTCTAATCACTCAAGCTCTGAAGGATCACTCAGTTCATATACTGAGTCAGATAAGAGCTCGTCGGGCCGTCATATCTGCTTTCGCTGATGAGCACGGTTCCAACCGATGGGAAGCGACTCCTCGCGAAAACCGTCGTTTTTACGTGCTAGAGAGGGCGGAGAGGGAGCTGGAGAATTTTGTGTTTTGCTTTGTTAACCCTTGCATTTCTGATCCCTTGTTTGGTGATCTTTTCCCGGTAGTGTAGTATGTTTGAATCAATGTACTCCTTTTATCATTGGCGGTTTGCATGCTTTAAGTTGAATTTTCATGTTTGCCAGATAGTCGTACGTGTATCTTGCTTGCGTAAATGAGCTGCATGTTTTTCTCATGGGAACTTTCTTTAATTGCGAGCACCATCATCACGTTGCATGCGCGTCAGTGCCTCGGGTAACATTTCCTTTTAAACATTCGTACAGTTGTAAATGCGCGCCTGATAGGATACAGATCAAAACTTTCCTTGTTATCTCCCGTATCGGGTGGTTTGTGCTGGCTTTAGATCGAGTATTGTTGTCGAAGGGAGGTTTATGAATGAAGACATATTTTTCTCTTCAATGGTGTGTCCCCTTTTTATTGAATGTGTTATGCGGACAATTTATCTTGGCCTACTTGCAGGGCAGCGATGGCTTAGGATTCAGGGTTAAGATCTGCCTCCTAAGACTTTTGAGCTTTATGAGCCGTGAGGGTCTCATAAAGAGTTTTTCTCCCAACAGGTCGAAAGGATCCCGTAGGCGTAAGTTCTTCTTAAGAGTCGTGAGGATTCTTAAGCGGGTTCTCCCTTGGGAGTCGTAAGGATCCCATAAGAGAGTTTTCTTCCTTGCAGGTCGTGAGGACCCACAAGTGCCGAGTGCGGTCGCCCTTATCCGTATTTCACGGGGGTAGGGGTTGCTTTGGGATGTTCTCCAGGGTACCGTAGTTTAAAGACATCGCGGTCAAGGTTAAGGACCTCATAGTCCGTGGGTTTAAGGACTCCACAGTCCATCGTTAGTTTTAAGACTCATGGTCAAGGTTAAGGACCTCATAGTCCGTGGATTTAAAGACCCCACAGTCCGATGTTAGTTTTAAGACATCACGGTCAAGGTTAAGGACCTCATAGTCCGTGGATTTAAGGACTCCACAGTCCAATGTTAGTTTTAAGACATCACGGTCAAGGTTAAGGACCTCATAGTCCGTGGATTTAAGGACTCCGCAGTCCAATGTTAGTTTTAAGACATCACGGTCAAGATTAAGGACCTCATAGTCCGTGGATTTAAGGACTCCACTGTCCAATGTTAGTTTTAAGACATCACGGTCAAGGTTAAGGACCTCATTGTCCATGGATTTAAGGACTCCACAGTCTAATGTTAGTTTTAAGACATCACGGTCAAGGTTAAGGACCTCATAGTCCGTGGATTTAAGGACTCCACAGTCCAATGTTAGTTTTAAGACATCACGGTCAAGGTTAAGGACCTCATAGTCCGTGGATTTAAGGACTCCACAGTCCAATGTTAGTTTTAAGACATCACGGTCAAGGTTAAGGACCTCATAGTCTGTGGATTTAAGGACTCCACAGTCCAATGTTAGTTTTAAGACATCACGGTCAAGGTTAAGGACCTCATAGTCCGTGGATTTAAGAACTCCACAGTCCAATGTTAGTTTTAAGACATCACGGTCAAGGTTAAGGACCTCATAATCCGTGGATTTAAGGACTCCGCAATCCAATGTTAGTTTTAAGACATCACGGTCAAGGTTAAGGACCTCATAGTCTGTGGATTTAAGGACTCCGCGGTCCAATGTTAGTTTTAAGACATCACGGTCAAGGTTAAGGACCTCATAGTCCGTGGATTTAAGCACTCCACAGTCCAATGTTAGTTTTAAGACATCACGGTCAAGGTTAAGGACCTCATAGTCCGTGGATTTAAGGACTCCACAGTCCAATGTTAGTTTTAAGACATCACGGTCAAGGTTAAGGACCTCATAGTCCGTGGATTTAAGGACTCCACGGTCCAATGTTAGTTTTAAGACATCACGGTTAAGGTTAAGGACCTCATAGTCTGTGGATTTAAGGACTCCACAGTCCACGAAATGTGTGGTTACCGGGACCCATCACCTCTTTGAAGACGTTGAGGAATTACAACGCCAAATATCAAAGGAGTGAAGAGATGTACCCTTTAACCAAGGTAAAATCAGTCTAGAATCATCGTGGTTGATCGTTAGTTTTAAGACATTACGGTCGAGGTTAAGGACATCATAGTCCGTGGATTTTAAGGACTCCACGGTCCGGTGTTTGCTCTGGATGTTTCACACGGGTTCGCGGCCGTGCTTGGCGAGGACCGGGCTCCGCTCTGGGCGTTTTCCGCGGGGTCAAAGAGTGACGTTATCCGCGTTCCACGTAACCAGGAATTTTGCACTAGATGCTTCACACGGGTTCACTGCCGTGCTCGACGAGGACTAGGCTCCGCTCTGGATGCTTCACACGGGTTCACTGCCGTGCTCTGCGAGGACCAGGATCCGCTCTGGACGTTTTCCACGAGGTCAAAGAGTGACGTTATCCGCGTTCCACTTAACCAGGAATTTTGCACTAGATGCTTCACACGGGTTCACTGCCGTGCTCGGCGAAGACTAGGCTCCGCTCTGGATGCTTCACACGGGTTCACTGCCGTGCTCTGCGAGGACCAGGATCCGCTCTGGACGTTTTCCACGGGGTCAAAGAGTGACGTTATCCGTGTTCCACGTAACCAGGAATTTTGCTCTGGATGCTTCACACGGGTTCACGGTCGTGCTTGGTGAGGACCAGGCTCCTCTCTGGATGCTTCACACGGGTTCACTGCCGTGCTCTGCGAGGACCAGGATCCGCTCTGGACGTTTTCCACGGGGTCAAAGAGTGACGTTATCCGCGTTCCACATAACCTGGAATTTTGCTCTGGATGCTTCACACGGGTTCACGGCCGTGCTTGGCGAGGACCAGGCTCCGCTCTGGATGCTTCACACGGGTTCACTGCCGTGCTCTGCGAGGACCAGGATCCGCTCTAGACGTTTTCCACGGGGTCAAAGAGTGACATTATCCGCGTTCCACGTAACCAGGAATTTTGCTCTGGATGCTTTCCACGGGTTCACTACCGTGTTCTGCGAGGACCAGGCTCAGCTCTGGACGTTTTCCATGGGGTCAAAGAGTGACGTTATCCGCGTTCCACGTAATCAGGAATTTTGCTGATTGTATCCGCATTTCATGGAGTGGGGGTTTGACTCTTGGTGATCTGTATATCGCCGGGCCATGGAACTGGGAGTTGCCGCTGTTCCGCTTCGCTTGAAGTTGTGTCTGTTGTGACGAGACGAGTGCCGAGACGATCTCTAGGTCATTTGCGGCCCGTCGATATTTGGCTTCTTCTTCTGATGAAACCTGGGAGAGGAGGAGTGCGATTCCTTCCCTTTTTGCGCCCCTGAATTGTATACAGGGATTGATGTAATATCACCTGTAGGGCGTGAATTTTATTTTATTTCTTTTTTCCGCGATGCTCTACCATTTCAGCTTTTATATCGCGAAAGTCGTGATTGCCCTATCATTTCGGCTATTTTTCGCGGTGCCCAATCATTTCGGCTATTTATTTTATTTTTACTCGCTGCTTCTTATTGCGTGTTGCCCCATCATTTCGGCTATTTTTCATGCGTGCATTTTTTTTACTTGCTGATTTTGTCGCAAGTTGCCCCATCATTTCGGCTATTTCGTATGCATGTGTGGCTCACTAGCCTTTTCGCTTCAAGCTTAGGATTTTAGACACCGATTTCGGCATCATCACCGCTACAACTGGGATGTTGCCAGGAGCGAATCATCATTTGCCTCTGTCGATGTTGACCAAAGGTGGCTTAGTAAACAGGGTTAAAGGTCCTGTCAACTAAGGCTTTTGACTTCATGAGCCGTAAGGGTCTCACAAAGGTATTTCTCCCTACAAGTCGTGAGGATCTCGTGGGTGTGATTTCTCTT
Organism: Agapanthus africanus; assembly: GCA_030015575.1. Classification (NCBI taxonomy): domain Eukaryota; kingdom Viridiplantae; phylum Streptophyta; class Magnoliopsida; order Asparagales; family Amaryllidaceae; genus Agapanthus; species Agapanthus africanus. The sequence goes on from JASDDO010000031.1 coordinate 565,698,963, forward strand.
TAAGAATCGTGAGGATTCATAAGTGCATGTCCTCTTGCAAGTCATACGGATCTTACAAAGGGGTTTTCTCCTTATAAGTCGAGAGGACCTACAAGGGTTGTTTGCCATACGAACATATCCCTCGTCACGGATGGGACTTGGTTAGGGAAATGTTTATTCGCGCCCGTGGATTGTATACAAGCGTCAGTATTGAGCCACTTGTAGGGCATAAATTGAAGGTTGTGGGGGTTGCTTAAGCACAGGTTTAGGTCTCTGTGACTTAAGTCTTTCAAATTTTATGAGCCGTGAGGGTCCCATAAGAGAGTTCTCCTTACGAGTCGTGAGGATCTCGCAAGTGTAATTTCTCCCTAGGAATCGTGAGGACTCCTAAGTGTGTTGCTCCCTTGTGAGTCGTAAGGATCTCACGCGGGTGATTTCTCCTTACAAGGTCGTGAGGACCCTGCAAGTGCCTTTTAACGAGGTTGCGCCCTTTCGGGTTTTCACAAACACTCACCGGTAGCCCTGCTGTTTTTACTCACGGAGCCCTTTTGGGTTTTCATCCGTGTCCATTTTGCTTATGGACATACCACCTTTCCCCATTTTTTTTATTATTTTTATTTTTCTAACGAGGTTGCGCCCTTTCAGGTTTTCACAAACACTCGCCGGTAGCCCTGCTGTTTTTACTCACGGAGCCCTTTCGGGTTTTCATCCGTGCCCATTTTGCTTATGGACATACCGTTTTTTATTATTATTTTTTATCGGCTTTGAGATACTGCAATCCACCGTAGTTTATCGACATCTCGGTCAACAGTTAGTTTTAGGACATAGTGGTCCATTGTTAGCTTAAGGACGTTTCGGTCCGTTGTTAGTTTAAGGACATTTCGGTCCGTCATTTGTTTAAAGACATTTCGGTCCGTCGTTAGTTTAAGGACATTTCGGTCCGTCGTTAGTTTAGGGATATTTCGGTCCGTCGTTAGTTTAAGGACATTTCGGTCCGTCGTTAGTTTAGGGATATTTCGGTCCGTCGTTAGTTTAAGGACATTTCGGTCCGTTGTTAGTTTTAGGACATTTCGGTCCGTCGTTAGTTTAAAGACATTTCGGTCCGTCGTTAGTTTAAGGGCATTTCGGTCCGTCGTTAGTTTAAGGAAATTTCGGTCCGTTGTTAGTTTAAGGACATTTCGGTCCGTTGTTAGTTTAAGGACATTTCGGTCCGTCGTTGAAGAAGGCCGGTTACCACTTATAGAGTTTGGACTTAGGAAGATAGCGAGCGGACATAGTCGTCGTCATTTATCATTGACCTAGACCGTGGTTCGTCAGGCGTAGTATTTCTTCAGGAAGCGACCGTTTATTGGCCTGAAAGGTCTTTCACCGTGCATATCCATGAGTAGATACGCTCCACCCTGATAGACCTTGTCTATGATGTACTGGCCTTCATAGTTCGGCTAAAATTTTCCCCGCTTGGCGCGATTGGGGATCATAGGTCTTTTGACCACTAGCACGAGTTCGCCTTGGCGGAATGTCCTCGGTCTGGTCAATCTTTCGTACGAGCGCGTCATCTTTGCTTTATAAGCTTCCAGATTTTGCTGCGCTATGAGCCGGGTCTCATCAAGGGCATCAAGCTCCTCAAGCCGGAGGTGAGCATTTTCTTCGTCCGTCAGCTCGCAGTGGACCGCCACGCGTAGAGAGGGTAACTCTATCTCAAGGGGGAGTACTGCTTCTGTACCGAATACCAACGCGTATGGCGTTGTGTTCGTGGCTGGTTTGAACGTAGTTCGATATGCCCAGAGAGCTTCTTGCAGTCTCTCGTGCCAGTCTTTTTGCTTCGGGACACCATCTTCTTCACGATCTTTGTCAAGGTTTTATTGAAAGCCTCAGCTAGACCGTTAGCTCGCGGATTATAAACTGAGGAATATCTCCAGTCTATGTTGTGTTGTTGCGCGAAGCGACTAATCTTGTGGCTTCTGTAGGCTGGCCCGTTATCGGAAATGATCCTTCGCGGAGTTCCAAACCGATAAATGACGTGTGTCTTGAAGAAATGGAGAATATTCTCCATCTTCACCTCCCTCAGCGGTATTGCTTCTGCCCATTTGGAGAAGTAATCAGTCGTCGCCAAGATGAAACGATTTCCCCTGGATGATGCTGGTTCGATAGGGCCGATTACGTCAGTCCTCCACATTTCGAATGGCCAACTAGCCATCGTTGGATGTAGTGGATTTGGGTGCTGGTGGATAAAGTCCCCATGGATTTGGCACGAGTGGCATTGTTTCGCATACTCGAGGCAGTCCTGGATCATCGTAGGCCAGTAGTAGCCCATCCGTTTAATTTTCAATTTCATCTTCGGGCCTGCTTTGTGAGAACCGCAGAGTCCATCGTGGACTTCCTGAATGACTCTCTTCGCTTCGTCAGGTCCCAGGAATCTCAACCACAGAGAATCGAATGACCTCTTGTACAAAGTATCGTTGACGAAGGCGAAAGACAGAGCTCGTTTCATGAGCTGATGTCTTGAGGAAGCATCTTCAGGCGTTCGACGGGATTTGAAGTAGTCTATGAAGACTTCTCTCCAATCTTCAACCGTTTCTTGGTCTTTTATTTGCATGGCCGTCTGCTCGGTCGCTTCCTTTTCCTCGGATGATTCTGGAGATATTTCTGCCGGAGCAAGAACCCGACGGCTTTGTACCACGATTCTTACGTCATCGAGGTTCTCGTCAGATAGCTTGGCTAATGCATCCGCTTTGCTATTTTCGGCACGCGGTATGCTTTCCAAGGTGTAGGAGGGGACTTGAGTCAGCAGTCGCTGCACTCTTTCGCCGTACTTTACCAGTTCTGGCTTACATGTCTGGTAGTCGCCGTTTACTTGACTAACGACCAGTTGGGAATCTCCGTATATGAGGAGGTTTTCAATTCCCATGTCGATGGCGATCTCGAGGCCTCTTATTAAAGATTCGTATTCGGCCTCATTGTTCGTCCTCGGCTCTGTTAGGGAAAAAGCGAAGCGCATTATCCCTCTTTGTGGAGTTACGAAGATAAGGCCTACCCCCGATTTGATTATAGGCGTATTGTGCTTGCGCTTCTTCATGGAAGATGCTCCATCAAAATAAAGTTCCCATCGGGTATCACCGCCGTCGATCGCATCAAACGCGTGTTCATCTGGCAGTTCGCAATTCAAAGGGGAATCGGCCGGTATTGGATGTTCAGCGAGGAAGTCGGCGATGGCCTGGCCTTTCACCGCTTTAAGAGGCTGATAAGTTATCGAAAACTCCATTAAGAGCAGGGCCCATTTAGCGAGTCTCCCTGTCAATATGGCCTTCGAGATTAAATATTTAAGGGGGTCCACCTTCGAAATGAAACGGACTTCATGCGCCAACGCATAGTGCCTGAGCTTTGTTATCGCGAAGATCAATGCCAGGAAGTGCTTTTCGATGGAGGAGTAATTGTTTTCTGCCCCCAGTAGAACTCGACTCAGATAGTAGAGCGCTCTCTTCTTCCCTTGGTCGTTCTCCTGTGCTCACAATGCGCCTAAGTAACCTTCAAGAGCGGTTGTATAAAGAATGAGGGGATTTCCCTTGACCGGGGCAGCCAGCACTGGCGGGTTCTGCAGGTACTGCTTGATCTCATCCAGTGTGCCTTGGCATTTTTGGTCCCAAACGAACGGGGTTCCGTTCTTCATCAGGTGACTGTAAGGGCGGCATTTGCCTGAAAGGTTGGCTATAAATCGCCGGATGTACGCGAGCTTCCCCTGGAGAGACCGCAATTGTTTGAGAGTCCTTGGCGGTGGCATTTCCATGATCGCCTTGATCTTCGACGGATCTATCTCAATGCCTCGGTGGCGGACAATGAATCCTAGGAACTTTCCTGAGGACACCCCAAACGCGCATTTGAGGGGGTCCATCTTCAAGTTGTATTGCCGAAGGCGTTGAAATACAGTCTTCAGATGCTCGAGATGTTCCTCGTATGATTTGCTTTTCACGACGAGGTCGTCGATATAGCATTTGACGATTTCATGTATGAGGACATCAAAGTTCTTCGTCATGGCCCTTTGATAGGTGGCATCGGCGTTCTTTAGACCGAAGGGCATCACCTTATAGCAGAATATTCCCAGAGGGGTCCGAAAAGCGGTATGCTTCTGGTCTTCGGGATGCATCTTTATCTGATTGTACCCTGATGAGCCGTCCATGAAAGAGAAGACCTCGTGAGTGGACGTGTTATCTATCATCAGCTCGGTTACCGGTACTGGGAAATCATCCTTCGGGCAAGCTTTATTGAGATCCCGGAAGTCCACGCATATGCGCACTGTCCCATTTTTCTTCATTACCGGGACGATGTTGGCGATCCAGTCAGGATATTGAACTTCTTGGATAAACACAGAATCGATCAGCTTCTTGACTTCGGCGTTCATGCTCATCTCAAGCTCGAGCCGCATTCTTCTCGGTGCTTGTTTGATTGGCTTAACGTCCGGGGATATGGCCAGTTTGTGAACAGAAATCTCTGGGTCTAATCCTGGCATTTCGGAATAGTTCCATGCGAAGCTGTCTCTATGCTGCATGAGCACATCTTTTAGCGCAGCCACCTTTTCTTCAGACAGTAGCTCGCTGACGAATGTCGGCCGCGGGTCGCTTGTCATCCCCAGATCAATTTTCTTGAGGTTATCTGCAGTAGTATGTATGCCATCTTCCAGCTCTTTCGGCGCTGGTGGAAATTCTGAGATTACCTTGTCGTCATAGTTTTCGAAGCACCGGGGAAAGTCATCCATATTCTCGGGCTCTTCTCTTGATACCATTATCATACGACAGGTACGAGCTCATTTCCAAGACCGATGTGGATCTGGTTCTGCTCTTGTGGCTTTGGGTTCATGCTTTTGTGGCGGCGTTACCCTCCAGCTGTCGGATAGAGCAAATCTGCCTTGCTGGTATTGGTATTCGACCCAGTTCTTGAAGGTGAAGCAGTCTTCGATGGGGTGTCCTATGGCTCGGTGAAAAGAGCAATAGCCCGGATGAGAGACCTCGTTAGCTTGCTCAGGGTGTTTAGACTCCGGAAGTGTAATCATTCGATGTTTTAAAGCGAGGTCAAGTATCTTCTGTGTTTTATTCTGAGGAAAAGAGTACACTTGACTCATCTTTTTCATAAGGGACAAATCTGGGCCGCTCGATTTCCAATCGCGTGACTTCTTGGTCACGCTTTGTCCTTGTCGACCTCCTTTTCCGCTTTTTGACCTACTTCTACCTCTGCGTCGGGCTATTTGCACAGCAGGTTGACAGGGAGGAGTATTTTTGTCTTTTGCAGCCTGTTGAAGAAGACGTTGCGTCCTGGATTTCTCGTAGATGGCCATTTCGCGGTTATGGTCGTCCCGAGCTTTTTGACCCGCTTTCCTGATAAGCTTGTCCATTCGTTCTTCAAATGACGGACTCGACATTTTGATCACGGGATCTAGTTTTGATGAGGGGTTGGCATTTCCTGACAGGGCGTCCTCTTCTTCATCGAAGTTATATATAGCGTAGCTACCGTGGACTCGTTCCCGTTTCCCGGCTCTCACGTATCCAAGCCCAAGTGTTTCCATTCTCCCAATGGGCAATTTGCGCTGGGTCCCAGGGACATCCCAAATCCTGTTATAGAATCAAGCTTGTCGAGTAGTCTGTTTTAAGGGTACCCCTTGGCGCTTCAATAGCCTTTTCAGTCCGTTTGTGTAATATCTAGGCAAACAGATGGGTTGAAGCTTGTCAAGTGTAGAATTTGCGCCATGCCAGATCTCTTTCTCCACACTTGTTTCCGAGGACCGATAGAATAGGATCGCCTTTTCGCCTTTTCGCTTGGGTGGGACGTAAAACGTCTGCAGGTCTTGCACGTTGTGAGCTTCAAGCGCGTCAAGATCTTTGTAGTGCTCCCGCGGAATCTTGGTGATTTGCAAACTCTGATCATCACCAGGGAATTCTTGTATTGGCGGCCGACTGGAGAACACAACATTAACATCATCTTCCGAGTCACTTCCGAAGATCAATATTGGGGCGGACGGTCCCGGGTCATTGCGTCGAGACGGCCCAGAGTAAACTATCTCTTCTTCTTCTTCGGTATCACTCCCGAAAACAGGAATGGTGGCAGCGGCTTTGTTCTCCGGTTTGCGACATCTCTCTTTATCCTTGAAATCTAGCAAAAAGTACTTTGCATCTTCGTATTTGCGGACTTCGTTCATGGAGAATGGGTTTAGCTCACCTGTTACGGTATACTCGAGACCATCCTTGAAATACTTCATGCACTGATGTTGCGTAGAAGGGATGATGTTGTACTCGTGTAACCAAGGACGGCCGAGCAGAGCATTGTAACATGTCATGGCATCTATGACGTGAAACTTGATATCCGTGATGAGTAGCCTAAAGCGTAGCGTCAATATCTCAGACCCAAGAGTTCTCGATGATTGGGAGTCGAACCCGGAGATGGTGATCTTGTCCCGAGCAAGGTGCTGGACGCTCATGCAAATCTCTTTTAACACCCGTACATTAAGGAGATTGACGGAGGACCCATTGTCGACCAAGATTTTGCCTATCTTTATGTCGTGGCAATATCCAGAGACATATAGGGGAAGGTTGTGGTCGCACGTCCCAAGGAGTAGGTTTTCATCACCGAAAGTGATATCGGCCGCGTGCACTTCTTCCAGTTCATCCTTCATCCTTTCTTCAGCGAGGAAGGCTTGGAACTGTTCGGGCTCTTGTAGCGCCTTGATTGATGAATCTCTCGCTTCCTTTGATAACAGGAGGGCGTCGAGAACGCTGAGCTGCGAGGGTAGCTTCCTCAGGTGCGCTAGGATGTTGTAGTCCACCCTACTCTTCTTAGGCGGGTCCTTGGCAGTCAGCTCTTTCATAACTTGGTCATCTAAGGTGATATCCTCAGTGACCTTTCCCTTTCCCTTATCTTTTCTAGTTGCGGGTCCGAGATTCTTTTCTGGAAGCGTGCGGTTGCGCAGCTGAATGTTTTCGCAGGCTTCTGGTTCTTCCTCTTTTCCTGAGGTGGACTCTTTAAAGTGGGGGCTAAGAGCCATTTCCTCGTCAGAATCGCTCCCGAATGTGAGCACTTGCGATCCCCTGACGTTGATCGTGTAACAGTTACCGGTAGTTCTTTTGTGTCCTTCGATCGTACTTCTCTGCTCCCGACGAGTTTTGCGTTTCATTCGCTTAAAATGTTGCCGATGAGCAACATATCCCTGCCACCATGTCTTAAAAGCGTCGCACTCCTCAGTGGGGTGTGAAATCTTCCGATGATATGAGCAGTAATTAGGGTTCCTCTCCACCCCATCGAGCGTGTTTCCTTCCGAGGGTGGTAGTTTCATTCCCATTGACATGGCTTTGGCAAACCTTTTCCTCGTCCTGAATATGTTTGTATCCGTGTCGGGTGCCTTTCGTTCTGGCGGGAGTATCTCAACTCTTTCGTTTAATCGCGTGTGTCTGGCTCCTTCTGATGCGGCCATCTCACGCTCTTGGTCGGCTTTACTTTTCAAACGAATCTCGTCTAGTAAGGCGTCGATCATTTCGTCTGTTGGCCACACAAGCTCCGGTTCAGGCTCTGCCCCCAGTTTCTTAGTGCCAGGAGTTTTTTCATCGTCCATAAACGAGTGGTAGATCACATTACAACTCGCCACGTATCCCTCGGATTCATCCGACGAACTCTCCCCCTCATCTTCCTCTTGGAAGACGTGGTTGAGAAACTCTTGGAGTGTGATGGGAGTCCGTGCCTTCTGATTGTATTCTTCCAGCGCGTCAATTTGTTTCTGCAAGTCCGTACGCTCGTTGCCAGGCTTCACGGGCTTCTTAGCTTTCTTCTTCTTTTTCTTTGAAGATTTCGACAACTGGTTGTGAGTGCTCAGGCCATCACCACTGATCTTCGGAGTTGGGCGCGGCTTCAGCATCCCTTCAATGATCTGGGGTTCCAACGGGTTCTTCCACCTGATCGCCGGGCATGTTTTAAGATCGTTCAGCATCCTCTTGGTTTTTGCTGAAAGCACGATTTCCCATCGAGCTTCTTCAATGAAAGAACAAGTTGCTCCTGGTGTGTCCGTCTTCTTAGCAGCGTGAGGTTGTGGCGGGTTCACCATCCACTTTTCGGACAGCGCAAACTTGCCCTGTAGGTATTGATCTTCAATCCATCCTTTGAAGACGAAGCAATCCTCAATCGGATGGCTTACTGTTTGATGGTAAGGGCAGTAGTTGGGGTTATTCACCTCACTGAGTTGCGGCGGTCGCCTTGGGTTTGGCAAGTTGATAAGCCTGTTGCGTATTGCCAGCTCAAATAACCTCTTCGTCTTATCCCGTGGGAATGAGTAGGGGCGCTTCATTCTCTCATTGTAATACCGCCGTCTTTCTTCCAGTTGATCCGCCAGCTTTGGGGCACTGGGTTGCTGCTGAGCGTTCGCAACGAAGGTTGCCTTGCCTTTACCCTTGTCATTCCGAGGTTCTGGCTTCGGGGGAGATGGTCCGTGACCCATCTGGGCCAACTTTTCGATCAAAGCCTGGAACGTGGTTGGCTTAAACAACATCATGAACTGTGAGATAGTTGCATGAGGATCTAGGGTACCCACGAACATGCCCACCACGGGCGCTTCCTCAATGTGTTGTTCGCATTTCGACCACAAGTTTCTCCATCGTATAGCGTACTGGACCCACGTCTCGCCTGGTTTCATCCTGGCAGTAATTAATGTTGTTATCGGGGTACGTTCGCTGGCGCTCGCAAATCGCTGAGTGAATAGCAACTCCATTTCAGCGAACGTCTTGATGGAATCATTCGGGAGCTCAGAATACCATTCGAACGCTGTTTCTGACAAGCTACCGATGAACTGGCGAAGCAAAAATTTATCATCCCCGCCGGTGTTGCCGCAAAGCGCCCTGAACCGGGCCACATGTTGATGGGGATTGCATGTCCCCTTATAGACCTGAAATTTCGGTATTGTACAACCCGACGGGTACTTGATTTGATCATACCAGCTCGGATATGGTCGCCCCGTCCTGACAACTTGACCAGCTGCCTCAGTCGCCTGGTGAACCCGTATCTGCTGAGCTATATATTCGTTTATGTCAGCTTTGGAGATTGTCTCCTCCTTGGCCGTTGACAGAGCGGGTGGAGGATTTGACGTTTCTCCCGTGTCGTCTTCAAGAACGATTGGAGGATCTTCAGTAGGAGGCTCTTGTTGGATCATCATACCCACCATGTCCTGGAACAGAAGGGCCATTCGTTGTATATTGGCCGCTTGTTCAGCAGCCTCTTTATCCTTCTTCTCCAGTATCCTACGAAAGAACTCAGCGTCAGTTTCTTGCTCCTGGCGTTGATCAGATGACGCTTCGGGGCTTTCTTTCGGCCCAGTAAGTGCGGCCATCGCGGTCTTCATTTCTTGGAGCTTCTACTGTTGCTCCTGAGCTTTGGTCATGGACCGTGTAAGCGGTCTATGACCCGTGGATGCACGGCTGTCCTCTTTTCCAAGTGCCATGTATACTGTATGCACCATCATGCCCCCAGACTTAGGGCGTTTAGGCTTATTGTCTTTGACCTTTGCTGCAGGGTTGGGGCCTTTCTCCGGCCTTCTTCTCTTTTGATTAGTCGACGTGGAGGGAGCCGTTGCAGCGGGCACCCAAGCGGTTGTCATCCTTTGTTGTCTGACGTGACGGTTCTTTTCTCCCTGCACTTTCTCCTTTTTCTGTCGGCGGGGATAATCTTGATCGATTACCGAGTCTTGGACCTTCCGCCAGACTTTATAAATTTTGGAGGACAGCCGTTGAGGAGGCTGCTCCAGCTTTGTTTCTATAACATTCTCCGCAGGTGGAGGGGATCTTTTGAGAACCGCAGTCGGCGAATTTCTGCGTACCCTGTTCAGCAGCTCGAAGCTGTTCCCGGTTGGAATAGCGGCCTCAATTTCCACCGTTGGAGCTGGTGGAGTTAGTCCGGAGGGGGAGTTGCCCCCATTCTTCCTTATCCGGCGCTAGTGGAGACGTCGGGCATGACGAGTTGTTGGGATTGATTCAGCGACGGCTGCGTCTTGCCCCCTGTTCTGGGGAAGGGCTGCTGCCGGTGTCAGCCTCTTGAAGACTGACGTTCGTTGAGAAGCTACAGTTTTCTGAGCAGGAGCGGGAACGGAGGTAGTCAGTCTCGCGAAGACCGACCTTCTAGGAGGAGAAGCCGCTTTGACGACTTCGGGAGCAGCTGTCCTCTTTGGGATGGCTTTCTCAGGTATTATGGGCTTCTTGGCGGGCCCATCAGAGTTTAGGTCCAGTCTGGTGAAGACTGAAGAGTTGGATGACCCGTTGGGAGGGGCTGTGGGAGTAGCAAGTCGATCAAAGACCGACTTCTTTGACGCTTCCGGTACGGGCACTGGGATGTTAATGTTCACAAGCGGGAGCATGGTCCCGAAGAAAAGACCGGTGGTAGCTTGAGTCACTTGCTCTACAGGCATAGTGAATAAGGAAGCAGCCTGGGGTCCATATGCTACACCTCCAGGTGAGGCGGAGCGTCGGTTGCATTTGCAGTTGGAGCAGTTCGAGCAGTTGCCAGTCATTGATCTTTTTGCTTTCTAAGGTAAACGAAACACCAAATCTTAGTACTTAGAAACCTAAGGGCAACCATTAGAAAACCGTGATTGGTTCGCGAATCACGACACATGAAGTGTGGAGTGGAAAGAGGAAAAGGTCCCACCGGGCGTGCCAGAATCTGTTCCCCTCCGAAAGACGGCGCGACAGACGTCTTGCCTAGGATTCGGGGCAGATGCTAATTGGTGCTATCCGTCTACCTCTCCGAAGATGCCAAGTTGATTTATGACACCATGCATCGAAGGTCTAAACGGATGCGTCCGATGTAGCAGACTTCGTCAGATTCTCCCTCGCTTGAGGGGTTTTTGATTGTGGGGACGATCTTCCCTGCAGGCGCAAGCCCCTGCAGTTAATTACGCTACTGCATGGCGGTAACAACTTTCTCCTTCTCCAGATGGTCACTTCGTGTCGTGGGTGTTTGTTTTGTGTTTGGTTGCCCGTGGATTGTATACGGACACTGAGTTATGTCGTCGCCCGTAGGGCGTAGACTAGTCCAAATCCGTATTATCTTAGATTTGGGTTTGGGGGTTGTGTTTAAGGATACGTTAGCCTCGTTTGAGACTAAGATCGACTCAAACGTTTGTTAAGGATACGTTAGTCTAGTTTTAGACTAAGATCAACTTAACAGGATCGTTTAGATCCGACAAGAGAGCGATTAGGGGAGCCCTGTTGTTTAGTTTAGTGACGTTGCGGTCAATAGGTAGTTTAAGGACATTGCGGTCCATTGTTAGTATTAAGACGTTGCGGTCAAGGTTAAGGACGTCGTAGTCCGTGGATTTAAGGACTCCACAGTCCAATGTTAGTTTTAAGACATCACGGTCAAGGTTAAGGACGTCATAGTCCGTTGTTAGTTTTAAGATATTCCGGTCAAGGTTAAGGACATCATAGTCCGTGGATTTAAGGACTCCAAAGTCCGATATTAGTTTTAAGACATTACGGTCAAGGTTAAGGACCTCATAGTCCGTGGGTTTAAGGACTCCACAGTCCGTATCAATGTGTGTGGTTATCGGGACCCGTCACCTCTTTGAAGACGTTGAGGAATTACAACGCCAAATATCAAAGGAGTGAAGAGATGTACCCTAACACCAAGGTAGATTAAGTGATCTGTAGTCCAACTTGGAAACTAAGATCGATTATTATATTATGAGCCCATTGGCCTAGTTGAATTTGAATTGAGGACTTATGTCCATCTTGGGCTAAGTCCAATTATGTTTGGGATATTGGCCCTCTGTTGATTCATTAAAGGAGAGGCTTTGCCTCTGGAAACTTAGCCAATTGGGCTAAAGCTAATGTTAAACACTAGAGACCAACAGTGTTGAATACTGGAAGAAGATTAACAAGTTAGTGTTAAACACTAAAAGATAATCAGTGTTGGACACTGGGAAAAGAGCTTTCAAATTAGTGTTAAACACTAAGCAAATCAGTGTTAAATACTGCAAATATAGTTTTCCAAATTAGTGTTAAACACTAAGGAGAATCAGTGGTTAAACACTGGATACATAGTTTTCAATTTAGTGTTAAACACTAGGGCAAGAGGGGTCACGCGGTAACACGTGAGAGCGCTCTTCTTCTCTTCATTTTTTTCTACAGATAAGTGTTTAACACTTTTAGTTCTGAAAGCCATCACGTGCGGGCACGTGATGGGGGATCATGCTCTGGTTTATTAGAATACTCCTTAGGGGTCACGTGGTGACACGTGAAGGCGCCCCAGAGTCTCTGTTTATTTTACTGTTTCTTTATGTGCTTAGGGGATCACGTGGGGCACGCGAGGCATTGCCTCGAAGTTCTCTTTTATATATCTTCGCAGGAGTCACGTGGTAACACGTGAGGTGTCTGCTTCAGAGTTCTATTCTGTGGGCCTTTGCAGGGGTCACGTGGTAGCATGTGACTCTGCATGTTTTTAAAGTTCTGTTCATAGGGTTAAACCCTAAACTTTAGAGGAATTAAATTCCTGTTTTCTTCTGAAGAATTATATTCTTAATAGGGTTAAACCCTAATCTCTTTTCTTAAGGGAATTAAATTCCTGTGAGTTTGAGAGAATCATGTTATCAATTTAGGTTAAACCCTAGTTCTGTTCATTTTGAAGGAATCAAATTCCCATAACATAGGGTTAAACCCTAAATTTTTCACAAAGGAATTGAATTCCTATCATTTTGTGAGAATTAAATTCTCTGAAATCAGTTCCTCCTCTGTGTTTTGGATCTGCATGGCAGGATCTCAACCCAATGAGAATTAAATTCTCAATTCATGGGGAGATGTGCACTTTGCAGATCTTCAACCAGAGAAAGAACTAAGTTCTTTTCTTTACATAAGAGTTAAACTCTTTTTAGAATTAAATTCTCTTTTTAAGCCTCCCTTTTTCTTTTCTTACCTAAAGTTTTCCTTTTGCAGAGAATCAAAGGCTCTCTCTCTCTCTCTCTCTCTCTCTCTATATATATATATATATATATATATATATCAGAAAAAGATCCAAATGTCTCAAGGTTTCAGAAAAAAGTTTTAGAAAAAGGTCTTCAAAAAAGGTTCCATTCTCTTCTTTTCTTGGCTCCTATTTATAGGAGAAGGAAGAGAATCAATCTGCTTAGTAAATCTCTCATTGAGAGTTATATTGAGAGATTTGATTTATATTTATCATTAATCTGGGCCTTTAGATTGTTAAGTGAATTTTATTCACCATAGGATTTTAAATCCAAATATATCCCTCTGTTATCTCGGTTAGATTTAGGGGGAAATCTTTTCAAGTCCAAGATTTTTTCCATAAATTGGTGATATTTAATCACCTTTAGATTTTTAATCCAACGGTTTTAGATAATTCTTCTCCATTTTGGAAAGATTTGAATGATCTCTCGTCAGAATTTAATTCTGTTAAAGAATAAGGTTTTTAAAGCCGGTCACGTGTGGCCACGTGACCCCTGGTCATGTGTAGGCACGTGAGCCCTGGTCACGTGTAGGCACGTGACCCCTGGAATGGGCTTCTCTTCTTCTGCGCTCTGTTCTCTGGCCGCTGTTCAGCCGTCACGTGGCAACACGTGACCACCGGTCACGTGTGAGCACGTGACCTTTTCTGGAGCTTTTTCTTGAATGCGCTTTGTGCCGCTGCTTTAAACGTCACGTGCCAACACGTGACCATTGGTCATGTGTGAGCACGTGATGCCTCTTCTGAGTCCTTTCCTGATTTTTAATCAGGGAACACTCTCAAACTACATCTGGTCTTGATTCTTCCTCCGCTTGAGCTGCTGCAACTACTGCTTCTCTTGGTTTCGCTTTGTAGGTACTTGGCTCCAGTGTACGGTCTCCGCTTTTGAAATAGAAGATCGGATGGTCTGGGATCTCGAATACTGCCCTCCTTTTACAACAGTCGATGGTAGAATAAAAAGTTCCAAGCCAATCCATTCCTAGAACCACATCGAAGTTCGGTGTGTCCAGCACTTTGAAGTCAGCATAAAAATCTCGACTGCAGACGACGACTGGACACAAGCTGTATCCCATAGTTGCCTTTAGAACGCCATTTCCTGAACTGACATTCCAGCTGGATACAAGCGGTGAGACTGGAATCGCATGGGTTTAGACAAACTGTTGCGACATAAAGCAATGTGATGCTCCAGTATCAAATAGTGCAAGTGCAGGGATTGAGGATACTAAGATTGTACCTAAGGTATGTGGGATTTTTTTTAGGTATAGAAAATATGTAACTAAGTAGTAGAATAGAAAAAGCAAAGTTTGAAAAGAAAAGTTTACCAGTGATGACTTGGCCAGTGGCCCAGCTTCTTCCACGGACATCGTGAAAGCCTGGTGCCTTGGTACATTCCTCCTAGCCTGAGGAGCATTCCTCGGAACGTTCCTTTGAGCTTGATGGAACTGACGAGGAGGTGGTGCAGCTTGTGGTCCTCTGGGTGGAGCAGGTAGTGCAGGTCTGGGAGCAGGTTCCTGAAGAGCTGGTCGCTGCGGATAAGTAATTGCTGGCCTGGGTGCAGCAACTGGGTTCTGTCTTTGGGGACAAGACCCAATATCGTGAGATGCTGAGCCGCAGACTAAGCAAAGGCGGTTGGCTCGACGACAGTCCTTCATCATATGTCCAGTTCTCTTGTAGTAGGTGCAAAAGGCTGAGCTGGGATGATGGGTTGGTACTCCGGGTCGCCTTGGCACGAAAGGTGGTCTGGACGAGGCTCCACCTGCCATCTGGTTGGCAGGACGTTTGACTCCTTCAGATTGAGGTCTACCCCTTGCTTTTATTACTGCCTCATAACTGCGGGCAGCTTCCAGAGCATCCTCATGAGTCAGAAATTTTCCCGTGGCTAGAGCAGCCTGAATCTCCGTGTCCAGTCCTTGTTGAAAGCGACGGGCTCTGATTTCGTCCGTCGGTATCAAGTGTGCCGTGAATCTGTTTAAAGATTGTGTTAGCTTTGTAGTATGTGATATTTTTAAAAAAATGAACTATTGTGACATATCTTACCGGCTTAACATGGTGAATTTAGCGTCGTATTCATCTACTGATTTGTCCCACATTGAACCCTTTTGTAGATGAATGAACTGCTGCTCCATGGCAAACTTGGCAGTCACAGGGAAGTATTTCGCGTCGAACTTTTCACAAAAAGTCTTCCATTCAATCGGCTGTACCAGACGACTTTCTTCCGCCTTCCACCAGTTGCGAGCATTATCCGTGAGCTGTAGCTTTGCTACACGGACCCAAGCGATGTCTGGAACTTGAGCTGCTGCCTGATCGTCTTCGATGCTTTGTGCCCATTCCTCAGCTTCAAGTGGGCTTCCTTTACCAGAGAAATGCTTGGGGTGTAAAGCCCTGAATTGCTTTACCCCTGGTGCGTCGATCTCAGGACGGTTCAGGAGTTGTTGTTGTCCCTCAAGAAGGCTGCGAATCGCCTCAAGTAGCACTGTTTGCTCGGTGGGTGGAGTAGGAACAGCTGATGCGAGAGGTAGTGCTGAAGGTGTGTTGTTGACATTGGTGCTGGTGTTGTTCAGCGAATCCATAACCTTGAAGAAAAATTTAGGTTAGGACAGATTCAAATACATGAAATGATAAGATTCAAGGAATAGAAATTTGTAAGATTCAAGAAACATGAATTGTAAAGAATGTTTTAGTTTCTGGTTCTTATGTTATATTGCTTAGGTTGTTCACGCAGACCAGAACTGCATGACAGGGATTCATACAGCTCTGACCTGTATGGGCCACCAACAAAACCTGTCATGCCCCGCTTCCCGGTGTACGGTGAAGGGGACGCGATGAGGTCCGCTACGTATATACTTAGAAGTACATACGCTAAGCGTATCTAAGCAATATAAAAGTAAATCATAAGAGACAAGAGATATAGAAATAACAACAACTTTATTAATAACATTCTTTGTACAATGCATGAAAAGTAAATACCACTGAAATGAAAAGCGATGCATAAATAATGGTATAACAGGAAATGAAAATACTGAATAGAACAAGATACAATGTCTAGAGCTCAGGGTCTTCGTGAAACTGCTCCAAGTCTTCACCGGTGGGCTCGATCTCTGCTGGGTCCAAAGTACCTGACGACATTCAAAGAAGAAAGAAATAGAATGTCGTCAGCGAACAGGTCGCCCGGTAAGTCCCAAAGATAAAGAAGAATTAGAAAAGACAGAATAAGAGTATTTTCTAAAGAGATTGTAAAATATTGTAGAATATTGTGTTAACGCTGTTGTTCGTAGCTTGGTACAGAAGGATGCCAGTGTATACGAGAGGGGTCTCTATATGCTAGAGACCAGGGCAAACGGAATGTACAAGGAACCGTTAATCCACGGCAGAACAGCAACGGAATATAGGTTAAGTGTCTTAATCTGACCACCTCGTGCCACCTTTAACACCTTCCGTACCAATCTACCCCTTAAACCCCGTAGTGTTTTGATAGTATTGTTGTATTGTATTGTGTAAGTTGGATGACTGACCAAAATCATGATATCAGTAAACAGATTGTAACTGCATAATCAGGTAAATGGAATAACGGAATAATGGATGTATATCCATGGTTTGATTCAGTCAAGTTGTATAGATTGTTAACTGGATTCTGGGATTCATGTATTCATATTGAGTTGGAATATTAAAGAATATAGATTGACTTGAATCATATTCAAGTCAGAAATAATCAGACTCAAACCCGAGTCAGACTAAAAGAAATGTAAGTCTAAGTTCTATATTTGTTAGGGTCTTTATTGTAATTTATAAAACTTGAGGGGGGTTTATGTAAAAATACTTTTGTATAGTTTTCAAGATACACCTCAAGTATTTATTATTCGTCTTTATAGTTATAATGAGTGTGATTTTATTTTGTTTTATTTCTAGTGAAAATATCCTAATTACATAAATAAAGGTATTAATTTGTAATATTGATTTATTTGAAATTCATGGTATTTTAATGTAACTTTTAATCTTGTAATTTTTAGGAAAAGGTGGAAACTTTATTTTATAATAAAATAGGTGTTTAAATGATAAATATAAATATGTTTATACAAGAATAAATTTTAATAAATATTTTATTTTCCAAAAATCTCATTTTTCTTAAATGTCGTATTTTAAACCTTTCGAGACCGAATGCTCATTGCGGAGGTCTGAATCTCGCACTACTAAGTCCGAGGGTGCACGATAAACCGTACCATCCCTAACGAGTTCCCCAAAGGTGGGTTGTAGTGGCTCTTTGCAAAGATTTAATAAATACTAATCATTTAGAAAACGGTTTTATAAAGATAAGGTATTTATTTGTAAAATGGTATAAATTTCCGTATTTTAGATTCTAGGGTTGCCTAAGCCAACTAGCCTATTTCTAATGGGTCTAAACGACAAGTCATTAGAAGACTCAAATCGCCTCTTCACCGCCAATTGCGGCCGGATAAGTGTCAGGTAAGTGGGAGGCTCTCCACTTCAAGTAATAGCCCTAATTAAGTAACCACTTGCCTTAGACACACTTGCCAAGACACCACAAAGTCAGATTTAGATAAACGATCGATGTCCACAACTTATCGTATTTCCTATTAAAAGATATTGTTTTAAAAATTGTTTATAACTTAGAACTTTTAGAAAAAGTTTATAAAGAAAATGGTATTTTAATGTAAAATCTTGTTTTGTCGTATTCTAAATTTTCAAGGTAGTGTATTATGATTACATATGAGTGTGTGTGGAGGTAGGTCATTTCCTCGTGATCTACTTTAAGGTACAGTAAAGTTTAGGGGTTAAATGTGATAAACTAAACATGGTGGTATTTAAGTGAAAGAATACGATATATTGCAAAAGCTATCATTTCATGTGTGAAAACTTGTTCAAATTAATTTTTAAGTGATTAGTAGTCAACATGAATATGTTTAAGCATTATAGAATTAGTGATAAGTGAGATTTGATAGAAAACCGAATCGAAAATCGGGTTGTTCCGATTTCCGTCGGGTTTGTAAAGTCGTATTATTATGAAGGAAAAGAAAGGTAGAAAAGGGGGACTTACGGGTTTGGACAACGCTAGACAGTAAGAGAGAGGTAGAGGGTTTGCTGGAGCGTTGAAACGTCGTTGAGAGGTCCTAGCACGATCGTCGGAATTTCGTCGTTGATTTCGTCAGCGCTTCGCCTTTCGCTCGTTTTCTAACGTACCAAGTTCTCTTGAAATTTTTAGAGAGTGGACTTAGGAATGTAGGGTGAGAGGGTAGAGGGTATGGGGGTTTATATAGGGTTAGGCTTGGGTTAGGGTTTTTAATAAAAAATTATATAAAAATTATATAAAATTCATTAAATCTAGGAGTAAAAGAGATTTATTGTCCAAATGATAACCAATCCAAGCATAATAAGTGTGCAGGAGGGTTGACCACTTCAAGACCCAACTTTTCTCTGTTGGTGACTCGGCTGTCCGGCCAAGTCCGGCCGGCGGCGCCTGACCGAGTCGGCGATTCGCCGGTCGGCGGCGTCGATTCTGGCCGAGTCAGGGTTCTAATGGCCAGGGATTTTCCTGGGGTACAATTTGGTATATTTACTTTTTCATGTCCAGTACATATTTTGTGAGTTATGGCCTTTTGACTGTTGACTTCCAAAAAAAATTAAAACAAAATAAATACAAAAATAATGTGGGGCATGGGATTTAAACTCTGGTGGCTTGGTTCAGCAGTGCAAGGTATTACCAATGAGCTACAAGCTCCTTCTTGTAATTACGGAGTGAAATGAATACTTAAAGAGATATCAGCCGCAATAAATACTCCAAGTATACATTGAATTTAAATCAATTCTTTGTACATTAAAAATGGAGTTGTTACAACCTTGGGGCAACTGCTCATAACTACTTATTACTAGTTTCGTCTAAGAAAACATCTAACTTTCTTGCTTTTCTTAAACTATTCCTATCTTTCATATGTAATTCTTCACTTTCTAATCTTTTATTATCAAATTTTATTTTTTTTGTATAGTGCCTAGTGCAAAAATATAGTTCAATTAATACAAATCTCTCCCCCAAACCTGTTTTCAGCAGTGTCCTTACTGATGTTGTTCTTTGAATGCATAGACCTGTAGACTTGGGGAGAGAAAATGATAGGGGTAAAATAATAGTTAAATGAAAACTACCCCCAAACTTATGCTTAGGCACGCACTGATATTCAATTAAATCATTTTTCACTCACCCCCATTCTTAAGATGAGACAATATTACCGAGACATGGAGGTGAGGCGGAGGAGTTTTAGTTATGATAAAGTGGCTCCTGTAAAAACAAGAGCTCCTCTGCTGGGTCAGCAGAAAAATACGGTTTTAATCTATACCCATTTACTTTAAAAATTGAACCGTTTTTAATATTTTCAACTTCTACTGCCCCGTGCGGATATACATACCGCACCAGAAAAGGTCCTTTTCAACGAGATCTCAGCTTACCTAGATGAAGATGGAGACGGGAATCGTAAAGAAGGACTTGGTGTCCCGGTGTGAAGGTTTTTCTAAAAAGGTTTTTATCGTGGAAAACATTAGTCCGGTTTTTTTCTATAACCGCGTTATCGTAAGCTTCATCGCGGAGTTCACTTAGCTCATTTAATTACAGCTTCCGATAGCTGCAGACTTGAACAAAATCGAAGTTAAGCTCTTTAATAGCCCATATTTCTTTATGTTCGATCTCGACAGAAAAGCATCATGCCTTCCCAAACACAAGTCGGTAAGGAGACATACCAAGATCGGTCTTTGATTGGTATGGGATTTTACGTGCTTACATTATTTGTGATCAAAGAATTAAACGCAATCAAGAACGGTGTCGCTTGGTAGCTAGCCGGTTGAGTACGGGTCGGTCCACATGGATTTTGTGTATTTTCTAGTTGTTCTAACGAGTCAATTCCAATTGTGGTAGATTTGATTATCAATAAAAACTAAAGTTGATTTAGATTATGATTAAAACCTTGCTAGGGTTAGGTTTAGGTTAAGTTTGGAAAATCAAATATTTCTCACCGCTTTCTATGCCCTAATTAAGAACTTTTAGGTGTTAAGGTAATTGTTTACAAAGGGGATTTGCACGATTGGGAAGAAACTAGGTTTCTTCCTCTAAGTCCTTGTCCGTCCTTTCTTAACTCTTACCCTGACCTCCATGAAAAACATACACAGACGGTATTTAACTATGGTATCACCGCTACCTCGTGGGATAGGGTGCCATAGTGAGAGGTGTGTGTATGTATGCATAAAGTCCTATTTAAAATGTATAACGGGCAAGAAAGGGGTGAGAGAATTTCATCTCTCAAACCTTCCCCAACCAAACCCTAACAAGTGAGGAACTACTCACTCATTAGGGAATTGATAAAAGAGTTCATTTTTATTTATTTTTAATTTAACAACTACTGCAGATAAATAAAATTAATAACTAAGGCAGATAACGAAAATTTATAACTAAGGAAGAAAAGAAATTAAACTAAGGCGAGATAAAGAAAAACTTACTTTTTTATTTGATGCACTCTTCGAACATTTACAAGGAATAAAAATTCTAGAACTAGGAATTAAAAAGAAGCATGATCCAAAAAGAGCTGTAGGGTTCCTATTTATAGATTATAGAAACCCTAGGGTTTACATCTGATCCTTATCTACATTTACAAAACTACCTTGAGAAGCCTGGTCAACGCACCGCCACCTACTGACATTTTGCACCGACACGTGCACAGTACGGCCGCGGAACCGTGGCCATAAGCCATGTTTGGATGCGGATCCGCGGCCATTTGGTGGGGTCTCTGTCTCAAATCTTCAGGTATCTTTCATGTTGTATTTTACTTCTGGGTTCTTCACTTGGTTCTTCAGAACGTCTTCTAGTTTCTTCTAGATTTCCACAGTGCAGAATATTGTGGACTTTTACCGCTCGCTTCGTGTTGAAGTCTTGAATCTTGCGCTGCCTTTGTACTTTGTGAAATTGTTCATTGATCTTCGTTTGTTCTTCAAACTGTAGGCATGATAAAGATTCTTCTATTTATTGGTCGTAGTCTCACTTTTGTAGCGTCTTTTCATCATTTTCACTGTTTTGTTCCGAGAACCTGTAACCTGCAACTATTCAACGGACATGGATCAAAGCACCTATTTATTTGCAAAATGAATAATAATGGGGAATATAATAATGTAAAATTATGATATGAAAAAATACCTCCAAACTTATCTTTTGCTCGTCTTCGAGCAAAACTAGTTTATTCTCGAAAAAACCTAACCTCACTTTCGCAGGGAAACGCGATTGCACTGAGCCCGTGCAATAGGCTGTTAAACCTCTAGGTGTCCCTAGTAGGAGGAGTGTTGTCTCCTGAGGGTTTTCAGTAGATACTACCCACAAAATCCTATCAATTTGGCCTATTGACTTTTATTCTTCAATTCGGTTCTCTAGCAAGAAATTCTATTATCTTCAACTCAGAAATTATCAACCCGAATTTTTCACGCTTCCTTATCATTTAACTTAAGATTATATATGTTCTGTAAATTTATTTAGCTTTTAACATCTTTTGAGTTTTCCTTCTAAGGTTCCATCTTAATTTTGGAATTTTTATCATCTCTAATAAAAATATAAGTCCTATTTTTCATTCGTATCTCTCATCCAAACCCCAATCATATACCCCGACGTGTGTGTATGTATCACCACTTCACTTGGAAATTCAATTCAAGCTCTTATACTCTTGTCCATTGTCCAAAGTACTTTTAGTTGGTGAATTTTTAGATGAAATTGCTCACACATCCTTCATGCGACCGTTAATACTTCTTAAGGTACTAACGACCGATTACAAAATGTGTTTGCACATTAAGGCGTAATTCCTCGTCTTGTAATACCTAAGGCTTTAGCAGTGACTCCCAAACCAGTTGGTCTAAGGCACTAGGTGATAAAGCACCCTCGCTATATATATATATTTTATTTTACACAGCCTTAAGTAATTACAAAACGAGTGTTCATTTTTTTATATCTCTTTATTCACACTTATAATTTTATTTTCCTTCATACTAAGGATTTTAGACAAGAGCATTTCAATGTCTCCTTTACTATTCCAAGTTTCAAGCTTCGTGTTTGTGCAAGTTGTAGGGTATATATTTTCAGAATTTAGACATAAGCTTAGGAATTATTTTTCAGACTTATACTT
Organism: Agapanthus africanus; assembly: GCA_030015575.1. NCBI lineage: Eukaryota > Viridiplantae > Streptophyta > Magnoliopsida > Asparagales > Amaryllidaceae > Agapanthus > Agapanthus africanus. Next base: position 565,721,072 of record JASDDO010000031.1, read on the forward strand.
TAATAAAAATATCAATACTCTTCCGTTATTTTAACTTGGCCCAAGAAGTGAACTCAAAATTTGCCTATTTCTAAGTAAGCTACAAGGACATATATTTTCTACCGTTAAACATTAAGAAAGGTTAATTTTAGGGTTTTTAATTTACTAAGTTTAGAATCTATTTTTTTCCTACTATTCAACCGTCATGTTGAACTTAAGTTAAATATGGCCAAAATTGAACTTTTCAATTTTTATAATTTTTTAAATTTTTCAATTTTTATGGGTTTTAAAATAAGTATGCAAATGCAAAATTATACATATGAATGCGAAGGGAGAAATCTTAACGAGCACACCCCCAAACTTAAACTTTATAGTGTACTCACTGTCAGGCTACACCAAGAGGGTCAAAATTTTCGGCACTCCCCTGTTTATTTTTTTTAATTATTAACAAAAAAAGAAAACAAAATATATATACACAAAAAGGCCCCCCAAACTTAAGTGAAACGGTGTTTCCACTATTTAAACGTTAAAGTTCAGAGTTAGGGAGGAGAAAAACACAGTACAAGGCCTTACACAGGCCAAAGGTTAGCACCAACCATTCAAAAATTTTATCGTTATAATGGTGTGGTTGGTGAAAGAATGGAGTATAGAGAAAAGAAATGAAAAACACACGAGACCGTGTGGAGATAGAAGCAGTATACGGTCGCGGTGGAGGAGAAGAATGGCGGAAGGGAAAAAGAAATGTTGTATGAATTTGAGGGTGAAAATGAATTGAATAAATTAGTACCATCTGTAATGATCGATGTGTAAAAAGCGATTGTGCTAATCTATCAATCCATCGAGAAATGGGGTCAAATCCCTCAAGATTCGTGAGGAATCATGGGTACGTTGAACTTGGTAAACCAGACATTGAAAATAAAAGTGATATGGTTTCTTGCATGGTCAGAATGATGGAAAAGATGAAGGGGGTGATTTAGGAAGTATAACAGTTAAAGGTTTAGGAGGATGAATTGGAAAATCTGACTCATCAAACAAAACTGGTCCATCCTCAATATTATCCTCAATACTCTCCTCAATACTATCCTCATAATTCTCCTCAAAAGACGCATATGAAGTTCGGGAGAAACATTTAATGACTCAAGATGATGAATTGGAGATAAAAATTCAGTCAAATCTGCAGGTTCATCATCCAAATTATTCCCTGCGTCAATATCCTCAATCAAGTGAAAATCCATTTTTTCAGACACCTCATCAAAAGCATGGATATTTATCAATTTAGGTTCCACATTGGAGGTGTAAAGTTCAACAGGATTGGGTGTGGGTTCACTCGAAAGAGACCCTTCACAATCTAGCAAATCAAGTACTACAAAATCGTACAACTCATTAAATGTTTTATTTTTAACTGGTGAATCATTTGGGACATTTGATAGACATTCAAAACCGGAGTTGTGGGATTCAATTGGGGATGGGTAGGATTGATTTGAAAGTGTGTACAACTCACTCTCACCACTCAAATTCTCACTCTGTCCAACCGCCTCATCATACATTGGAAAATTTGGAGCTAGATGGAAACTAGCTACCGGGTCACTAAGTTGTAATAGGGCGGCAATGGACGCATCCAAATCCTTCATATGTTGGTTTGTCTCTACAATATAAGCTTCCAACGACTGTTCCAGACTATACATCGGTTGTGAAGGGGTTTCAGTAAAAGATTCAAAATTGTTTGGATTCTGGAAACTCCCAAATGGTTGTGTAGAAGTAATTTCTAGGGAAGGTGCGAAAGTCGGGTAGGACTGGTAGGAATTGAATGGTTGGACAGGAATAGGATCAACATTTGGATAAAAAAGTGAATGGACTTGTGATCTCAAGAACTAGAAGTGTTAAAAGGAGTGAAAGATCGGTTACGAGATTGTTCAATATGTTCAGCAATAGACATGGGTTTCGGAGTTACCTTCGGACTCTCAAAAGGAGTACCAACGTAAGAAGGTGGTGAAGGTTGAAATGGTTGATACAAATTGGATTGTGGAGTCCAACTGTTTCTCCTAGACGCTTCTATTCGATCTTTCAAAGAAATTTTGGGCATGGAGGGGTCGTCCGTAATTCGACCAAAACAATGCGTGTTGGAAGCAATGTTTGGATGAGGGTACCAAAGTTCGGAAAGAGTTTTGTGAGGTGAGGTACCCATGATGTAAGAAAGGAGAAGAAGAATGTGATGATTTTTTATTTTTATTTTTTATATTTTTTAATTTTTTTAATTTTTTTTAGAAATTGTTTGTTTTTGTGTTTTTGAAATTTTTGAAAGTGTTTTTTTTAAGAGTTTTTTTTGCAAAATTTGTACGGACTACTACACACTTTCAAACAGTCACAATATAAGCATGCACAATCAAGCCTAGAGCTAGGGTCTCCTAAGTCAACTAGACTGCTCCTAATTATTCCAAAGGGTAAGTTGTGAGATCCTCAAATCGCCTCTTCACCGCCAATTGTGGCCAGATAAGCACAAGTAAAGAAAGGAGGAATCCGCTCATGAATCACCGTGAGACGGGCCTTTTAAAATTACATTTCCCCACTTGTCTAGCCTAGTCACCACAAAGTCTGGTTTAGATAAACGACCGATGCCTACAACTATTCCTTTGTCCTATTGAGCGCGACTGTCCTTATAGGCTAAATCTAATCTTTTTTTAATTAACTCGATGGTCAATGCAAAATGCTTTTTTGTGATTTTTGGGGTCCTGGGAAAGGTAATGAAATCCCCATCCAATTTGGATTGGTGTTAAAGCCCCTTAAAGTCAGTTTTAAAGATGCAAAGCAGTAAACACACAAAACACTTGACAAAAAAAATTTCTTTTTTTGCGGCGCAAAGAATTCTGCACAAGATCAAGTTATTGGAGAAAGGGGAGAATTTTTTGCGCAAAGAACCCTATAGGAAAATTTTTCAGAGGATATCAGGGGATTACAGAGGAGAAGAGAAAGCTTATAGAGAGGTTTCTACGTGCTGACGTCACCAGACCACGGCGGATCCGCGGCCAAAAGCAGGCTTCTGCGGCGGAAATGGGGTCAACTAGTCGGTTCAGTTCCCAAAAATTCTTCTGTTTCTCTATTGTGGTTCTCCTCTGTTTGTTCAGATCTGCTGTTTGCTGTTTCGCTCTCTGGATTTTTCCAGATCTGAATTTGTTCGTCTTTTCGATCCTGCGCAATTCAAACGAAAATCCTTCAAAAAATAAAAAGATGATAAATTTTTTATTTTTTATATTTTTCAGTTTTTATGATTTTTTAATTTTTAATCAACCCGAAATTACAAAAAGAAAATAAATACGCCATCCCCGGTAACGGCGCCATTTGATTGGTATGGGATTTTACGTGCTTACGGTATTTGTGATCAAAGAATTAACCGCAATCAAGAAAGGTGTCGCTTGGTAGCTAGCCGGTTGAGTACGGGTCGGTCCACATGGATTTTGTGTATTTTCTAGTTGTTCTAACGAGTCAGTTAAAATTGTGGTAGGTTTGATTATCAATAAAAACTAAAGTTGATTTAGATTAGAATTAAAACCTTGCTTGGGTTAGGTTTAGGTTAAGTTTGGAAAATCAATTATTTCTCACCGCTTTCTATGCCCTAATTAAGAACTTTTAGGTGTTAAGGTAATTGTTAACAAAGGGGATTAGTACGATCGGGAAGAAACTAGGTTTCTTCCTCTAAGTCCTTGTCCGTCCTTTCTTAACTCTTACCCTAACCTCCATGGAAAACATACACACCCGGTCTTTAACTATGGTATCACTGCTACCTCGTGGGATAAGGTGCCGTAGTGAGCGGTGTGTGTATGTATGCATAGAGTCCTATTTAAAATGTATAATGGGCAAGAAAGGGGTGAGAGATTTTCATCTCGCAAACCTTCCCCAAACCTAACCCTAACAAGTGAGAAACTACTCACTCATTAGGGAATTGATAAAAGAGTTCATTTTTATTTTTTTTTAATTTAACAACTACTGCAGATAAATAAAATTAATAACTACGGCAAATAAAGAAAATTTATAACTAGGGCAGAAAAGAAATTAAACTAAGGCAAGATAGAGAAAAACTTACTTTTTTATTTGATGCACTCTTCGAACATTTACAAGGAATAAAATTTCTAGAACTAGGAATTAAAAAGAGGCATGCTCCAAAAAGAGCTGTAGGTTTCCTATTTATAGATTATAGAAACCCTAGGGTTTACATCTGATCCCTATCTACATTTAGAAAACTATCCTGAGAAGCCTGGTCAACGCACCGCCACCCACCGACATTTTGCACCGACACGTGCACAGTACGGCCGCGGAACCGCGGCCATAAGCCATGTTTGGACGCGGATCCGCTGCCGTATGGTGGGGTCTCTGTGTCAAATCTTCAGGTATCTTTCATGTTGAAATTTACTTCTGGTTTATTCACTTGGTTCTTCAGAATGTCTTCTAGTTTCTTCCAGATTTCCACAGTGCAGAATGTTGTGGACTTTTACTGTTCGCTTCGTGTTGAAGTCTTGAATCTTGCGCTGCCTTTGTACTTTGTGAAATTGTTCATTGATCTTCGTTTGTTCTTCAAACTGTAGGCATGATAAAGATTCTTCTATTTGTTGGTCGTAGTCTCACTTTTGTAGCGTCTTTTCATCATTTTCATTGTTTTGTTCCGAGAATCTGTAACCTGCAACTATTCAACAGACATGGATCAAAAGCACCTATTTATTTGCAAAATGAATAAGAATGGGGAATATAATAATGAAAAATTATGATATGAACAGTCTTATAACTGGGGCGAAATGCCCAAAGAGCATCCGTCAATTTGGTTGACCAATCTTTACGGTTTTTAGAAAATGTCTTCTCCAAAATTTGTTTTATCTGCCTATTGGAAATCTCAACTTGCCTGCTCAATTGGGGATGATAGGGCGTAGAATGTTTGTGGTTGATTGAATATTTCCGCATCCAAGCCTCGAAAGACCGATTACAGAAATGTGTCCCGTTGTCGCTAATTATAGCCCGATGGTGCCCGAATCGCGAAAAGATATTTTCTTTAAGAAGCTTAATAACAACCTTGTTGTCATTAGTGCGACACGGTATTGCTTCCACCCTTTTTGATACATAATCAACCGCTAACAAGATATATAAATTCACAAAAGAGTTGGGAAAAGGGCCCATAAAATCAATACTCCAAACATCAGATATTTCTACAACAAAGATAGGTTGGAGCGGCATCTCATTTCTTTGCGAAATCCGACCCATGTGTTGACATCGATGAAAAGTTTTGCAATGATCATATGCATCCTTAAATAATGTTGTCTAATAAAAGGCACATTGCAAAACTTTCTCAGCTGTTTTACGTGGACCAAAGTGACCGCCACATGCTTGATCATGACAAAAAGACAATACACTCTTGAATTCTTCATTAAGGATGCATCTGCGAATGATTTGGTCAGAACAATACATAAACAAATAAGGTTCATCTGGCCAGTAAAAGTGTTTTACTGGGGATAGAAATCAAAGTTTGTCTTGTTTCGACCTATCGCTAGAAATAAGTCCCGTCGCTAGATAATTCACAATATCCATGAACCAAGGTTCGTAGGATACAGTCAAGAGTTGTTCGTCAGGGAAGGAATCGTTTATTGGCACGGTCAACGTAAGTGAAGAATTGATGCGTGAAAGATGGTCGGTTATAACGTTTTCACATCCACTCGTGTCTCGTATGACAAGATCAAATTCTTGTAACAACAAGATCCAACGTATTAGCCTGGCCTTAGCATCCTTCTTCGATAAAAGGTGTTGTATGGCGGAGTGATCAGTGTAAATCACTATTGGTGAGCCAATCAAGTAGGGCCTGAATTTTTCCAATGTAAATACAACTGCCAAGAGTTCTTTCTTGGTAGTTGTGTAATTAATTTGTGCATCGTTCAAAGTCTTACTTGCATAGTAAATTACAGGTGGCATCTTATCAATGTGTTGTCTTAAGACTACACCAATAGCAAAATTTGATGCATCACACATAAGCTCGAACGGGTGGTTCCAATCCGGAGATGATAGAACGGGGGCTGTAGTGAGAGATCTTTTAAGCGATTCAAAAGCAGCCTCACAATTCGAATCGAAGTGAAATGTTGTATCCTTGGCCAAGGAAAGAGTTAAGGATCTAGCAATTTTGCTAAAGTCCTTAATGAATCTCCTATAAAACCCCGCATGATCAAGAAAAGATCGTATATCTTTGACGCATTTGGGAGGAGGAAGGTTATGCATGACGTTAATTTTAGCTCTGTCAACCTCAATGCCTTTTCGTGAAATGATATGTCCAAGGATAATACCTTCTTGGACCATGAACTAACATTTTTCCGAATTCAAACTTAAGTTCTTATCCTTACAGCGGGTAAGAACCGCGTCAAGATGACGAAGGCAATCCTCAAAGGATTCCCCAAATATAAAGAAATCGTCCATACCATAAATATCTCCAAAAAATTCTCGACCATGTCTGAGAATATCCCCATCATACACCGTTGAAATGTAGCGGGAGCGTTGCATAACCCAAAGGGCATGCGTCTATAAGCAAAAGTACCAAAAGGACAAGTAAATGTTGTTTTTTCTTGATTCTTTTCGGCGATGGAGACCTGGTTATATCAAGAGTATCCATCCAAGAAACAATAGTATTCGTGTCCAGCTAATCGTTCCAACATCTGGTCAATGAAAGGTAGAGGGAAGTGATCTTTCCTCATTGCGGTATTGAGTTTACTATAATTAATACATACGTGCCACCCCATTTAGGTGCGTGTTTGGATTAACTCATTAACCTCATTGGTTATGACCGTGATGCCAGACTTTTTAGGGACTACATGAATAGGACTTACCTATTGGCTATCAGATATTGGGTAAATTATACCATTATCTAAGCACGTGACGATTTCTTTCTTTACCGCCACCTTCATGACGGGGTTTAACCGTCTTTGTGGGTTTCGGGTTGGTTTGGCTTCATCCATCAAATGTATATAATGTTAACAATTAAGGGACTAATCCCTTTGATGCCAGCCATTGTTCAACCAAACGCATGCCGATTTGATCTCAATACCGCCAAAAGTGTGTTCTCTTGCTCTAAAGCTAGAGAAGCGGATATGATCACAGGAAAAGACTCATTCTAACATAAATATGTATATTTAGGATGAGAAGGTGGTGGTTTGAGATCTAGTGTTGGCGGAGAGACAATAGAAGGTGGGGTAAGGGAATGATACTCGGACGCTCTAAGAGGTTCATAATTTGCATAGGATATTGAATCGGAAAGAGCTACTGAATTTTGTGACGAGTCAACGGATTCAAACTCAGGGATGGACTTGTTGGATATATGTATGCCATAGAGACCATTATTTGATAGTGGATGTTTTTTTACATGTGTGTGTGTGTGTGTGTGTGTGTGTGTGTGTGTGTGTGTGTGTGTGTATATTCAGAGGACATTCTTGCTCGACATGATAGTATACTATCTGGTTACTCTTTATCTTGATATGTTCACTTGATCATTCTTTTATTCATTTGGTACATGTTGATAAAGCCCTGAGTATATTTGCTTGACTACTGTGATTATGATGCAGATCATACTAGTAGGACATGTGTAGTTTATAAGCATATCCTGAAATGTCCTTAGTAGTAGGTGTATCGAGACGGGCATCGATATTCCAGAGTAGACTAGCGTATACGATTCTTGACCCATGTGATGGGCGATGAATGATCGCATATCCATTGGTGTTTGACACCAAGATTGTATACGAGTGCTCAGTAGAGACTGGGTACACTGGACGGACTTGCCGAGAACTCCTATATGGTATTATATCTATCATCGGATAGCAGTTCTCTGGTGACACTGGTACAGGTTAGTCTGTAGACCCGAGATCTTCATAGAGTCTTGTGTGTTCTCCCACTGTACTTTGATTTCCACCCTACCACGGGTCTACTGAGTTTTGCAAACAGGTGGCTTTTGGGTACAGTCCCGAGACACATGGAGGCAATGGGCAATAGGAGGGGTTTCGTCTCTCCCGGTATTGGGGGTTGATATTGCGCTATGATCGATTGGCTATATCAGCAAGTCCCTGGCTAGGGCTGATGAGATTTACTGATAAGTGTTATCAGTAGTTTCTCGATCTGTTATAGGCCACATACCGGCATGATTTATTGAGTTAATGGGGTCGACGATGCCATCCCTAGACTCGATATGCAGCATATCTGACGAAGAGACCGGACTGTACGGTAAGTGTTACCGGTTGGCTCGACAGGAGTTTTGACTGGTTCGCTTGTTTTTCTTCTGATCTCTCAATACCCGGGTGGCCGTTACGTTTAGCTGACCGCTTGCGGCTTGTGGGTATTTGATATGATCATCACCTACTGTCGGTGTATTGACGAGTCTTAGAGTCTCACACAGGAGTTTCCTAGCTCAGGCGAAACGATATGGTGCGCATATGAAATATGCGTGGGAGCTCGATTAAATACGTGTATATGATACCGCATTGTAATCTGGCGTTTCTATTGGCCGGGTCGTATGTGATATGACTGGTTTATTAAATCAATTGTTGATTTAATAATTAGTGACCATTTGCTTATTTATAAAACCTTTTCTATATATATATATATATATATATATATATATATATATATATATATATATATATATATATATATTGTATGCATGAATGTATGTATGTACATATATTGATATGAATGCATGCATTCATGTGTCATGGTTGATGATACTTTGGAGATGGCTATACAAGATTCACATGGTAAAGATATTTATTTATTTTGATTATTGATTAAAGAATTAATTGGGATTAAATCATGGTTGGTCTTTCTACACACTTCTTGAGTCAACCATGACTTGAACCATGGTTTAATCTCTAAGCTAATTCTTTAACTCACTAACAAAATATCTAGATATTTTTAAACCATGGTTTGGAGTGAGTGTGACTCTCTCATATATTGATTCATTCATTTTATTTTTTGGGATAAGAAAATATCTTGAGCTTGCTTAGCCATTTCCTCCTTCTTCCTCAAAAGCTTTCTACCTTCAGCAAGGTGAGTGAAGGAGATAAAAAGAAAAGGTTTTTAAGTGAGATCCAAACCCGCATCACCAATCTACACTAGTTTAGCCAACTAGTATAGGTTGTTTGCATCACTTCTACTTTGTTCTAGTGAAGCAAGGAGCTTGAGCCAAAGGACTCCGCGGTGGATCGTCGTAGACAATGAAGGACTAAAGAGGATCCGTCCAAACACCGAGTTGATCTAAGGAGTCTAAGAAGGAGGTATACAAAGGTTGAATTACTATCCTCTTTGTGTTAGACACTAGATCTTGTATGTGATACTATATTTGTTACCCTAAATTTCTAGTTTGATCCTAGGTTAGTTTGCTTAGCACCCCAAATTTTTATTGTAGCATATTTGATGCAAGACAAACCCTTGGTATGGTGCTAGGGAAACCCAACAGGACTCATCAAAGATATCCTCACTATAATAATTTTCCAGATCAAACAATGTCGCACTAGTGTTGTCGATGTCATCGAAGCAAAGTACTTCCGCTTCGCAGCTGTCGGAAGCTATCTCATTGATGGAACAGATATCGATTAAATGAGCAGAAGGTTCAGAGGGTTGACTTTCTAGCTTGTAAATATTAAGCTCAATTGTTATCTTTCCGAAGGATATGTTCATAGAACCGTTACGATAATTAATGACAGCGTTGGAAGTTGCTAGGAAAGGTAGACCGAGTATCACCGGGATTTGGTTGCGTGGGTTCACCAGAGACAGTGTATCTAAAACAATAAAGTCCACAGGGAATATGAATTCCCCGACTTTGATTAACACATCCTCTAGTTCACCCCTTGGTTGGGCGATAGATCGGTTTGCCATCTGGAGAGTGCAGTGGGCAGATTTCAATTCTCCTATACCTAGCTGCTCATAGATAGAATATGGAAGTAAGTTAACACTAGCGCCGAGGACAAGTAGAGCACGATTGATGCTTTTTCCCCCTAATAGTTATAAATATTGTAAGACAACCGGGGTCCTTACGTTTCTTAGCCAATTGTTGCGTAAAAGTTGTGCTCACGTTACTTGTTATGAATACTTTTTTCGGCACTTGAGTTTTTCTCTTCCTAGTGCACAAGTCCTTAAGGATTTTCGCATAAGACGGAACTTGTTGAATAGCATCTAGGAGAGGGATATTTATGTTAACTTGCTTAAACATTTCCACAACCTTCTCCATTTATGCGTTAGGTTTGTTGGCCCTCAACCTATTTGGAAATGGAGCTTTATCTATAAGTTTTGGGTTCAACATTTGTGAAGAAGTTTATGGGGATGGAATCGGTCCAAGAATTGGAGTGGGGATTGTCTTAGGTAGATTCGAGGAAGTGGGCGAAGTGTTCGAGCCTTGGGGAAAACGGAGAATAGGCTCGGAAGAAGGTGGGAGATTAGACGAAATAGGGTAAGAAGTGGAAGCCAGGGTTTCAATTGATTCTTCATCATAAATATATTCACCCCTTTGATTGCTCAACATTCTTCATGATCTCAACGTGGTAACGGTACTCACATTATGACTTTGTAAGTGACCAGGATTCGGTAGGGGTTGAGATGGAAGTTTCCCTTTTTCTCTCGCACTCATTGCGGTATTTATTTGTGCAAGTTGTGCTTCTATCGATTTTATACTTTCACCGTGGGAGTTGGTGGTCTGTGTTAAAGTTCAGATAGAAGACTTGATTTCATCTGTCGACTGCATGGAATGTTTAATAAACATATCCACACTTCGTTCAAGCGAAGATGGCTTTTCGGTACCGGCCGTTTGGAAAGAATTATTGGCTGGATTCTGAAAAGGTTGCGATTGAAAGGGGTGCTGGCTTTGTGGTGGTGGTTGTTGTTGCTGTAGAGGAGGTCTTTGATAATTGCTTTGGAATTGGTTTTGATTTTGGTTGGTTTGGCTTTGGCTCCAAGCAAAATTAGGATGATTCCTCCATCCTTGATTATATGAGTAAGAATAAGGATCGTTTCTAGGTCGTTGCTGAAAAGCAGCATTAGTTTGCTTGTGGCCTTGAAACGAAGAATTTAAAGGATATTCATCCATCAAATGAGATGGATCAGAACAACAACCACACATGGTCTTGGGGAGCGTTACCTGGTTTAGAGAGACTGATGAGAATTTGTTCTCTATAGCGTCGAGTTTCTTTTGCATCGCTGCCATTTCGGCTTTTAATGTGATGGAAACATTGAGTTGATGGATACCTCTCCTAGATGATGGTCTAATGCTTTCCCACTGCAATGTGTGTTCAGCGAGAACTTCTAGAAATTTCCAAGCTTCACCATCGTCTTTGGACATGAAATTGCATTGACACATGGTTTCAAGCATCTGCTTTGTCGCTGGAGTAATGCCCTCATATATAATTCGGCACAGATCTCATCTATGTATTCCATGATGAGAACATTGGACAAGCAGATCCTTAAACCGTTCAAAGAACTTTTAAAATAGTTCATTGGGAACCTGGTAGATTTCGCTCCGAACACGGGCGGTCTTATGATTGGGGTAAAATTTCTTAAGGAATATTATCACGAATTCATCCCAATTGGTAATAGAGTGTACGGCAGTGTTATAAAGCCATTTTTCTGCTAAATCACATAAAGTGAAAGGGAGAAGATGCAAGCGCATAGCATCCACTGAAAGTTGTGAGGTACCCATCATTGCGAATACGTTTTTGAATTTAGTGATAAAAACGTATGCGTCTTCAGACTCAAGCCGTGAAATCTGGGCAACATGTTGATAAAGTGGGGTTTAATTTCAAAATTATCCCCATTGACTGGTGGAATAGATAAACAGGTAGGAAGGGGACCACGTATAGGATAGCATCTCTCTTGAAAAGAAATGCGCGGTGGATTCTGCACACCGACAGGTGGTGGAAAGGTGGTGTTATAATCTGATGGAGAACCGTCCATCTCGGTCGATGTGGTGGGTGGACGGAAAAAAAGAAAATGAAGAAGTACCGACTTCGGAGTCGATAGCAAGAACGCGGACAAGACGGGCACTAGAATCCCATGTCCAGCTGAGCATGCACTAAGCGGGTTTAGCGCAAGTGGCAGCGTGTGTGTGATTTAAAATTGGTTAGTTTTGAAAAGTGTCGGACGTGATACAAATCACACAAAAATGCACTATCAACCCTAGAAGTAAGGTTACCTAGGTCAAGTCTCTAGACCGCTCCTAGACTTCCAAAGGATAAGCCGCATGATTAATCCTCTACCATCTCTTTATTGCTCTTGTGGCCAGGTAAGTACCAGGTATCCGCTATATGAATAACCGAAAATAGCAGGCCTAAGTAAGTAACCACTAACCTAGATACTGTTCATACCATAATTTTGCATTATTTTATTCCCCATTCTTATTCAGTTTACAAATAAACAGGTGCTTTTGACCCATGTCTGCTACTTAGTTGCAGGTTACAGGTTCTTGGAATAAAAATAATGAAATTGATGAAAAAGATGATACAAAGTGAGACTACGACCGACAAATGGAAGAATCTTGATCAAGCCTACAGTTTGAAGACTAAACGAAGATCAATGGACAATTTCATAAAGAACAAAGGCAGCGCAAGATTCAAGACTTCGACACGAAGTAAGCGGTAAAAGTCCACGACATTGATCACTGTGGAAATCTAGAAGAAACCAGAAGACCATCTGATAAATCAAGTGAAGAAAAGAGAAGAAAAATGCAACCAAAACATGCCCTAAAAATCATAGACAACAAGCTCTCTATAAGGCCGCGGTTCCGCGGCCAAACCATGCTCTTGGCCACGGTTCCGCGGCCATGTAGAGCCCGGGTCGGCACGAACTTCGACGATTGATGGCGTGCGTTGACTAGGTCTTTTTCTTAGGGGGTAAAATTATAAAAAGAGACGTGAATCGACTGTAACCCTAGGGTTTCTATGAATCTATAAATAGAAGCCCTAAAACCTTTTTTAGGTTATGACTCTTCTTGCGCCTCATTTTATATCTAAAATTCAGATCTGTAAATTTTTGCAATGAATGAAGAGTGCATCAAATTAGAGTAAGTTTTCAATTCTTGCCCTAATTAATTTTATTTCATTTCCCTAGTATAATTTCTTATCTGCCCTAGTTAGATCTTTTATTCTTTGCCCTAGATAGATAGTTTAGAAATTGTCTTTCAATTCCCTAATGAGCGAGTAGTCTCCTCGCTTGTTAGGGTTAGCTTTGGGGAAGGCATGAGAGATGAAGATCTCTCACCCCTTTCTTACCCATCACACGTTTTTATAGGACTCTATGCATACATGCACACACCGCTCCCTACGGCACCCTATCCCATGAGGTAGTGGTGATACCGTAGTATAAAGGCCCGGTTGAGCGTGTTTTCATGGAGGTTAGGGTAAGGATTAAGAAAGGAAGGACAAGAACCTAGAGGGAGAAACACCGTTTCTTCCCGATGGTACTAATCTCCTTTATTAATAATTACCATAACACCTCATAGATCTTAATTTGGGTATTGAAAGCAGTGGGAAATCTTTGCATTTCCAAACTTAACCTAAACCTAACCCTAGCAAGATTCTAGTCCTAGTCTAGATCTACTTAGTTTTTAGATTTAATCAATCCGACAACAATCGGAATTAACTCGTTAGAACAGTTAGGAAATACACAAATCCCTGTGGACTGACTCGTACTCACTGGCTAGCTACCAAGCGACGCCAATCTTGATTGCGGTTACAAAATATTCTTTTGATCAAAATCAAATGGCGATGTTGCCGGGGATGGCGTGTTATTTTCTTTTTACAATTTCGGGTTAATATAAAATTAAATAATCATAAAAAACTGAAAAAAATTAAAATTAAAATAAAAATTTATCAACTTATATTTTGTGAAGGGTATTTTTCGTGTGAATTTTGCAGGATCGACATAAGAGTTCGGATCTGGAAAAATCCAGAGATCAAAACAGAAAACCGAAGATCTGAAAAATAGGGAAAAATCAAAACAGAGGAACCGAAAAAAATCTCGGGAACCGAACCTTCCAGAAGGCAGCGGAACCGTCGCATGACCACTCTTCCGACCGCGGAATCGCGGCGACGTGGTGACGTCATCGCGTGAAAACCCACTGTAAGCTTTCTCTTTCTTTCCTCTGCAACCCTAAATATCTCCTCTATCAAATCTCCTGCAGGATTCTTTGCGCTTAAAAAAAATCTCTCCCCTTCCAATAATTGATCTTATGCAGGATTCTTTGCACCGCGCTTAAAAAATAAAAAAATTTATTGCAAGTGATTGTTACTGCTTTGCATATTTTTAATCGGACTTTAAGGGGCTTGAAACCAATCCTGATTGGGTGGGGATTTCATCACCATTCCCAGGACCCCAGCAATCACATAAGGCATATTGCATTAACCATTATTTAATTAAAAAATACTAGACTCGGCCCTAAGGACTTCGCGCTCAATAGGACAAAGGACTAGTTGTAGGCATCGGCCGTTGATCCTAACCTGACATTGTAGTGTCTAGGCAAGTGTGTCTAAGGCGAGTGGTTACTTAATTAGGGCCACTACTTGTAGTGGATAGCCTCCCACTCACCTGACACTTACCTGGCCGCAATTGGCGGTGAAGAGGCGGTTTGAGGTCCTATTTCTAGCCCTTTGGAACAGTTAGGAGCTGTCTAGATGACCTAGGTGACCCAAGATCTAGGCCTGATTGTGCATTTGTGGTTGATTGAAAGTGTGTCTAAGCCCTTTATTGAAAAATTTTGCAGAAAGCTCCACATAAAAAAAAGAGGAAAATTTTATACAAACTTGCAAAATTTTGTCGCTAAGAAATCCGTGCACCCCACATTATTTTTCTTCTCATTTCTTACATCATGGGTACCCCACCTCACAAATCTCTTGCCAAACTTTGGTACCATGAACCAAACTTTGCTTCATTCGCGAATTGTTTCGGTCGATTTACGGACGACCCCTCCATGCCCAAAATTTCTTTGAAAGATCGAATAGAAGCGTCTAGGAGAAACAGTTGGACTCCGCAATCCACTTTGTATCAACCGTTGCAACCTTCACCACCTTCTTACGTTGATACTCCTTTTTCAAGTCCTATTGTAACTCCAAAACCCATGTCTATTGCTGAGCATATTGAACAATCTCGTAGCCGATCTTTCACTCCTCTCCACACATCTAGTTCTAGGGATTAACAAGTCCATTCACCTTTTTATCCAAATGTTGATCCTACTCCTGTCCAACCATTCAATTCCTACCAGTCCTACCCAACTTTCACACCTTCCCTAGACATTGCTTCTACACAGCCATTTGGGAGTTTCCAAAATCCAAGCAACTTTGAATCTTTTACTGAAACCCCTTCACAACCCATGTCTAGTCTAAAACAGTAGTTGGAGGCTTATATGGTAGCAACAAACCAAATGATTAGGAATGTGGATGCGTCCATGGCCACTCTTATGCAACCTAGTGAACCGGTAGCTAGTTTCCAACTAGCTCCAAAAATTCCAATGTATGAGGAAGCGGTTGGACAGAGTGAGAATTTGAGTGGTGAGAGTGAGCTGTACACACTTCCAAATCAAACCTACCTATACCCAATTGAATCCCACAACTCTGGTTTTCAAACAATTGTCCCAAATAATTCACCAGTTAAAGATAAAACGTTTAATGAGTTGTGCGACTTTGTAGTGCTTGATTTGCCAGATTGTGTAGAATCCATTTCGAGTGAAACCACACCTAATCCTTTTGAACTTTACACCTCCACTCTAGAACCTAAATTGATAAATCTCCATACTTTTGATGAGGTGTCTGAAAAAATTGATTTTCACTTGATTGAGGATATTGACGCCGGGAATATTTTGGATGATGAACCCGCAGATTTGACTGAATTTTTCTTTCCAATTCATCATCCCGAGTCATTAAATGTCTCTCCCGAACCTCATAGGCGTCTTGATTTTGATGATAATTGAATGGATAAGTTAAATTTTGAGGAGAATTATGAGGATAGTATTGAGAATAGTATTGAGGAGAGTATTGAGGATAGTATTGAGAATAGTATTGAGGAGAGTATTGAGGATAGTATTGAGGATGGACCATTTTTGTTTGATGTGTCGGATTTTCCAATTCATCCTGCTAAAGCTTTAACTGTTATACTTCCTAAATCAAACCCCCTCCTTTCCATCGTTACGACCACACCAAAGATCACGCAGGAGGACTGCGGGCTTGAAAGTTTTCTACACGATCACAGCACATTTGATGCCACTAGTGCGTTCCTCCTTGAATCTGACACTCTTCTCACAGCCGATAACGATTACGAGTGTTTCACTTTTTCGGACGATGTTGAAGATTCACCGCCCGAGTTTGAGTCCTTTAAATTTTCAGATGAGTTAGTTGAACCATCAGACTCGGTTATTTACATTCATGTCGAACCATTGATGGAATCCTTCAAGTTCGAGACAGATTACTTTGGTGAGATTAAGACTATCCCTAAATCACTCCCTTTCATCCTTCCTATCGTTTCGACCACGCAAAACTCCGTCGCGTTTCCATTTTCAATGGAGGGTTTACCAAGTTCGACATACCCATGTTTTCTTGCGAATCTTGAGGGATTTGACCCCCTTTCTCGACGGGTTGATTGATTAGCACAATCACTTTTAACACATCGGTCATCACAAATTGCGCTAATTTATTCACTCGATTTACACCCTCAAGATCGTACTACACTTCTTTCTCTTTTCCTCCATTCTTTTCCTCCACCGAGACCATATTCCACTCTTCTTCCCATACGGTCTCGTGTGTTTCTCAACTCCTTTCTCTACACTCCATTCTTCCACTAACCCTACCATTATCACGATAGAATTTTTGAATGGTTGATGCTAACCTTTGGTCTGTGTAAGGCCTTGTATAGTTTGATTTTTCTCCTCCCTAACTCTAAACTTTAATGCTTAGACGGTGGAAACACTGTCTCACTTAAGTTTGGGGGGACCTTTTTGTATATATATATTTGTTTTTATTTTAACAATAAAAAAAAGAGAGAAAAAAACTATAAATAAATAAACAAGGGAGTGCCGACATTTTGACCCTCTTGGTGTAGCATGACAGTGAGGACACTGTCAAGTTTAAGTTTGGGGGTATGCTCGGTAAGCCTTCTTCCTTCGCATTCATGTGTATATTTTTGCATTTGCATACTTATTTTAAAACCCATAAAAAATTTAAAAATTTAAAAATTTAAAGTATTCAATTTTGGACATAATTGACTTGAGTTTGACAAAAAGGTTAACTAGCTATGAACAACTAGATCTTAGACTTAGTAAATTAAAAATCCTAAAAATAACCTTTCTTAAAATTTAACGGTAGAAAGTATATGTCTTTGTAGCTTATTTAGAAATAGGCAAATTTTGAGTTCACTTCTTGGGCTAAGTTAAAACAAGGGAAGAGTATTGATATTTTTATTAAAGTATAAGTTTGAAAAATAATTTCTAAGCTTAAGTCTAAATTCTGAAAATATATACCCTACAAATTACACAAACACGAACCTTGAAACTTGGAATAGTATAAGAGACTTTGAAATGCTCTTGTCTAAATTCCTTAGTACGAAAAAAAAGTTAAAATAAAAATACAAGTGTGAATTAAGAGATAAAAAATGAACACTGGTTTTTGTAATTACTTAAGGCTGCATTAATGAAAAAATATTTAGCGAGGGTGCTTATCACCTAGTGCCTTAGACCAACCGGTTTGGGAGTCACTGCTAAAGCCTTAGGTGTTACAAGACTAGGAATTACGCTTTAATGTGCATACACATTTTGTAATCGGTTGTTGGTACCTCAAGAAGTATTAACGACCTCATGAAGAATGTGTGAGCAGTTTCATCTAAAAATTCACCAATTAAGAAGTGCTTTGGATAACGGACAAGAGTATGATAGCTTAAATTGAATTTCCAAGTGTAGGGATGATATATACACACACGTAGGGGTATGTGATTGGGGTTTAGATAAGATATAGGAATGAAGAATAGGACTTATATCTTTAATAGAGATGATAAAAATTCCTAAGTTGAGATGGAACCGTAGAAGGAAAACTTAAGAGATGCCAAAAGCTAAGTAAATTCACAAGAATATATATAATCTTAAGTTAAATGATAAGGAAGTATGACGAATATGGGTGGATAATTTCTGAGTCGAAGATAATAGAGTTCCTTGTTGGAAAACCTAATTGGAGAATAAAAGTCGATAAGCCAAATTGATAGGATTTTGTGGGTAGTATCCGCTGAAAACCCTCAGGAGACAACACTCCTCCTACTAAGGATACCTAGAGGTTTAACGGTTTATTGCACGAGCTCAGTGAAATCGCGATTCCCTGCGAAAGTGAGGTTAGGATTTTGTTGAGAATAAAACTAGGTTTGCTCAAGGACGAGCAAAAGATAAGTTTGGGGGTATTTGTTCATACCATAATTTTGAATTATTTTATTCCCCATTCTTATTCAGTTAACAAATAAACATGTGCTTTTGACCCATGTCTGCTACTTAGTTGCAGGTTACAGGTTCTTGGAATAAAAACAGTGAAATTGATGAAAAAGATGATACAAAGTGAGACTACGACCGACAAATGGAAGAATCTTGATCAAGCCTACAGTTTGAAGACTAAACGAAGATCAATGGACAATTTCACAAAGAACAAAGACAGCGCAAGATTCAAGACTTCGTCACAAAGTAAGCGGTAAAAGTCCACGACATTGATCACTGTGGAAATCTGGAACAAACCAGAAGACCATCTGAGAAACCAAGTGAAGAAAAGAGAAGAAAAATGCAACCAAAACATGCCCTGAAAATCACAGACAGCAAGCTCTCCATAAGGCCGCGGTTCCACGGCCAAACCATGCTCTTGGCCGCGGTTCCGCGGCCATGTAGAACCCGGGTCGGCGCGAACTTCGACGATTGATGGCGTGTGTTGACTAGGTCTTTTTCTTAGGGGGTAAAATTGTAAAAGCAGACGTGACTCGACTGTAACCCTAGGGTTTCTATGAATCTATAAATAGAAGCCCTAAAACCTTTTTTAGGTTATGCCTCTTCTTGTGCCTCATTTTATATCTAAAATTCATATCTGTAAATTTCTGCAATGAATGAAGAGTGCATCAAATTAGAGTAAGTTTTCAATTCTTGCCCTAGTTAATTTTATTTCATTGCCCTAGTATAATTTCTTATCTGCCCTAGTTAGATCTTTTATTCTTTGCCCTAGATAGATAGTTTAGAAATTGTCTTTCAATTACCTAATGAGCGAGTAGTCTCCTCGCTTGTTAGGGTTAGCTTTGGGAAAGACTTGAGAGATGAAGATCTCTCATCCCTTTCTTGCCCATCACATGTTTTTATAGGACTCCATGCATACATGCACACACCGCTCCTTACGGCACCCTATCCCACGAGGTAGCGGTGATACCGTAGTATAAAGGCCCGGTTGAGCGTGTTTTCAATGGAGGTTAGGGTAAGGATTAAGAAAGGAAGGACAAGAACCTAGAGGGAGAAACACCGTTTCTTCCCGATGGTACTAATCCCCTTTATTAATAATTACCATAACACCTCATAGATCTTAATTTGGGTATTGAAAGCGGTGGGAAATCTTTGCATTTCAAAACATAATCTAAACCTAACCCTAGCAAGATTCTAGTCCTAGTCTAGATCTACTTAGTTTTTAGATTTAATCAATCCGACAACAATCGGAATTAACTCGTTAGAACAATTAGGAAATACACAAATCCCTGTGGACCGACTCGTACTCACTGGCTAGCTAACAAGCGACGCCGTTCTTGATTGCGGTTACAAAATATTCTTTTGATCAAAATCAGACACACTTGCCTAGGCACCACAAAACAAATGTGGATAATCGATAGATTGCCCACGACCTTCCTCTGTCCTTATTGAGCGCGTCAGTCTTTACAGTCTCGGTATAGATATTTTTTAATTAATGTAGGGTGTTTCGGATGCTCGTTTTGTGATTTGTGGGGCTTAGGAAGGGTGATGAAATCCCCACCTAATATGAATTTGGTCTTTGCCCCATAATGTCTGTATTAAAATATGCAAAAAAACCGTAAAACAAAACTCGCAAAAAGATTTTTGAGCAGCTATATTTTTGTAAAGAATCCTGCAGAAAAGATACTTTATTGGATTTCAGAGGAGAGAGAAGGAGATAGGAAAGTTACCAAAGAAGTTAGGAAGAAAGATCCCCCAATTTCACCGCGGTTCTGCCGCAAATATAGTGATTTGGCTGCGGTTTGGTGGCGGGAATGAGAGCTTGATCAAAAAATTTTGTTGCAGTGTCCTCTCTTGGTCCTCTGGGTCTTGATGAATGTCTCTAAATCTCTGTTTCCTCAAATCTGTGACTCCAGATCCCCTTACAAAATTCACACGATAATCGTTAAATACAAAATTTGTTGTTTTGTTTATATTATGATATAGATCGAAAAAGAATTCAACACGAATAGTACGGAAAAAAATATTACGCATGTATCACCGGCAACGGTGCCATTTGATTGATTTCTGTAAAGTGCGTGTAGTAACTGCAATCAATAACAGTGTCGCGTGTAGCTAGACCGTGATGAGTATGGGTCGTCCTCAGGAAAACGTTGAATCTTTTAATCTTACTTTAGGCGTATTGATTAGGAAAGGAGGAAGAATAATGAATAGTGGAGAATGGTTGTAGATTCTATATCTACGTCAATCACGAATGTAGGATATAAATCTAGATTAACTACGGATGTAGGTTTTATATTAGAAGAGGGCTTGTAGGGTTCGTTAAGATTTAGTAGTCATGGATGATTAATTAAACATTACTCCTTTTATCCTTTAATAGGTTTAAAACTAGATCGACAGTGATGCATGTAGATTAGGGTTTCTGGAGGGAATAGGGTTCCCACTCTTAACCCCTATCTTGAAATGGATCTCCGTTCATGTCTAGCCTTTACCAAAACAATTGTAGTTAATCTAATCTCTAATCGTGGTCGGGGCTATCAATGAATTGATAGTGCGCCCGATTAGGATGTTAACTATTCTTTTGATAAAGTTTATAAACTTTACATGACATAAAAGGAGTTAAAGGATTTTAATCATCCATTGATCTACCATAATCCTACGAACCCTAACAAGCAGAGAATTACTCGCGCATGATGGAGATAGTAGAACGGATAGAGATCATGAAGAAAATAAAATGAGATAAGAATAAAACAACTACCTTTATTAATCAACTTGATCAATTACACTTTGTTCCTTTAGAAAGTGATTACAAAACCCTTGTTTGCTTCTGATCTCTTCTTAAGGAGGTAGATGAACAGCTGATGATAAACCTGGATTCTTGAGCCGTCTTGGACTTCGTGATCTCGTCAGTTTGATCAGTTTTCAAGTGAGGCTCTCGGTTCTATTTATAGTCATAGAAGTTGAAATCCCTAGATCCCTAGAATTAGGGTTAGTTATATAAAATCCAACCTGAAAATCTCAAATCCCAACCCCCCTTTAGGCCGCAGATCCACCGCATTTTTGGTGTTTTGGCCACGGTTGCGCCGCGTCTTGGTGTGATCTTAGTTCAAAATTCTGGAGCTTCATCTAGTTGACATGTAGTGATCTTTTGAATATCTGGATTTTGGAAATCTTCTCTAAATCTCTGCCAGAATTGATTTCTTCGATTTACTTTAATATTTCGGCAGATTTGATCTCGATAACTCGGATTTCCTTGATTCCAGTCCTGATGTAATTTCTGCACAATATCTCAACAAATAATATTAGTAGAATTTGTTTTTATTGGGATATTATCATAACCATTTGATATGATATTATAGTTTAAGAGAATTGGTTAAGGATATTTGATAAGGTAAGCATATTTAAATGGACTAAATATTATATAGATATTATATGCTTACATTTTCCCTCATAATGTTAATTATAATATATAAACATATGAAAATAGTATTTTTATAGATAAACCCTCAAATGTGTCATATTTATAATAAACACCTTTTTATTATATAAAAATAGTAAGGAAAATGCCATATCAAATGCATGATATTTTCGATTGAACATGTGCCAAGCACCTGGGGCGCTGGCGCCCAGCGCCCCCGTGCCAAGCACGTAGGGTGCTGACACCCAGTGCCTAGCGTCCACGTGTCAAGCGTGTGAGGCGCCAGCACCCAGCGCCCGCGTGTTAGGCACATGAGGCGCTAGTACCCACGTGTCCTTTGGACGCTATTCTTCTCTTTTTATACACACACACACACACATTCGACAACACTGTTCCCGTTAGAAAAATTTTCTAACGGGGCGCTGTCCCGCACCCCGCAAGGGGGCTGCTAGCCCCCTTGACCCCTAGCCCATTATCCGGGTAGAGGGAGCCCTGTAAAAACTCTGCGGGTCCCCCGATATATCCAAAACCCCTTCAAAACGCATACTGCACATTGAGTTCGTATGACCAGTTTAACCCGTCAATCGGAGGTTCGCTTGCTCTAAAGGCGAGGGGTAATTAATAACAGCTTAGTCCGCAGCTACCAGAGATTCGGATACCCACAATCAATAAACCCCGCCTACACTGGCCAGGGGGAATTTTTAGGACGCCTGACAAGAGACGCGTATTCCCATCTCAATGGGGTGACGAAAAACACCCTATAGATTCTGGCACGCCTGGTGGGACCTTTCTCTCCTCCCATATTTCGGGTTAAACGTTCATGCTTTCTCAATCAACATATACATTGATTGCCTGTACTGAAATCATGCTTCTTTGTGCAGGTTAACAATTTCCAATTGCAATCTTCGGACGTAGCAAATATGTCTCTAAGGACAAGCTCAGCTCTCGACACGGCTCCCATCTCCTACATGATGAAGATGGACGCCAAGACGGTCCTCCCGGCCAGTCTCGGGCGACAATAGGAGGAGTCGCTGCTACCATTCGGCTCTATTATGTTCATGCCAGTTAGCGCCATCCCAGCTCCTCAAGATCCAGCAATAGACAGACCGGCCTCGAAAGGCAAGAGGCCAAATGTGGTGATCTCGAAGGCACCACTATCCAAACGCAAGTCAGTATTTGAACGACTTTCCTTTGCTCCAGCTGGGGGCATGGCCATCAACACCAACAAAGCAATAAGGTGTCTCGAGCAAGTTCCAGCGGTGCCCTTAACAACTGCTCGATCGGGTATCTTCTCTAAGCTCCCCATCAATCGACTCACGGCGGATTCCCAGAAAACGGATGCCCGCCAAACCCTCAAAATCGAAAAGCTAAGACAGAAAAGGCTCAGATACAGAGCCAACAAAATGGCTAGAGCTCATGCTATGTTGAACTTCATGAGATTCCATGAACAGGGTCACCCTGCCAAAAATAAAGAGACGGCTGGATATGTGGTCCACACTGTCTGCATGGTGGGAACGCGCAGGAAGAGCAAGAATGGGGCTACTACATCTCAAATCCAATCTGGTGTGAATATGGCTGCACATTCTAAGACCAGCCTCCTCTGGAAGGTAATGAAGGCTCTTCCAGTGAGGCTGATAAGCAGAGAGAGCCCTCAGTTCATGACTAGTCGAGCTCGGAAAGCGAAGATGAGCCAACTTTCTATCCTAAGACCACAGAGCAGCAACTTCTCCAGGAGCTCCGAAAGCAGCTTAGAAACAAAGACAAGGAGATGGCCAAGCTCTACCCAAAAATTGACGACTTGACAAACGCCGTCTTACAGCTCACGGCCCAACTTGCCTCTCAGCCGCCCAATCAAGCGCAGGGCTCTGCTCATGAACCGGGAAACGGTGTCGTGAGGTAGCTGACGCCTATTCCCCCAAATCCAAAGGTGGGCGGACCGCATGAAAGCCAGTCGCATCCTATCTCGGCAAATGTCTTGGCTACCGATGACAGCAGCCCACTAACTCAAGATCAAATCATGGATTTGGTTGCCAACAAAGTCAAAACCTTGGTAGCCGAAGACGAAGCGCAAAAAAATATCAGCAGTAGTAGGAGACTGTATCATGCTCAGTATGATTTGGTAGAATTTCTTAGCGGCTATGTCATCCCTAAATTCGAAAGATTTGATGGGACGGGAAATGCGAATTAGCACGTTGCCCGTTTTAAAGCCTCATGCGGGAATACTGGGGGCAATGATGCGCTTCTCCTCCGCCAATTCGTTAATAGCTTAACCAATGTCGCTTTCGATTGGTACGCTAGCATACCAGATGGCTCTATTACTACTTTCGTCCAAATGAAATCTCTGTTCCGACAAAGATTCATGAGTGTCAGCGATAAGATTACCATTACCGACCTCATAAGGACTTAGCCAAAGAACAACGAAAGCAGCACGGAATTTATAACCCGATGGCGCAATCTCTCCGTCAAATGTGAACCGTCGATAATGCAAGACTAATCTGTCAGTCTCCTCGTCAGAAAACTCAACAATTGGATGGCCCCGTTTCTATGCACCGCGGGTCTCAAAACATTCCAAGAGCTGACCAGGAAAGTTCAAATATTGGAAAGCTCAAAGCAGGAGTCCTCCTCTGACTCCCAAAATAACAATAGGTCCTGGAGAAACCGAAAGGACGAAAATCTCAAAGGCGGAGATTCCGATGATGCTGAATCTTTTAACACTTCGGCTAACCGAAATAAGCAAGGGATGAGCGGGCCTAATGCTAACCAGCTTCGAAAGCCAGTGTTCAGAGAGGGAGGAGAAGCTCCACTGAAAGAGAAGCTGGATAAGGTCTATTCCTTCGAAGGGATAAAGTCCGTAAAATATTCAAAGATGCCCTAAGAAACGGTCTACAATTGCCAGAATCAAAAAGACCGTAAGAAGAGAATATGACCGATGACCCTAAATACTGCCCCTATCACAGAGTGATAGGTCATGCTATTGAGGACTGTTTCGTCTTCAAAGATTGGGTCGAAAAGCAATATAAGGAAAGAGAGATAGAACTGTCTAAAGGCGTGTTAACAAACAATCAAGCTACGACCGCCAATTTCATACAAACGGAGACCAAAGTCCTTCGGGAACCTGATTCTCTCAGACATCTGCCTTTCTCTGAAAACAACTGACCACCACATCGTTAAACTGGGAGCGGCTGACCACCACGTCGTTAAACTGGGAACAATCGACCTCTAAGTCGTTAAACTGGTGATGTAAAAATATGTAAATAAAACAAAAATAATAAAAAATAATAAAAAGCCGAAATGATGGGGAAACTCGCAATAAAAATCAGCGAGCAAAAATAAAGATGAAAATAAAGCCGAAATGATGGGGCAACCATGAATAAATAACCGAAATGATAGGGCAATCGCGACCTTCGTAATAAGAATAGCTGAAACGATAGAGAAATCGGTGTAAAACAAAATAAAACAAAAAAAACAAAATACTGCGAATGATGAGTCGCTCCTGGTACAATATTCCAGTGCAGCGATACAGACGCCAACCAAAACTCAAATCCCCGAATATCCTAATGGCGAATGATATGTCGCTCCTGATCCCATATTCCAATGCAGCAATGTAGACGCCAACCGAACTCTGAATGTCCCAACGGCGAATGATGAGTCGCTCTATATTCCAGTGCAGCGATGCAACGCCAACCAAAATCCAAATTCTCAAATGGCGAATGATGAGTCGCTCCTGGTACCATATTCCAGTGCAGCGATGCAGATACCAACCAAAATTCAAATTCCCTAAATTCTCCCGGCCCTATGGTTAGTCCCCAAATTGACTACCGTATACAATCCACGGGCTTAAATAATTCTCATCATACCCATACCCCACCGCAATCACCAGTCCAGCGGCCGGTCTCCGCCCTTGAATTTATGCTCTATTGGGAAGACCCACTCATGAGTCCTCATGATACATGAGGAGAACAAACTTTCATGGGATCCTTACGACTCACAAAGGAAAAACACACTTAAGAGTCCTCACGACTCCTAAGGAGAAAATACACCTACGGGATCCTTTCGACTCATATGGAGAAAATGCTTTTATGAGACCCTTACGGCTCATAAAATTGAAAAGCCTTAGGTGATAGGGACCTAAACTTGTCTCCTAAGCCATCTCTCCTCAACAGGCAAAGGCAAATGATGAATTGATCCTGGCACCTGTGATTCAGTGTTAGCAATGCTGATGCCGACCCAACCCCAAAATTCCAAACTTCCGATCCAATAGACCTCTAAGTCGTTAAACTGGACACAATAGACCTCTAAGTCGTTAAACTGGGAACATATGACCTCTAAGTCGTTAAACTGGGCAAAAAAGACCCCTAAGTCTTTAAACTGGGAACAGTAGACCCTTAAGTCTTTAAACTGGGAACATATGACCTCTAAGTCATTAAACGGGGAACAGATGACCTCTAAGTCGTTAAACTGGGCACAATAGTCCCCTAAGTCGTTAAACTGGGAACAGATGACCTCTAAGTCGTTAAACTGGAAACAGAAGACCTCTAAGTCTTTAAACTGGAAACAGATGACCTCTAAGTCGTTAAACTGGAAACAGATGACCCCTAAGTCGTTAAACTGGGAACGAGGGAAATCTCCTCATGGCAAATGATGATTCGCTTCTGGTACCATATTCCAGTGTAGAGATGCTGAAGTCAACCCAAATCAAATCAAACCAACAACCTCTGCGGCGAAATCATGCTTCGTCTCAGAGTGTACCCCGTGTTGAAATCATGCTTCACCTCGGAGTATCAACCTTCCCTATCGGAATTATGCTTCACCTGGGAATCATCCTCTATATCAAAACTAGTGACACTTCGTGCCGGGGACAAGTCAACCAGCAGCCTCCTCGTCGGAATTATGCACCGCCATGGAATCAAGTCAACAAGTGGCCTCCTCGTCGGAATTATGCTCCGCCCGAGAATCAAGTTAACAAGCGGCCTCCTCGTCGAAAGTAGTCTTCGCCCTGGAATCAAGTCAACAAGCGGCCTCCTCGTCGGAATTATGCTCCGTCCTGGAATCAAGTAAACCAACGACCTCCCTGTCGGAATTATGCTTCGACTCGGAATCAAGTCAACCAACGACCTCCCCGTAGGAATTAAGCTCCGCCTCAGAATCAAGTCGACTGACAAGCTCTGCGTCGAAATCATGCTTCGTTTCAGAATGTACCTCGTGTCGAAATCATGCTTCGCCTTGGAGTATCTTCTTTCCCTGTCGGAATTATGCTTCGCCTGGGAATCAACCTCTGTATCGAAATTATGCTTCGGTCAGTATGTCTTCCGTCCGTCGGAATTATGCTCCGACCCTTTTGGAATCATGCTCCGCTCATCGGAATCATGCTCTGATCCATGGAATCATGCTTCGTTCTAAGGAATCATGCTCCGGTCCCTGGAATCATGCCTCTACCCTTCGGAATTATGCTCCGATTCTCAAAATTATGCTCTGATTCACGGAATGATACTCTGGCCCTAGAATTATGCTACGCAAATCGGAATGATGCTCTGATCCCCGGGAATCATGCTCCTCGAGGGATGCTCCGCCCCCGGAATGATGTTCCACCTCGAAGTCCAGCTTCAAGTTCCATCAATTTCATGCACACAACTCATATGCGCGGTGTGCATTTATTGACAGGGGCACTTTTTTGGGGTCAAAATTTGCACCCCAGTCGATCGGGTCAAAGTCAAGGTCAACCCTAAGTAAGCAGGCCTAAGCCCAAGCAAGTGGGCCCATGCCCAAGTCGAGCCCCACGGCCGGCCTCCCCCATGCCGAAATAAAAAATCATGTAATAAATAATTTTAATGTAATTTTTTTATGCATGAATGGGTATAAAGCCAAATTTTTGTAAAGCTCATGGCTCGTTGCAAAAGAAATGAGCACATGAGGCATGGGATAGGCAAAATGTCATTTTGTAAAGCCCAAGGGGCTATGTGTAAATGTGTAAGCCTATATAAGGCAACATGATAATGAAATAAAAAAGAACTTTTCATTCCTTTGAAAATCTAGGGTTTTTGTGCCTCCTTCTCCTTTCTCATGGTTTTAAACCTTCTTCCCCTTTTTCAATTAAATCAAAAGTTTTACTCTTCTTTTTCCAAAATTAAATAGTTTTTCACCACAAAACCCACAAAGGGGAGCTCAGATCTTCCATCAGATTTCAAAAAAGGGAGATTCTTAAATCTCACCCCCTTTCTCCAAGATCCGGTCAACCAAGAGGAAGAAGAAGGAAACTCATCTTCAAAAATCCCATCTTGGGAAGATCCAGGGCCAAAGGGGAGAGAAACAAAGAGCCCCCCACTTTGATCATTTCTAAAGATTTCTAGGAGTTTAACTCCATTCAAGATCTATTGGAGTTCAACTCCATAAATTAATCTTTTTTAGGAGTTTAACTCTAGAAGCCAAATCGGGAGCACAGCTCCCAGTGCAGGGACAAAGTCCCTTTTCATGTTGCGTGCCAAGCACGTGGGGCGCTGGCGCCCAGCGCTTGCGTGCCAAGCACGTGGGGCGCTGGCACCCAGCGCCCGCGTGCCAAGCATGTACGGCGCTGGAACCCAGCGCCCGTGTGCCAAGCACGTAGGACGCTGGCGTCCGGTGCCCAGTGCCTAGCGCCCACGTGCCAAGTGCGTGAGGTGCCAGTGCCTGGCGCCCAGCGCCTAGCGCCCATGTGCCAAGCACGTGAGGCGCCGGCGCCCAGCGCCTGCGTGCTAGGCACGTGAGGCGTTGGCACCCATGCCTCCTTTGGATGCTATTCTTCTCTTTATATATATATATATATATATATATATATATATATATATATATATATATAGACACACACACACACATACATACTCCACAACGATGTCCCCGTTAGAAAATATATCTATCGGGTCGCTGCCCCGCACCCCGCAAAGGGGCTGCTAGCCCCTTTGACCTTCAGCCCGCTATCTGGGTAGCGGGACACCCATAAAAACTCTGTAGGGCCCCCGATATATCCAAAACCCCTTCAAAACGCATACTGCACATTGAGTTCGCATGACCAGTTTCACCCGTCAATCGGAGGTTCCATCACTCTAAAAGTGAGTGGTAATTAACGGCAGCTTAGTCCGCAGCTGCCGGAGATTCAGATACCCACAATCAATAAACCTCCGCCTACCATGGGCAGGATGAATCTAAAGTACGCCTAACAAGTGACGCGTATTTCGATCTCAACATGGTGACGAAAAACACCCTACATGTTGTAGGTCCGTTCTTGTTTTAGACAAGTCAATTAAAGATTGTGTATGTATGTTCAAATCTATCCTAAGTGCTCGTATTTTATGTTCAAGTAAACTTGTTAGGGTTAAGATTGGTTAGTAGAGTTAGGATTAGTCTTGTGCTTATCTTTTGCCATTCTTGAAATGATATTGGGATAATCGAAAGTAGTGGGGATTAGGTGTTAGGTCCACGTTACCCACCCCGGTTCTTTCGGGGAGGCGGAATAGGTAAAAATCAAAATTTTCTTATAAGGTGACATGGACCATCCATGATGGATCTTTGCTAAACAAAAACTAACACATAAACTACAAGTTCTAGCTACTATGTAGAATGTTATACCCAGGTCTTGAACTCCTTCTCTTCTTGCTCCTTGGAGTGGTTTGAACGGCTCCTCCTCGTCGTCTTCTTTTTTCCGAAGATTGATCCACCCGAGGGCCTCGAACTTGAGCTCCTACCTCAACCAAGAAGTAAGTAGAGTGCTTGGTTTGCTAGACAAAGAACCCTAGAAAGAGTAAGGATAAGTCTTGATGGTTTTGTCTTAAGAGCTCATGATTTCCAACACATGGAACACTTAAGCTTTGAGAGGAAGAGGGAGAGCTCCAAACATGAGAGAGAAAGAACAAGAGAGAATGAGAGTGTTTTTTGCAACCATACTCTCATATGAGAGAATTATG
Source organism: Agapanthus africanus (assembly GCA_030015575.1). Classification (NCBI taxonomy): domain Eukaryota; kingdom Viridiplantae; phylum Streptophyta; class Magnoliopsida; order Asparagales; family Amaryllidaceae; genus Agapanthus; species Agapanthus africanus. The sequence goes on from JASDDO010000031.1 coordinate 565,750,851, forward strand.
AAAATAACAATAATAATTAAAGAAATTGTGATGGTTCATTTGGAATGACCATTATCATTTCACATTAAATGAATTTTGCAAGAATCAAGGAGCATCTTTCATGTGAAATGATGATGGTCAATATGTCAACAAGTCAACCAAATTCAAATGGTCAACAACCCTAACCATGGCACAATTATCTTTAATTAATACCATTAATCGTATTTCTTATTTTCATTAGGATTTGGAAAAAGTCAACGGTCAACAACCCTAATGAGAATCCTCTGTCTCTGCCTCTGTCAACTGTGCATACACACCCGCATTCGTGTTCCGAGGAACACGAATACAATGAGACAAAACCAATCCCAAAACAAATACTAGGATCTGGCTTAAACCAAAGCCCACTAGTAATAACTGCCCGGACACCAAACGTGCACAAGTGCGCGGATGTGAACGAACCCCGTCGCAAAACCAAGTGACCTCTACTCTGTTTTGCCCAAAGGCGAATAACCCTGTGTCTGGGACTCTAAAGGCTTGACACTATGCTGGCAGTGGGTTTAACCACAGGCCGCAAGTGGTACTAGCTGTACGTAACGGTCCCCAGGTAGATGCCGATAAGAAGGCTGATGAGGTGAACCCATCTGAACTCCTACTGAGCCTGAATGTGACAATCTCCGTACAGTCTGGTCTGTTTGTCTGAGAGTATCGCATGGCGTGCCTAGGGGGCGGTAAATGTCAGTCCCCTAATAGCGGTACAAGTCGTGTCGGAGTGTAGCCCAGAACACCTTAAGAAACTACTGGAAACACTACCAGTAATTCTCGCTTGCCCTGGCCATGGACGACTATGTGTAATGGCTCTCCTAAACACAGCGCAATATCAACTCCCAATACCGGGAGAGACGAATCATGTCTAACCGTCACTGCCTCCAAGTGCTTCGAGACTGCACCCAACTACTACCTATTTGCATGACTCAGTAGAGCCGTGGTTGGGTAGTAATCTAAGAACAGTGGGAACACACTCGAGGCGAAGTGACAGTGTCAAGTCAGCGGACTAAGCTGTACTCATGTCACCTGGAAACTGTTAACTGATGATAGGTATAATACCAACCAACAGTTCCCGACGAGTCATGTCCAGCGTACTTGTAACCTAACGAGCACCTGCATACTATCTCCAGTACGACGTACTGATGGCTGTGGGACAGACCATCTCCCCCGCTGGGACGAGAAGCGTATGCACCAGTCTACTCTGGAGTATCGATGCCCTTTCTCGATAATCCTATGACTAGAGACCAAAATAAGGATGTGCTTATAGACTACCCAACCCCCACTAATGTGATCGCCATCACAACGCCGGTAGTCAAGCAAAGATCCTACGGGCTCCATCAATATGTATTAGCGATATGTTAAAAGAAACATATACACATATTAAGATAGCAACAAACCAAGTAGCATACTACTATATCGAGCAAGACTGTTGTAAATCCGTATATATATCCCAAGCCTCCAAAATGTATTATACAAACTAGTACTGTACAATAATGGTCTCTAGGGCATACATATCCAACAATCTCTCACTTGCACTAAAGGCCAGTAATTGGTGTACGGCATACGCAATGTTTGTACTAAGGCCAGCTGCTGGCGTATCGCATACCCAATAGCTCAAAAAGTCGCTCGAACTGTGTTTGGGGGAGGGCTTTTGTGAATGGATCCTCCATGTTATCTTTTGTGTCCACTCTCCGTACCTCGATCTCGTGGCGATCAATGATCTCCCTGATCAGGTGATACCGTCTTAAGATGTGTCTGGATTTCTGATGGGACCTTGGTTCCTTCGCTAAAGCTATAGCCCCATTGTTATCGCAATACAATGGTATTAGGTCAACAATGGACGGAACCACCTGAAGTTCACTAATGATCTTCTTCATCCAGACCGCCTCTTTTGCGGCATCGCTTGGAGCAATATATTCAGCCTCCATCGTCGAGTCTGTGACGGTATCCTGTTTGGAACTCCTCCAACACACCGCCCCTCCATTGAGGGTAAACACAAAACCCGAGATAGACTTGCTATCATCTTTGTCACTCTGGAAGCTTGAATCGGTAAAGAACTCGACCCTGAGGTCTCCATTACCGTAAACCAGGAACATCTCCTTAGTCCTTCTCAGGTACTTGAGAATGTTCTTCACTGCCGTCCAGTGGTCCTCACCTGGGTCTGACTGATACCGGCTCACCACGCTCAGCGCGTAAGCTACATCTGGTCTTGTACATAGCATCGCATACATTATAGATCCTACCGCCGAAGCGTAGGGTATAGTGCTCATGCGAACCCTTTCCTCGTCGGTCCTAGGAGACATCTTCTTGGAGAGGGTGACTCCGTTCAATGCGGGTATATTACCGCGCTTGGAATCTTCCATACTAAATCTTTTTTGCACGGTCTCTATGTACCTGGACTGCGAAAGTCCCAGTAGTCTCTTGGATCTATCTCTGTAGATCTTGATCCCCAGAATGCACGAGGCATCACCCAGGTCCTTCATGGAGAACCGTTGTGACAAGAATAGCTTGACCGATTGTAGCATAGGAATGTCATTTTCTATCAAAAGAATGTCTTCCACGTACAAGACTAGGAACACGACAGTTCGTCCTACAATCTTCTTATAGACATAAGGTTCATCTTCGTTCTTGATGAAATCAAATTCCTTGATTGCATCATCAAAACAGATGTTCCAGCTTCGCGATGCCTGCTTTAATCCATAAATGAATTTAAGCAACTTGCACACCTTCCCGCTGCTCCCACTGTCTATGAAACCTTCTGGCTGATCCATGTAAACGCACTCTTCCAAACAGCCGTTTAAAAAAGCCGTTTTTACGTCCATCTGCCAGATTTCATAGTCATGGAAGGCAGCAATGGCAAGTAGGATCTGAATGGATTTGAGCATAGCCACTAGAGAAAAAGTTTCGTCATACTCCACACTAGGTCTTTGACGAAAACCTTTTGCAACGAGTCTAGCCTTATAGGTTTCCACCTGCCCATCCACACCAAGTTTCCTTTTGAAGATCCATTTGCATCCAACGGGTTTTACCCCAGGTGGAGCAATATCCAAGGTCCACACTTTATTGGTGTACATGGACTCCATTTCGGATTGCATAGCATCCAACCACTTATCAGAGTCCCTACTGATAATGGCCTGCCTGAAACTGGTAGGGTCATCTTCTTCCAAGATGCAATCCTCTCGATCCCCGTCTATGAGAAAACCGTAGTATCTCTCGGGCAGATGAGAAATCCTGCCAGATCTGCGGAGTGGCTGAGGTTCGTCTGGGGTTATTGAATCCAGTGGTTCCTCTAAATTTTCAGTTACATTTTGTGGTTCATGGATTTCTCCCAGTTCTACCGAACTCCCACTAGTTTCTTTTGCAAGAAACTCCCTTTCTAAAAAGGTAGCATGGCAAGATACAAACACCTTCTGTTCCTTAGTGTGGTAGAATAGATATCCTAGTGAATCTTTAGGATATCCCACAAATTTACATAGAACTGACCGTGCCTCTAGCTTGTCCGATTTCTGTATTTTAACATAGGCCGGACAACCCCATATCTTAATAAATTTAAGACATGGTTTCTTACTGCTCCATATTTCATACGGAGTTTTAGGCCCAGATTTGGACGGAACTTGATTCAAAAGGTATGCCGCTGTCTGAAGCACATGTCCCCAGAATGAAAAAGGCAACTCAGCACTACTCATCATGGAGCGAACCATATCCAATAGGGTACGATTCCTCCGCTCCGATACACCGTTGTGCTGTGGTGTATAAGGGGGAGTAAGATGAGAGAGAACACCATTCTCTTTTAAGTAATCTAAGAATTCCGTGCTTAAGTACTCCCATCCTCTATCCGATCGGAGGATCTTGATACTTTTGTCAGTCTGGTTCTCTACTTCGTTTCTGAATTCCTTGAATTTCTCAAAAGCTTCAGATTTAAGTTTCATAAGATACACATATCCGAATCTAGAGAGATCGTCAGTGAATGTGATGAAGTACGAGAACCCACCCCTTGCATGTATAGACATTGGACCACATACATCACTGTGTATGAGTCCCAAGAGCTCTGCTGCCCTTTCTCCATGTCCGGTGAACGGAGATTTGGTCATCTTTCCTTTGAGACAAGACTGACAAGTTTCATAAGATGAAAAATCGAACGTATTCAAGAGTCCATCTTTATACAATTTACTTAGTCTTTTCTCTCCGATATGACCAAGTCTACAATGCCATAAGTAGGATTCGTTCGTATCTGAACTCTTCCTCTTGCGTGTGTTTTGTACATTGAGAACTGTATTCTGATTTAGAACGTAGATACCATTACACAGTGTACCTTCTGCAACCAGTACCTTATGAAGGTAGATGTTCATGATATTTCTATCAAGAACAAAGTTATATCCATCTTTATTGAGTAAAGAAACTGATATGATGTTGCAAACTATGGAAGGTACATAGTAGGATTCGTTCAAAATCATAGTATTGCCATTTGGCAATACTAGGTGATATTCACCAACGGCTGCAGCATTAACTTGTGCTTCGTTCGCTACCCTGAGCGACATATCACCAGGTACAACTTTCCTAATTTTTCTCAGTCCCTGCAATAAATTACAGATATGAGATCCTGATCCGGTATCAAGTACCCAGGAGGTAGGGCTGACCGTAAAGCAGTTCTCAATTACAAGAACACCTGAAGTAGATGCAAAACTATGCTTCTTTTTCAACTGGGTATCCTTGGAATCCATACAATCCTCTTTCCCTTGCTCATACTTATGACTGTTGTCACAAGTTAGAGTCGAACCGACGTTCCCCAGCCCCGAATAAGAATTCGGATCGGTCAAGTGATACATTTTATTATCTTGATTAGGGCATGAAATGGTTGCTAACTGGAGAGAGAGAAAAGAAACACTCAGCGTGCGCTCTTGCAAGATTAGATTGGTTTATTAATTTATCTAATCAGGATGGCTCCCACCGTTTCCTCAAATTCTTCTTCAAACCCTAAAAGAAGAACAAGTCAGGATTAATCGCACGTCACAATAATTGCTTAACCTTTCAGCCAGGCTAGTGTTGGTACTTCGAGGGAGGTTTTCCAACGCTTTCGCGAAATTCCTTAATTAAATAAGCTCTTTTCCTTGGAGGCGTAGCCCCGCTAACACCGTTCTAGACACCTACTTGGTTTATAGCATTGATTGTTAAGTGAAATAATCTCCTTAGAGTAATCCAACTCATCAGTGGGATCGGGATCCAACTATCATTGTCTGATGACCTAGATGGAATCTACTTTAGTCACCACACTCCATAAGGTATGCTAAATCTGCAAGTTTCAGTTTCTTTAGAAACTCCCGATGTGGATTTCTGCCCCTAGGACCCAAGTGACCTTGACGAATAATCAACAAATCAAAAGGTCCTAGTCAAGTTCAACCCGTCGTTATCCAGGATTGCATTAGACCCGCCCACATGATCCTTGACGAATAATCAACAAAATCATGCGACCGTCCTAACCAATTGCATCTATCAGTGCAACAGAGAATTATTACTTAGCTACCGTTCACTGTGCCTTGACGAATAATCAACATACGCAGCACGAATACTAAGTATTAATTATCTGAAACGACGGAGGGCTATGGATGGGTTTTTGGCGAAAAACCCGTTAACGTAATGAGCTTGATTTCGCGGAAGGAACCTGATAGCCCTTTTAAAAATATAGTGGCGAAAACTTTTGCTAAAGAGGCCACTCCCTGTGAAGGGATCTCGGCTCTTTCCTCGTCGAATGAGGTGCAGGATATTCCAATCTGAATACCTCGATGCAAAGCAAGAATAATCAACTATAGTGAAGTTATTACCCTGACGCAAACTTTTGTCCAAGGGGTCACTCCCGATGAAGGGATCTCGGCCCTTGCCTCGTCGAATGAGGTGATGGGCATTCATAACTGAATACCTCTGTGCAAAACAAAAGAGAACATTCTTGCAATAACAGCTTTTTGAAAATTGTTCCAACGTCTTTTAGGTTTGTTTTTCTTTGCATTAATATAATGTGTCCCATCAGTTAATCCTACCATTACAGAAAACAACGAAAATATGACGTACGCTTATGCCATCCGCATTCGCCACGGGGCCCCGTCATCACCCGTTATGTTACTTAACTAACGACAGAGCGGGGGCTGGACTAGCACGGATGCAAAACATAAGCAACGCCTACTAGATATCATATATAGATATATACATTCGTCAGATGCAATGATAGCCATTCCAGATCACAGATGAACACATTGGATATGCTAGGAATCCGCGTTTCGTTCGAGCCTGCAACGAAAGACAGATTACACGGTCGCGATGAATTTCCAAAACCCCACCCTAGACCCCTACGGGTGCGGCAAACTACCCGCCAAATACCCGAAGTGAAGCAACCTCCCTCAACAACGTGAGTAGGCCACTCGGCACTTCAAAGTACCCGGTAATTTGTGCACCCCACCTTAGGTCTATCCTAGGAGCAAAAATAGTAAAAGAAATAATATACAATGGCGGCTACAACCTCATCCCGGATGTACGGCCATAAAATAATATTACATCAATTTACATATTACATCAAATGAAAGATAAAGAAAACTCTCATCTCACAACCCCCGGATATTCATTCGCGACAATCCAACGAGTTCATATACACAATCCAACAACATTACACATCACAGATATGCACAACCCCCACTAATCGACGTATAGCGATTAGTCGACGTTCAGTGCATATATCACATTACAGATATAACCAAATAGCTAAAGTTTATAGAACTTCGATCAAAATACCAATTTGTAACTACCCCAAACATAACATTGTTCTCTGGAAAATCTAGGCAGAAACAAAACATCTTAAAAATCCCAAAACACCAAACAGAGAAAACTGCAGGAAACCCAAGTCGCGGCCGAGTCAACTCGGCCGCGGATCCACGGCGAAACGCGTGTTTTCGCCGCACTTCTGCGGCGCGTTGACTGAGTCGTTGGCTCTTTTTTCCTGGTTATTTCTAAAAAACCCTGCACTGATTTTTAAGACATGTGGGAATATTTTTAGGGCAGTTTTTAAATCGGCAGAAAGTTCATGATTTCGGTGTATTTTGCGATTTTTTCTTGGATCGAAGTTCTAAACACTTTGCTAACATGCTAGTTGTTGTTTAGCTAGGCTTTGATACCACTGTTAGGTCCACGTTACCCACCCCGATTCTTTCGGGGAGGCGGAATAGGTAAAAATCAAATTTTTCTCACAAGGTGACATGGACCATCCATGATGGATCTTTGCTAAAAAAAAACTAACACATAAACTACAAGTTCTAGGTACTATGTAAAATGTTATACCTAGGTCTTGAACTCCTTCTCTTCTTGCTCCTTGGAGTGGTTTGAACGGCTCCTCCTCGTCGTCTTCTCTTTGCCGAAGATAGATCCATCCGAGGGCTTCGAACTTGAGCTCCTACCTCAACCAAGAGGTAACTAGAGTGCTTGGTTTGCTAGACAAAGAACCCTAGAAAGAGTAGAGATGATTCTTGAAGGTTTTGTCTCAAGATCTTATGATTTCCAACACATGGAACACTTAAGCTTTGAGAAGAAGAGGGAGAGCTCCAAACATGAGAGAGAAAGAGCAAGAGAGAATGAGAGTGTTTTTTGCAACCATACTCTCATATGAGAGAATTATGAAAATAACAATAATAATTAAAGAAATTGTGATGGTTCATTTGGAATGACCATTATCATTTCATATTAAATGAATTTTGCAAGAATCAAGGAGCATCTTTCATGTGAAATGATGATGGTCAATATGTCAACATAGGTCAACAAGTCAACCAAAATCAAATGGTCAACAACCCTAACCATGGCACAATTATCTTTAATTAATACCATTAATCATATTTCTGATTTTCATTAGGGTTTAGAAAAATTCAACGGTCAACAACCCTAATGAGAATGCTCTGCCTCTGCCTCTGTCAACTGTGCATACACACCCGCATCCGTGTTCCGAGGAACACGAATACAATGAGACAAAACCAATCCCAAAACAAATACTAGGATCTGGCTTAAACCAAAGCCCGCTAGTAATAACTGCCAGGACACCAAACGTGCACAAGTGAGCAGATGCGAACGAACCCCGTCGCAAAACCATGTGACCTCTACTCTGTTTTGCCCTAAGGCGAATAACCCTCTGTGTGGGACTCTAAAGGCTCGACACTACACTGGCAGTGGTTTAACCACAGGCCGCAAGTGGTACTAGCTGTACGTAACGGTCCCCAGGTAGATGCCGATAAGAAGGCTGATGAGGTGAACCCATCCGAACTCCTACTGAGCCTGAATGTGACAATCTCCGTACAGTCCGGTCTGTTTGTCTGAGAGTATCGCATGGCGGGCCTAGGGGGCGGTAAACGTCAGTCCCTAATAGTGGTACAATTCGTGTCGGAGTGTATCCCAGAACACCCTGAGAAACTACTGGAAACACTACCAGTAATTTTCGCTTGCCCTGGCCAGGGACGACTATGTGTAATGGCTCTCCTAGACACAGCATGATATCAACTCCCAATACCGAGAGAAAAATCTTATCTAACTGTCACTGCCTCCAAGTGCTTTGGGACTGCACCCAACTACTACCTGTTTGCACGACTCGGTAGAGCCGTGGTAGGGTAGTAATCTAAGAACAGTGGGAACACACTCGAGGCGAAGTGACAGTGTCAAGTCAGCGGACTAAGCTGTACTCATGTCACCTGGGAACTGTTAACTGACGATAGGTATAATACCAACCAACAGTTCCCAACGAGTCCTGTCCAGTATACTCGTAACCTAACGAGCACCTGCATACTATCTCCAGTACGACATACTGATGGCTGTGGGACAGACCATCTCCCCTGCTGGGACGAGAAGCCTATGCACCAGTCTACTCTGGAATATCGATACCATGTCTCGATAATCCTACGACTAGGGACCAAAATAAGGATGTGCTTATTATAGACTATCCAGCCCCTACTAGTGTGATCGCCATCACAACGCCGGTAGTCAAGCAAAGATCCTAAGGGCTCCATCAATATGTATTAGTGATATGTTAAAAAAACATTGTAGGGTTCCTAGGCACACTAAGGAGGTCTCACAAGGCATCAACCATGCCAAATTCAAATTTTACAAGTGCCGAGAAACCCTAATCATAGATCGTTAACTAGAGTTTAGGCGATAACAAATGCGAGCAAACAACTTTACTCTAAAGTGAAAGAGAATACAACCTTTGTAGATCCGGTCCACCACTTCTTTAGCTCCGTGATGACGTCCCTTCGCTGCGATTACCGGGATCCCGGACTCTAGCGATGGTTTCGTCGGAGAAACAAGCGGGCTAGGTCGTTGACTTCGATGCCGAAGATGATCTACGTCGAGGCAACTCTAACTCAAGCTCCATCTTCACTAGCTCATGAAACTTATGAAGAAAACACCCTATACTACATAGCAAGTGGTAGAGGATGAAGAAATAGAAAGTGGGTTCACTTTGGATTTGGATTTCTCACTCTTTTTCTCATTTCACCATTGAAGCTAGCAAGCTTTCATGAAGCTTGATGAAGATGAAGATGAAGAAATAATAAAATGAATTATCTTAAAAAGAAAATCCAAGTCAATCTTATCATAATGCAACCATTGTTTTGTGTAGAGAATTAACTAGAGTTTAGTTAAATGGTTAAGTCAAGAGATGGAGACAAAATGGTCACTTAGTCAAAAAATGCATGAAGCATCAAGAAGCTTCTTGTATAATACAAAAGCAACCATTTAGTTTCCTTTTTCTTTTAACCAAAATAAATAAAGTAAATAAAACCTTAACCCTTTATCTAAACATGGTGTATAGCATACACACACCCAAGGTTGCATGTATCATCAAACATGATACAAACAAATGCACAAAAATATATCACATATACAATGTGCACATCAAGTGAGAAAATCCATTTTAAGTGAACCAATACTAGTTAATGCAAAAAAATATATCAAATATATAATTATACATTAAATCATTAAATCAACGCTTGATTTAATGATCCGGTCATACCGCATATGACCGACTAATATCCAATGTACCGACTTATCAAATCAATCCTCGATTCGATAACTAGGTTATATCGCATACAACCAATCGATACATTCATCGCGAGAATAGAATACGGTATCACATACACGCATTATTCTCGGTCCCGCACATATCTCATATGCACTCCTATTTCATTTCGCTTGAGCCAGGAAACCTCTGTGTAGGACTCTAAAGACTCGTCAATACGCCGGCAGCAGATGATGATCATATCAAGCACCCACAAGCCGCAAGCGGTCTGCTAAATGTAACGGCCACCTGGGTATTGAGCGATCAGAAGATCGACGAGCAAGCCCGCTCACACTCCTGTGAATCCAACCAGTAACACTTACCGTACAATCCGGTTTGTTCGTCTGATATATCGCATATCTTGCCTAGGGTGGTAAACGTCAGAACCCAGTAGCTCGATAAGTCGTGTCGATATGAGGTCTATAACAGTTCGAGATACTACTGATAACACTTACCAGTAAATCTCAGCAAACCTGGCCAGGGATTTCTGGTTATAGCCAATCGAACGCAGCGCAACATCAACTCCCTATACCGGGAGAGACAATCCCCTCCTATCGCTTATTGCCTCCATGTGATTCGGTACTTTTCCCAAAAACCACCGTTTTGCATGCCCTCTTGGACGTGGTAAGGTGGAAATCAAAGCACGGTGGGAATCACACAAGACTCTATGACGATCTCGGGTCTACAGATAACCTGTACCAGGGTCACCAGAGAACTGCCATCTGACGTAAGGTATAATACCATCTGGGAGTTCTCGGCGAGTCCGTCCAGTGTACCCAGTCTCCACTGAGCACCCGTATATCATCTCTGATGTCAAACACCAATGGATATGGGATCATCCATCGCCCATCTGTATGGGTCGAGAAGGTATACGCTAGTCTACTCTGGTATATCGATGCCCCGTCTCGATACACCCACGACTAGGGACCTTGAAGGATGTACTTATAGAATACCATGTCCCCACTAGTATGATCCGCATCATAGTCCAGGTAGTCAAGTACACATCCTAAGGGCTTTACCAACATGTAACAGAGAGACAATCAGTATACACGTTAAGGCAAAGAGTAACCAGATAGCATACTATCATGTCGAGCAAGAAAGTCTTCCCTATATATGTCCCAGCATCCACTACAATATACATCCTATGTACAGTAATGGCCTCTAGGGCATACATATAACTAACAATCTCCCACTTGCACTAGGGCCATCTGTAGCAGTGGTTGCAGTATCTCATACTCAACCATCCCATAATAGTCTATCTCTGGGAAAAGGCCTTTGTGAGTGGATCCGCCGTGTTGTCCTCTGAGTCTGTTCTCCTAACCTCGATCAGCCTGGAGATCAACCATCTCCATGATCAGGTGATACTACCTTAGAATATGTCTGGATCACTGATGGGACGGACGTTCCTGGCATAAGACACAACTCCATTGTCACATAATGGGAGGAACGAAGTTCATCTCATGAACTAATATACACCCAGACTGCCTCTTTGGTAGCATCTTAAGTAGCGATGTATCCAGCCTTTATCGTCTAGTATGCCACGGTATCTAGCTTGGAACTCTTCCAACATACCGTCCCTTTACTGAGGGTAAAGATAATGCCTGTGACTGATATTCAGTCGCATTTATCACCCTGGAACCCTTCCAGTGATTCTCCCCAGGATCGATTGATACCATCTCACTACATTTAGTGAGTATTCTAACACCCAATAACATCTATCTCATAGATGAAAACTCAGGATTTAGGAGGTATCACTTTGATCCTATATGGATAATCCTTGTGATAAGCGGAGATTGACCGAGCGTAGCATAGGAAACTCCTTCCCTATCAAGAGTATGTCATCCACGTACTCTACGAGGATCATGACCGTACTCCCTACTACCTTTTTGTATATACAAGGTTCATCTACCATTTTGATGATGTCAAACTGTTTGACTAACTCTTCAAAACAGATGTTCTAACTCCGCGATGCCTGCTTCATCACATAAAACATCTTGCACACGTTTCCGTTGCTCCCACTATTTACGAAGCCCTCTGGCTGTGTACTTATAGACGTTCTCTTCTAAAACATCATTTAGAAAAGCAGTCATGGCACCCAACCACCAGATATCGTAGTCATGGTATGTAGCCGTGGCAATTAGGATCCGGATGGACTTAAGCATAGCTACTTAGAAAAGGTTTCATCATAATCCATACCTGGTCAATGATGCAAACTTTTAACAAGTCTAGCTTTGAAAGTCTCAACTTTTCCATGTACACCAAGTAATCTTCTCAAAATATACTTGCTCCTGATGGGGATTTAACCCTTCAGATATAGCAACCAAAGTCCATACTTTGTTGGTGTATAAGGATTCCATCTCAGATGGCTAAGCATCCAGCCATTCTTACAGAGTCCCACTCCTGATGGCTAGCTCGAAACCAGTTGGGTCATCTTCTCATGATGCCATCCTCGCTCCCACTGTCATAGAGAAACCGAATCTCTCAGGTGGGTGAGGAACCCTACTAGATCGTCGGAGAGGCTGAGGTTCGTTGGAATCTACTGAATCCTTTGGTTCTATCAAATCATCTGCTGCAGTTTGTATAGCTGGAACATTTCCAGTTCTACATAACAGATCTTGCCTCGAGCTTGTCCGGATTTTGCTTTTAGACATAGGCCGGACAACCCTCAATCTTAACAAACTTAAGATATGGACTCTTGCCTTTCCATATCACAAATGAAGTGGTAGGCAACTGATTTGATTTGAACCCTATTCAATAGGTATGCAGCTTCTTAAGTGCATAATTCCCAAAAGGAAATAGGTAACTCAATAGTACTCATCATAGAACACACCTTATCATATAGGGTGTGATTGCTCCGCCCCGATACACCGACGTGTTGTGGTGTATACGGAGGAGTAATGCTGAGAGAGAATCTCATTCTCTTTTAGAATAATCCAGGAATTTCATGCTCAAGTATTCTCCTCCTTGATCACATCAAAGGACATAATACTTATACCCGTTTTGGTTCTCTACTTCTAACTTATATTCTGTGAATATCTCAAAAGGTTCGGACTTGTGTTTCAACAGGAACATATGTCTGAATCTAAAGAGATCATCAGAGAATGTAATGAAGTACAAAGAACCAGTCTTGGCATGTGTAGACAGGGGACCTACATACATCATTATGTATCAGTCCCAAGAGTATACTAACTCTTTCTCTGTTTCCAATAAACAGAGTTATGGTCATCTTATCTCTGTGACATGACTGGCAAGTTTCACAAGATGTAAATTCAAACTGATTTAAATATGCATCTAAATGTAACTTCAGCCAGTCGGGTCGCATTGATATGACCTAGTCTACAATGCCTCAAGAAGGATCCGTTCATTTCTGAACTCTTCCTCTTGTGTGTGTTCTGTATACTAAGAACTGTAGTTTGATTTAGAACATCAATGCTTTTAGATAACGTGCCTGAACCGATCAACTTTTGATATAGAAAATGTTCAAAACATTATCCAACAATACAAAATTTTATCATTTCTTTACTAGTAAAGAGACTGATATGATTTTCTATATCAGGTTCGGTATCTAATAACATTCGTTCAGAATCAATGTATTTGGAATACAGGGTGACAGTGGCCAACAGACTTGGTCGCAACACTTGCACCGCTTTCTGCCTCATGAAACTTATCACTCATTCTCAGTTCTCTACCTTTCTGTAGCCCTATGTAACAAATTACATATGCGGGATCCTGATCCGATATCAAATACCCAGGACGTAGAGGATACTGAGAAACGGTTCTTTATAACGAACACACCCGAAGATGATGCATCAACATGCACTTTCTTCGTTTGGGTGGCACGGGAAATCTGGTATTCCCCAAAATCCTGCTCTGTCTTATAACATTTATAAGTTGGAGCGGGACCAACGTTCCCCAGCACAGTATAACAAGCAGGTTCGGTCAAAGTATCCGTATTTTAATCTTGAGTAAGGCGTGATATGGTCGCTACCTGGAAAGAGAGAAGAAAACACTCTGCGTGCTCTCTTGCAAGATCAGATTGGTTATTATTTTATCTAATCAGGATGGCTCCCACTGTTTTTATCAAATCTTCCTTCAAATCCTAAAAGGAAAGACTAGCCGGGATTAATTACACGCTACAAGTTCGCCAATCTTTCAGCCAGGCCAGTGTCGGTACTTTGAGGGAGGCTGCCCGTGCTTCCGCACAGACCTAATTACAATAAACCTCGTTTTCCCAGAGGCGTAACCCCATTGACACCTTTCTAGACACCTACTTGATCGGCTAATTGTAATGTGTAAAACTCTCCCAGGAGTAACAATTACTCGCAGTGGGTATCGGGATCCAACTATCTCATAGAAGGTATGCAATCTCATTGCAAATTTCAACACTTGAAATTCCCGATAGTTTTGCCCCTAGCGTCCTATGACCTTGACGCAGGCCAACAAATTATAGTCCGCTAGTCAAGTTCAACCCGTCATTTCCTGATTGAATTAAACCCACCCGCACGACCCTTGACGCAGGCCAACAAAGTCGCACGACTACCCTAATCCAATCTGCATCATATGCATAAGCAGATAAATACTAGTTAGCTACTGCACACTACGCCTTGACGCAGGCCAACAAACGTAGCATGAATACTAACTACTACTTATCTGAAATGACGGAGGGCTACGACAGGTTTTTCTGAAAACCCATTGCGTAATGAACATGATATCGTTGTAGGATCGAATGATTTTAAAATGGAGTGTTTCTGAGGCTTTTCTAGTTTTGCTAAAGGGGTCACTCCCGGTGAAGGGATCGTCGGCCCTTTCCTCGTCGAATGAGGTGCAGGATAAATCATATATACCGCTGTGCAAAGTAGAAACTATAGAAGCAATCAAAAGACAAACCGAGGGTTGTAGCATCTGCCAGTTATTGCTAAAGGGGTCACTCCCGGTGAAGGGATCTCGGCCCTTTCCTTATCGAATAAGGTGCAGGATGTTCTACAAGGAACACCGCGATGCAAAGCAAGAACTGTAGCTACCTGTTTTTGAAAATTCGATTCCACGACATCTTAGGTTTCTTTTCTTTCATTAATCACATTAATGAAGTCCCATCATTTAAGTTACCTAAACATCACAGATAAATACGACGTACACTTATGCCATCCGCATTCGTCTCGATGTCCCCTCGTGCACCGTTAGGTTAGGTAACTAACGACAGAGCGGGGCAGGGCTAGCGCGGCTGTAAAACATAAGTAACGTATATATAATATATAATATATACTATATACAGTATTTATCACAGAACATATCAAATGATCACATCACAGATATCGCAGCAGAAGAAACATATGAAACATTGGATATACTAGGACGTCCGTGTTTTCAATACGAGCCGGTATAAAACACGGATTCCACGGTCGTGATGAATAGCCAAACCCACACCCTTAGACCCCTACGAAAGCGGCAAGCAACCCTACCAATTCTAGAGTTAGGAGACCCGGAATCGACTCCTCGAGTTGGTCTCCCACTGGACTCCAGAACCCGGTTACTTGTGCCCTCCTCCTTGGGTCTATCCTAGTGCAGAAAAGTAAATAATATACATCAATGGTGACAACTTCCGCAACCTGGAAGTGCCCCAATAAAAGAATATTACATACAAGTTTTTACATGAATGAAAATGAAAAACACTCATCTCACATAAAAAAAACCCGGCTATTCAAACACGACGATCCAATATAACATATCCAGCAACACATAACATCACATGTCATCAACGTAAGTAAACATGCGTATCCCAATTGTCGTTGACATATAGCAACGAAAACGGCGACATCACATATTACACTTACGGTCACGGAAAAGAAAGTGTAAAACTACAACTGTTGGAATTCGCAACCATCCTTAGACATCGCATGCCTAACCAAATGAATTCCTTATACATCGCATGCCTAACAATTATAAACCCCGCATTTTAGTCTCATTATCGAAAACACTTTTCAATATCAAGTCGGGCAATTCAACAAGATTCCCGACATCCTGATCGAATTCTCGTCGCAAACTTTAGTAGATGGCCGCACCCCCGATGCCGTCGACGAAGTGCACTAAGGCGGAACACCGCTGCCGCGAGCACCCGAACGGATGCTTTCAGCGATGGGGTTCTCCTACAGTTACTTGGTCGGGGCTAAGGGGTGTAGCTGTCTATTAAGTTTATCTGGCGAGCATCCGCGTCTACTTGATTGCGACGGAGTTTTGATCACATCAAAATTCCGTGGCAACCGATCAAGTGAGACTAAACTGCTATGTTTATAACATCCAAATCAGTTATCTCATAACTACTTGTGGATTCCAAATATTGTATCACATTCCAGATAAATAGAAAATGTTAAACTTTCCGATCGAACAATCAAACACCCAAGTTTTCCCGAAACAGATCAACACATGAAATAAGTTTAAAAACATTCACTTCATGCCTCAGTACCAACGGTCCAGCCGTAGAAGGGTCAAGCCAACGCCTCACATGTGGCACGCCGTACTGCTCCAAACCCTAAGGTTCAAAGGGCAGTTCAAGACGGTCACATAATCGAGTTAAGGTTTGTTGTCTTCTAAAGGGTCCATCGCGTTACTTGCACTACTTAGAACGTTCTTAAACCACGGAAAATCCAACACTTGGAAATTTTCCGGCAGGGGAAAAAATGGGTATTTATATCCCGTCGAACTTTTTAACATATTCTAAATTATCCGGAAAAACATAAACGAAGTTAAATTATCCGATCGAATTAACGAGTCCCCAATAAAACCCTAGAAAACTCAACACTTGAGTAGAATTAAAAAATTCCCATAAACAATTGCCAAGAAAGGAAATAAGAATAAATATATGAAATTTCAGGGACTAAGTCCAAATTTTGGCCGCGGAACAGCCGCAACACCCCTGGTTTCGTCGCGGTTCCGCGGTCAAATTATTGACTTAGTGGACCGTACTTCACAGTAATTCTTAGTTTTTCCTGCTTATTATTCTGAGAATTTTTAATTCACAAAAATCCACTGTTTTGAAAAAAGTACAGAGAAGGGTTTTGTCGGAGTTTACGGGTTCGATCGGACTTCTAACTTCGTCTACACTTCGTCTAAAGAACTAGCTAGGCTCTAATACCACTGTAGCGTTCCTAGGCATACTAAGGAGCTTTCACAAGGCATCAACCATGCCAAATTCAAATTTTACAAGTGCCGAGAAACCCTAATCATAGATCGTTAACTAGAGATTAGGCGATAACAAATGCGAGCAAACAACTTTACTCTAAAGTGAAAGAGACTACAACATTTGTAGATCCGGTCCACCACTTCTTTAGCTCCATGATGACGTCCCTTCGCTGCGATTACCGGGATCCCGGACTCTAGCGATGGTTTCGTCGGAGAAACGAGCGGGCTAGGTCGTTGACTTCGATGCCGAAGATGATCTACGTCGAGGCAACTCTAACTCAAGCTCCATCTTCACTAGCTCATGAAACTTGTGAAGAAAACACCCTATACTACATAGCAAGTGGTAGAGGATGAAGAAATAGGAAGTGGGTTCACTTTGGATTTGAATTTCTCACTCTTTTTCTCATTTCACCATTGAAGCTAGCAAGCTTTCATGAAGCTTGATGAAGATGAAGATGAAGAAAGAATAAAATGAATTATCTTAAAAAGAAAATCCAAGTCAATCTTATCATAATGAAACCATGGTTTTGTGTAGAGAATTAACTAGAGTTTAGTTAAATGGTTAGGTCAAGAGATGGAGACAAAATGGTCACTTAGTCAAAAAATGCATGAAGCATCACGAAGCTTCTTGTATAATACAAAAGCAACCATTTAGTTTCCTTTTTATTTTAACCAAAATAAATAAAGTAAATAAAACCTTAACCATTTATCTAAACATGGTGTATAGCATACACACACCCAAGGTTGCATGTATCATCAAACATGATACAAACAAATGCACAAAAATATATCACATATACAATGTGCACATCAAGTGAGAAAATCCATTTTAAGTGAACCAATACTAGTTAATGCAAAAAAATATATCAAATATATAATTATGCATTAAATCATTAAATCAACACTTGATTTAATGATCCGGTCATACCGCATATGACCGACTAATATCCAATGTACCGACTTATCGAATCAATCCTCGATTCGATAACTAGGCTATATCGCATAGAACCAATCGATACATTCATCGCGAGAATAGAATACGGTATCACATACACGCATTATTCTCGGTCCCGCACATATCTCATATGCGCTCCTATTTCGTTTCGCTTGAGCCAGGAAACCTCTGTGTATAACTCTAAAGACTCGTCAATACGCCGGCAGCAGATGATGATCATATCAAGCACCCACAAGCCGCAAGCGGTCTGCTAAACGTAACGGCCACCCGGGTATTGAGCGATCAGAAGATCGATGAGCAAGCCCGCTCACACTCCTGTGAATCCAACCAGTAACACTTATCGTACAGTCCGGTCTGTTCGTCTGATATGTCGTATATCTTGCCTAGGGGTGGTAAACGTCAGACCCCAGTAGCTCGATAAGTCATGTCGATATGAGGTCTATAACAGTTCGAGATACTACTGATAACACTTACCAGTAAATCTCAGCAACCCTGGCCAGGGATTTCCGGTTATAGCCAATCGAACACAGCGCAACATCAACTCCTTATACCGGGAGAGACGAATCCCCTCCTATCGCTCATTGCCTCCATGTGATTCGGGATTGTACCCAAAAACCACCGTTTTGCACGCCCTCTTGGACGTGGTAAGGTGGAAATCAAAGCACAGTGGGAATCACACAAGTCTCTATGACGATCTCGGGTCTACAGACTAACCTGTACCAGTATCACCAGAGAACTGCCATCTGACGTAAGGTATAATACCATCTGGGAGTTCTCGGCGAGTCCGTCCAGTGTACCCAGTCTCCACTGAGCACCCGTATATCATCTCTGATGTCAAACACCAATGGATATGGGATCATCCATCGTCCATTTGTATGGGTCGAGAAGGTATACGCTAGTCTACTCTGGTATATCGATGCCCCGTCTCGATACACCCACGACTAGGGACCTTGAAGGATGTACTTATGACTACCATGTCCCCACTAGTATGATCCGCATCATAGTCCAGGTAGTCAAATACACATCCTAAGGGCTTTACCAATATGTAACAGAGAGACAATCAGTATACACATTAAGGCAAAGAGTAACCAGATAGCATACTATCATGTCGAGCAAGAAAGTCCTCCCTATATATGTCACAGCATCCACTACAATATATATCCTATGTACAGTAATGGCCTCTGGGGCATACATATAACTAACAAATATATACACATATTAAGATAGCAACAAACCAAGTAGCATACTACAATATAAAGCAAGACTGTCGTAAACCCGTATATATATCCCAAAGCTCCAAAATGTATTATACAAACTAGTACTATACAATAATGGCCTCTAGGGCATACATATCCAACATTAGGAGAATATAGGAATGGGATTTACGAGTTTAAGTAAGCTTTCCAACGCTAAATCCATTCCTAGTACCCCTTTTCCGTCCGCTACGTGCACAACATTTCCAACCCTATGCTAAACATAAGCAACCATGTATCTACTTAGGTCATAACTACATGTCACGTTGTAGTGCATTCAGAGGACTTCTTTACTTAGGTCGCGGCTATGTCACGTATAGCGTGCCTAAGTGAGGGGTTGTATTTGTTTGTTCTAGATTCGTTTTAAGATGTTTGGCGAAGAGAAGCACAAGGTATTTTTTCATCCCTTATACTAACTTTCCTTAGCCCTAACAAGTGTGGAAATTATTCACACGTTTAAAATAAAAATGAAACAAGAAAGAAAGGAAAATATGGTTTTTCAAATGGTAGCAAGCTAACTACTTGGGCCCTCACCTAAGCAAGTGACTCTATAGAATATCTGGCTTGAAAATACTGTTTAGAAAAGAAGGAAAATAAAACAAGAAATAACAATAACTACTTAACAACAATAAATAACATTACACTAGGAATTAAAATTATAAGGCAAGGAATAAAAATACAAGTTAAGAAAAACCTTCATCTTTATTGATCTTTCACTCAAAAAGCTTTTACTACAATTTCAATGTAGAATAGATGAAGAAGAAGAACTGCAAACTAAACTACACTAAAACCTAATAAAGAAAAGGCATCCCTACTTGGGTCAAAACTGGAGTAGTTATAAACAGAGAACTGAAACCCTAGGGTCATATTCTGAGCCTTTTACATAATTACCAAACTACCCCCAAAACAACATCTGGAGATGACAAGACATGGCCGCGAAACCGCCGCCCAAAGGGCTTATTGGTCGTAGTTCCATGGTCATTTGGAAGGCTTAAAGACTCATTTTTTTTGGGAATTCTTGTGTTGCTTTGTACTTATGTTTGATATGTCCAAAATTGTAAAATGTCTCAAAAATATCTTCAGATTTGCAATAGTCCAAAAATGGCTACACTTATAATCCTTTTAACCTTTATCTCTCTCGAGATCCGCCCATCTCTTGATCTTTGTGCTGCCCCTCTCGTGCTCGGTGCTTATCCGAGACACAAATGACCACTGTTATTTGTCTTGTCTCTTAAACTGGTAAGCGGCACTGGACGGATGCGGATGACCGGAACCCGTATTTTATCTTTTTTTGGAAGATGTTCTGGATTTTGGCATAACTGTGGAGATTTTATGTGATTTGCGTAATTTTGGACTGATATCCTGTAACCTGTAATCATGTAGCAAACACGGATTAAAAGCACCTGCCTATAAACAAACAAGCAAAAGAATGAGCGGTATTAAATGCAATATTCTGATGTGAACAGCGAACAAGGACAGAAAAAGAAATAAAGAAGAAGAAGAAACGGTGTCGGGTGATGAGGGCTTGGGTTTTGGGTCACGTCAAGGCCGAGGAGAGGAGAGTGGTGAGGTTAAGTCGGCGATGAGGAGATGAGGCGAAGTCGACGGTGAGGTCGAGAGAGATGAGGAGGTTGGGTTTGGTCAGCGGTTGAAGAAAAGAAGAAGATGTTGGCGGTGGTGGTGTTGGTAGTACTGGGTTCAACTAGAAAGAGAAGGAGAAAGTGATGAGGATGATGGTGGTGGTGGGGTCGGGTTCAGACGACTACGATGGAAAAGGAAATAAGAAGGTGGGTTTCACGGTTCTAAGGGTCGGAGCTCCGGTGAGGTCTCGAGTTGAGGTGGAGGTGACAACGAGGAAGAGGAGGTAGAGATGAGGAAGTTGTGACGACAACGAGGAGGAAGAGGACGGCGACGGGGTGGCGAAGGTTAGGGCTCGGGGACAAGGCCAAGAACGAGAGGAAAGAGAAAGAGAAAGAGATAAAGAGAGATAGAGAGTTTTATTATAAATATATATAAACCGTTTAAGTAATATATATATATATATATATATAAATGTATATAAACTGTTGCAGATAATCTCAAATTACACCAAATTTTACCATAATCTCGTCCAAAAATATATTATAGGGAATAATACGCATACGTAAAAATTTAGGCCATAATGCGATAATCTAATATTAAATACATATACCCCCTGATACATTTTAAATAAATATATAAAGATAATATATAGTGTATGTATTATACTAGTGTAACATCCTAGTATATTTATACTATATAATTTGGTATTTTAAATCTTGCGATAAACTTCTTTATTATTGTTGCTATTGGGTTGAGAATGATTCAATTAGTAGCAGTGGTCATTATACGACCCGACCCGCATGATTAAATCCTGATATGGTGCAAGGTTGTATCCTATATTTGCTAACACAATGTATCCATGTGAATCAAGTACTATATATATATATATATATATATATATATATATATATATATATATATATTAGTATTTTAACCTTCATATATCATAATATTTTAACCTTCATATATCTCTTTATAATACAAGATATAAACAAATAATATCCTTTTGATATCTAGCCTTACATTGCAAATCACCCCATATCGGCTTGTTGCGTCTATATATCATATTCATATTCTAAGATATAGACAGCAAAATACTTACAAATATTTATGTATATTTATTTAAATTTTATTTGGGGGTATATATATTTAATACTAGATTATTGCATTATGGTCAAAATCTTTACGTATATATTTTATTCTCAAAACTATATTTTTTGATTAGATTCGAGTAATATTTGGAGTGATCGGGTATTATTTGTAAAATCCTACATAATATATATAATATATTCCTTAATATTCTTATACACCCTATATGTATAAATGTTATATTATATTATTAATAAATTTATTCAATATAAAAACTCTCACTCTTCCACGTTCTCTTTTTCTCTCTCTCCTCTCGTTCTCTGCCTCATCCGAGCCTTAACCCATGTTCTTGCCACTTCTTCGTTGTCCACCACTTCCCTCGTCGTCGTCACCATCTCCAAATCTCTACCTCCTCTTTCTCGTCGTCACCCCCCCAACCTGAGACTTCATCTGATCTCCGACCTCCACCAACCGAGAAGCCCACCTTCGTACTTCTTCTTCCGTCGCCGTCGTCTGAACACGACTGCTACCACCATTATCATCGTCACTTCCTCCTTCTCGTCGCCAGCACCCTAGCACCCCATCACCACCATCTTCTTCTTCTACTTCTTCTTCTTTCCTTCTTCCCACCGAGAGCTTAACCCATCACCGCACCCACGTCGATCCGAACATCGACCTCGCCCCTCATCTTCTCGTCGTCGACCCTACTACCTCATCTCCTTGCCCTCGACGAGACCCAGCCACCAGCAACTACCACCGACCCCATCTCTTCTTCTTCTTCTCTTTTCTTTCACTTATCTTTCCGGAGTTGATCACCGCCATGACCACCTTGTTCCCCTTGCATCTAATCCCGACCCAGACCCTATCTCCACCAACTACTATCATCTCTTTCGATCGCCACCACTTCTGTACCATCATCGTATCACCACCGTGCTACCACCAGACCACCATCAGACCACGACCGTACCATCACCAGACCAGCACCAGACCACCAACATATCATCACCAGACCATCACCATGCCGCCACCATGCCGCCACCATTCCAGACCAGACCATGCATCATACCCAGACCAGACCATGCACCATACCCAGACCGTGTCACGCTATGCCCACTTCGTGCTCAGCTCATGCCACTTGTGGTCACCATTGCATCAGCCCCATGTCACCGCAAGGCCCATCACCGTGTTGTGCCGCTTCAAGCACCGTATAGTATCGTGTCGCGCCGAGCCGCTGCATACCCTTATCATTGCAGATGCCGCTGTCTTTTGATTCTTTGTGTAGAAATAGTCGATCGACCTTTGACGTCATCGCCTGCATATCAACCGTTGTTTCCGAGGCAAGTTTCTAAACTTGCGACATGCAACATTACGTATTCCATCATATATAGTCATTATTAGTATGCGTATGTAAATAGTTAGCATGTTATTTGTAATTTACAAATTTTACCGCATCAATCTGTATTCATATCAATAACGGCTTTATCTAGTTGCATGTTGGTTCATTATAAGATTATTATAATGTTATATCAGTTCAGTATCCTTTATCTATATTATAGTATACCTTATAGCAAACGTGAAATATTAATTCAGATAGATATGTGAATAGATTGGTTACACCCTACCACATAGATAATATGCATTAGTCTTTACTGCCGTATTTAGATAATTGGTTAATGTTTTCCACCTAATATTCTTTCTGTTAATATACACTTTCACGACATATTACTAGACCTGTTACTTGGATTATTACTAATTCCGACAATCCTGATTTATTGTCCTGAAGGACGTGATTTGTTGTCTAGATAGACAAGACTTGTACCTGCTTGATCCTGTGTTGGCATTAGATTGATATCATCAATACTTGACTTGAACAAAAAACCTGGGGGTAAGGGGAAATCAATAATGAAATCTGACTTGTAACTCAATAGTTCGATACTTTCCAGAGACTGATCAGTCGATACGGACTTCGGCCCCAGAATGATGATACTGATATCATTTGTCTATACATGATGCCCTATTTTTACTGCTTAGCAGCACGTCTCGGATTCAGCACCTATGGTCTTGACCGTGGTCCCGGGCACGCACAGGATACTATTGAGTTACATCGATGATTCCATTAATTGATTTTAAAGATTTGTAGAATAGATAACCTAGAAGTATAGACTTTAGGATACATATCACATATCTATACCTTACTGTTTTATACATGTGTTTATTATTTACACTCATGTTTAATCATAGCATCCTATTCTGATTATTACTATTATTTTGATATTTATGACGTACTGACGTCTGGGTTTTGCATGGCCCAGTTCGTCTAACATTGTCGCAGGAAAATCAGGAGTATTTTAATAAGCAAACCGAGTAATGAGTAGCTTGATATTTAGTTTTAGAGATGCTTAGGCTATTTTATTTCCGTAGTTGAAATTTATCGATGTGATCCCATAAGGGACGTGGTTCAGATATTATTATTTATTGGATCTTTATTTGTTTCCGCTATATGCATTTCTTGACTTTTATTTACTATGGCAGATATACATGTGTTAGTTAGATTTTATTTACCATTCTTGATATCTGATTGACAGCCGTAATGTGATTATGGAGGGATTTTTCCTAGCCATAGGTAACATGATTAGTTTTGTTACGTCCCGAAATTTTCGTATTTTGGGAAGCGGGGTGTGACAACTAGATTCACGTAGATACACTTTATTAGTAAATATCAAATATAATTTTGCACCATATTGGATTCTAAACATACGGGTCGGATCGGAAAACAACTACTACTATTCGAAACGCTCGAATCCAAATAAATAAACAAAAGATTTAGATGCAAAACTTAAAATACCAAGTTATACTGTATATACATGCTAGGATGTTACAGTTCTATTGTGGAGTTGGAGCTTGCGTGGTTTGCCTTCAAGGTAGATGATCTTCAGGGAGGAGGTTGTTGATCAAGCTCATTCCGGATACTTGAGGGTGAAGTTAGGACTTCCACTAGAAAGTGAACACGCTACAACCCCTTTCTTTTTAAGAATACCTCTCTTGATCTATTGGAATTATTAGTATTTGGATAATTTTGGATTGGTGTTCGGTGCTATTGTTTAGATTTTTTTGTTCTATATTTCCTCCGTGGTCCGCAAGTGTTGCGACCCTAGCACCGTGCGCTTCACAAACAGGTAGATGCTACCGATAAATATATAGATGCCTTAATTATTACATTGATAGATTCACATATTAATTATTTTTATTTAAGCACATTACCGGCATAGATTGTAGAATGTTATCTTATTTATAATTTTAATTTTCATAAATTATCTTTTTTTTAATTTTCATAAATTTTTCTTATCATACCATGTGGGATTTTTTTATTTGACTTATTCACATGTATCGTATATCATACAAAATATCAAAAAAGAATCTTTGTAGCGTTTTCAACTGACCCGCGGCCGGTTGCAAGTTCTCAAGTACAAGATATTCATAAGCCCTTATGACTGGTTAGTTAAATTAAAATGAATCTCCATGTAAGAATCTTTATGTGTTGCGAACTAATTTTCCAATGGTTCAAGAACACAACAGAGGAGCATAAGGCTTATAACAAATCTGATCCATGACGACTGCAAATGCCATAACCAACTCCTCATCGATTCCAGGACTTATTTCAAGGGTGAACACAACGTCACTGAGCATAATCGATGACCTATTAACTTTCTTCCGAGAAATTTGGGACGCGACATCTCCTGATTTGCTTCTGATCTTGCTGCTTCTCCTCTAGAAAGAACCTTCAATTCTGAAGTCAGGGTTCGTTTTGTGCATGCTACCGGTCATGAAAATCTCTCGCTTGTCGTTTTTGTTTTGGATTGAGCTCGGCCTCATGGAAAATATCTGGAATTTTATTTCTTGAATCTAAGAATTTTTTCTATGGATTTGCATCCATTCCATTGACCATAAATGCTTAAAACCTGCTTGTTGAATATAAGGACTAGCTAGAGTACATATCAAGCATGTATATGAATGTAAAATTATGTAATTAGATTTTTTTTTAAGATACGTAAAAATATTTGCATATTCTCACTACTACAGAGTATGCATTGGTAACGGTTGGAACCGGTACCATACTACGTTTTGTTAACTGTTGGAACCGTTACGATAGACCCAATATTGTAACGGTTGAAACCGTTATCATATAGATCGCCATTACCAATATGGGTTGAAATAACTAAAATATATCAGAGTGGGGCCATCTATATGGCAACGGTTCCCACCGTTACTGATTGGTGTAATTTCTGCACATTTTTCTAACTCATTTATCATTTTATTGTCATATTTATACTTGTCCGGATACATTTTGTGAATTATTACAGATAATAGAGTTTGGATGCAAAAAAACAAAAAATTGTCGTAAAAGAAGGATTACGTGCGTATAATGGAAACTTAAGGGAACAATTCATAAAATCAAAAGACAATTTGCAAATTTGGAACAAATTTGAGAATATCATTACAAATGTTGCAACAAATAGAGGTGAATCAATCATCACAACAACAAATCAGTTGGAGAAATCAAAAACAGCAAATCAACCTTCCTAATTATATACCAAATTTGGGAACAATTTGGAGATCTACGCAACTATAGAGATACAGTGAGATATTCAAGATTTTATGTTCTCGAAAATCATCTAAATTGAGAATAAAACCACAGAAAAAATCTGGAGCCACGAAACCAAAAAACGACGGCGGATCAGCGGTCGATTTTGGACCGTTCGATGAGATTTTTTATGGGCATGATTGTATTCCTACATGGATTAATAAGAGATGTAGGGATTCGTCTTTTGAAGATTCTCAAGGCACGCAACAGCATTCAACAGAGCAATTAGATTAGATATCATAGCTGTTAGTAAGTAAATTCTCTTATATTTTCTATTACTTGTTCTCTAATCTTCTTTAGACCTATATAAGCATTTGTATAGCCTTAGGATTTCATATCTCTCATCTCACTGATAGCATTCAAGTTAGAGTTTTTAACGAGAAGAGATCGAGTCTATTGTGACTACTCTTGATTATGAATAAGATTTATTTTTCTTTTATAAACATGAGTAACTAATTTTTTTCTAAGGTTTTGTTTGAATTTATTTTGTGCTTGGGTAATCTTTTAGCTCATCTTTTCGATGCTTTTATGATGAATGTCTTATAATTTAATTATCCTCTTTATAGTTTTTAATCTAATAAACTAATCTCATAATGAAAGTTGACGTCTAGAATAAGATTAGGGAAGGGTGATAACACCAATAATCTAATTAGATTAAATAAAATTTGACAAACTAGAAACTTAATTAGGGAAGGTAAGAAAAAAAATTTAATCACAAGATATTCAACCTAAGTAGTTATAAAGGATCTAGATTAATCGATAAGAATTAATTGTATACTCATGACCTACATATTTGTATATGGAAGATTAAAACTAGATTACTTCTAATTAATTAGAACTAGGGTTTTAATATGATCTAGATGATGTTATAAGATAGGTTATATTTATAATTTAAATATAATCTATGCTTAGTTATAATTAATGGAAATATATTAGAACTAAATTAGAAAAGAAAATGAATCTTTTAAACCAACCATAGAAATAAAGTAAATAAAAACCCTAGATTTTTCTCACTCTTGAAAACCAACTTTTATTTTATTTTGCATTTAAATCTTATATTTTAAAAACAACACATCTTTAATTTAATTTAAAAGTAGTTAACACACCTCTTCGTGGGAATGATACTCAAGTACAAATGCGATAATCAGTATACTTGCGGTTAAATTTGGAAACTAATAAAATCCATATCAAGTTTTTAGTGCCGTTGCTGGGGAGATGTAGTTTAATTACATTTAAATTTAAGTTTTAGATTCAAGTCATAGATTAAATTAGATTTCTTTTAGTGCGTTTGATTATGCAAAATTTCTATTTAAAATTTCAGAAATCGTGACAAATTTACTGGAAGAGAAAATCAAGACAAACAGAGACAAATCTAGGTAAGATCCCATTCTTCCCAAAATCATGATTTTATTCCAATTAACAGATATTTGCAGGATTATTTGCGTTATATAAAAAAATTATTTTAGATTTTAGATATTTGATCATTTTAAATCGCATTGCATGTTTAAGAAGATTTTAAGAGGCAACAACCCAAATTCAGATTAGGTGGGGATTTCATCACCCTTCTTAGACTCCACACATTACAACTGAACATCTGCGTTGACCTACAGTAATTTAAAAAAACATCTAGACTTCGGTCCCTAAGGATATATCGCTATCAATGGGACAAAATGAAGTTGTGGGTAATCTAACAGTTATCCGAATCAATCTTGAGGTGTATAGCGGCGTGTGACTAGTTGTGGTTATTTAATTAAGGTCCGCTATTTCGGTGATTCGTATAGCAGAACCCTCCCATTTAACTAGCACTAATCTGGCCTCAAAATTATTAAAGAGATGTTAGAGGATCTATCCCGTAATTTGTCTCTTGGCAGTTAGGAGCGGGTCTAGTATCTTGACCTAGATAACCCTAGATCTAGGTTGTTTGCGCATTTTCAATTGTGGGTTATTAAAATCTCTAGTTTAGTTTCTACATCTTAGTTTTTACATGTAAAATAACTTTGTGTACAATGTATACACGTGTGGGGTCGAAACGAAACAATCTGTTTGAATAGTCTTATAATTTTATAGATATTATAGCTAACATTCTCCCCGCTACACCTACGCTACAGGATAGATGCTATCCTGCACGTACTTCGCTGCCATCTTGCAGAGTCTTACCGATCGCTGCCGGTGACTATGAAATTAAACCTGCTTTCATAAGCTCACTTCCTAAATTCTATAGTTTAGAATCGGAAGACGTCTATGTCTTTATAAGGGAATTTGAGGACTTATTCCAATTGTTCAAATTGAAACATTTAAATCAAGATATTGTAAAACTTAGACTAATACCATTTCCCTTCACTGATAAAGCTAAGCATTGGCTGTACAGTGTGCCGGCTAACACTATTCATACATAGGAAGAGTTTACTAAAGGTTTTCTTAAAAAACGGTACCCGCATTTTAAAACCGCAAAATTCAGAAATGAAATTAGGACATTTTCACAAAAACCAGAAGAATCTTTTTGGAAATATTTTGAACGTTTTAAATACTTTCTCATTAAATGCCCACATCATAATATAGCTAAGTGAGAATTATGCCAGATAATGTATGATGATATGGAGTCTAAACTTATGGTAGAGTCAATGTGTCAAGGAGATTTTATGATGAAAAAGAAAGATGACGAATAGAACTTTCTAGAAGAATTATCTGATAAAACCATGCAATGGGACCGTAGTAGTGAGAGAGGTTCGACCACATCTAGGGAAGGGCTACACGCAGTTGAAACTACTGTAGGGATGCAATCTGAGCTAGCAGCATTAAGAAAATCAATAGAAAAGCTATCAACTACAACCATCCCCGTCCAAAAAGTTAGTAAACCCTCTCCTTGCCTAAACGGTCAAGACGCGTTCCACTTTTCTGAAGAATGTCCTCTTCTAAGCGGTTCTCAAGGGCAAGAGACCGCCAATACTGCATATCAAAATAATAATAATAATTTTTATTCTCAAACTTATAACTAAGAATAGAAGAACAACCCTAATTTACAGTGGAATTAAGACAACACTAGCCAACAATTCCAAAACATAAAACAAGGTCCTCCATCCAACCCATCCCAACCCAACACACAACAAGGGTATGGGGACGAGAATACTAGACTTAATAAGGTTGAAAAGTAGCTAGAAAATATTGAAAAGCAAATTGGCCAGGTAATTGCAGCATTGGGAGGACGAGAAATGGGCACCTTACCTAACCAACCTGTAACAAATCCAAAAGATCCACGTGCAAATCCCATGCAAGCAAATGCTATAATTATTTTTGCGATCGGGAAAACAGGTTGATAATCAGGTTAGGATGCCCGAAAATTCGGAAGAGATACCGGCTAATGAGGAGCAACAGTCTCTTACCCCACTTACATAGTCGGCATCTATTGATACAACCAAATTCCATCCATCTTCTATGGATACCCTTCTTAAGCCTAGAGCGCCATATTCAAAATGTTTAAAGGCCAAGAAGTAAGTTGCTAAAGTGGTGAAGATGATAGAAACGTTTAAACAAGTCAAGATCAACGCCCCTCTTTTGGACATGATTGACCAAGTTTTTTCCTATTCTAAATTTCTTAAAGACCTATGCACTAAAAATAGGCAAACACAAGTACCTAAGAAGGTTTTTCTAGCCGTCAATGTTAGTGACATCTTCCGTAATGCAATACCCATAAAGTATAAGGACACCGGTTGTCCTACCATTTCTTGCATTATAGGTGTCATGGTCATAAACCGAGTTTTACTTGATCTAGAAGCTAGTGTGAACCTTCTAACTTTTTCGATCGATGGACAGCTAGGATTGGTAATTTTCAACCCACGAAAATTATTTTACAATTGGCCGACCGATATATTAAGAAACCGAATAGTGAAATTAAGGACGTGTTACTTAAGATAGCGCAATTTATTTTCCCTGTACATTTCATTGTTCTAAAAACACAACCCGTATCTAACCCTAGGAACCATATTTCAGTGATCTTGGGTCGACCATTTTTTACCACCTCAAACGCGTTGATCAACTGTCTTAATGGTTCTACACAGTTTACCTTTGGGAATCTAAAAATGGAATTGAATATTTTTATTCTAGGAAGACAACAAAGCGACATATATGATCAAAATCGCGAAATCAATATGATTCAAGGAGTTTCTCACGATAAGGTGTTTAACTTTGAGGATGGTGGGTTAAAAGATCTAAAAGAAATATCTAGAGAGGATACATTTAATAGTGATGACGATGAGAGCGATTCTCCTGTTGCTGATACACATGATCAATTTAATTATACTTCTCCTAATTTTCATCATCAACTTAATACGGTAATATTTCGAAATAGTTTCCTTAAAAATAAATTTTGTTGTTAGAAAAGGAGAAAAAGAAATTGGTTTCGTTGAATGAATCTTTGAAAAGTGAAAAAGAGAATTTGATTTTGTCTCGAAATTCTTTGAGGGAAGAAAATGATGGTTTGATTGAAATTTTTACTTGTGAAAATGATATTTTAAAATTTTCTACTAATTCACAAGAAATTTTGAGAAATGTTGTTTGGATTGATAGATTAGAAGAAGAGAAAAATGATTTTCTGGCACAAATTGATAAATTTGAGAAGGAGAAAATTGAGTTTCTTTCAAAAACTGATATTCAATCAAAAACTATTGATGCTTTAAACACTGAAAATGAAAATTTGATTTTGTCATATGATGTTTTAAGAAATGATCATGAAAATTTGGTTTTATCTTTTAAAAGAGAAATTGATTCTTTAAAAATGTCATGTATTTCTCAAGGAAAGTTGATCGAGAAAATTACTTTCTTCAAGAAACAAAATAAAGATTTAAGAGTATTTTTTGCTAAGTTTCCAAAAAAAAAGAGGAAACGATTGATTCTTTACCAAGCAAAGGGAAGCAATTTCGAAATAAAAGAGATGCTAATCTTAAAACTTCAAAGATTCAAAATTCCTCTTCATCTAAATTTTTCGACCACTATTCTAAATATAATTCTAGTTTCATGGGTATATCTAATCATACTTGTCTCTATTGTAGTGCACATAATCACTTTGCATATTCTTGTGAGTTGAAAAGAAACTATGTTTATAAAATTTACCCCCATAAACCCAAGTTAGTTTGGGTATCAAAATGCACACCCACATCTTCTTTTATAGATATTGAGAATTTGAAATCAAGAAAAATTCAACAAATGTAAGCATAACTACGCATGTGTAACAAGGTATGTACTCTAACACAATAAAGATATTATCCAAAATAAGTGCGGGGGTGGTTTTGTACATAGTTTTTAGCTTTCAAAATAAAAAAATTAAAAAAAATTGAAAATTAGAAAATTTTGAAAATAGAAATGAAAAAATGAAAAATTTATATAAAAGAGAGAAAGTGATTTTAAGAAAAATAAGAAAAAAAGATTGTTAAATTGATCTAATAATAAGTTGTGATGAGCTCGTTCCCAAAAACTAGTATAATGAACGAGTTGCTAGGCTTGAGAAAATATAAGTGAAACCTATTTTTGAGTCTAAATATTTGAACGTTGATACCTTACTATACGCACACGCACACATGTTGAAACTTAGGATAGTAGAAGAGACCTATCATGCACTTATTTGTAATGCCCTAATACGGAAAAAAATTAATATCACAAAAATGAACATTGTTTTACAATTATCAAGGTAGAAAAATGTATATAAAAAAGAGAAAGTGATTTTAAGAAAAATAAGAAAAAGAGATGGTTAAATAGATCAAGTAATAAGTTATCATGAGCCCGTTCCCAAAAGACTAGTATCATGAAGGAGTTATTAGGCTTGAGAAAATATAAGTGGAACCTATTTTTGAGTCCAAACATTTGAACGTTGATAATACCCTACTATACGTACATGCATACATCTTAAAATTTGGGATGGTAGAAGAGACCTATTATACTCTTATCTGTAATGCCCTAATACGGGAAAAAATTAATATCACAAAAAAATAAACATTGTCTTGCAATTATCAAGATAGTATAAAAAAATTCAGCGAGGGTGCTTCATCACCCAGTGCCTTAGACCAACTGGTTTGGGATCATTTGTTATGCTTTAGATGTTGCAAGATTAGCATACCGATATTTACGTCCAATAAGTGATCACATTCGGTAATCGGTTGATTAGTGTTTCAAGAAATATTAACGGTCGCATGAAAAATGTGGGAACAAATCCATCAATTTGATATGCTGATTAAAAAGTAATAGGGAGCTGAGGGCAAGAGTATGAGAGCTTGAATAGAATTCTCCGAGTGTAGGGATGGTTTTTCACACACATAGAGGTATATGATCATGTTTGGAAGCAAAATAGGTAGGAAAGATTGGATGAATGATAAGAAAATAATTTTCGGTATAAATCAAAGTCTATTAAGGTATAGTTCATGACGACTGAATATCTATCAAAGTTTAAACTTTTGTTTTTCGTATTTTTCTTATCTATTCCTATATTTGTATATAGTTTTCATTTTCTATTTTTGTTTCTTTTATTTTCTTTTATAGGAATAGGAATAGGAATAGGATTTAGTTAGATGGTAGTTTAGTGCAGTTTAGATTAGAGTTTGAAACTCTATATTTGCTCGAGTACTAGCAAAAGATAAGTGTAGGGTATTTGATTGGTGTAATTTATTGCATATTTTTCTAACCCATTTATCATTTTATTATCATATTTTATATTTATCCGGATATTTTTTGTGAATTATTACAGTTAACAGGGCTTGAATGCAAAAGGACGGAAAATTGTCCTAAAAGAAGAATTACGTGAGTACAATGGAGAATTAAAAGAATTATTCAGAAAATCAAAAGACAATTTTCAAATTTGGAACAAATTTGGGAATATCATTACAAATCAGCAAAGGTTGTAACAAATAGAGGTGAATCAATCATCACAATAACAAATCAGTTGGAGAACCGAATCAAATTAAGAGCAACAAATCAACCTGCCTAATTATATGCTAAATTTGGGAACAATTCGGAGATCTATGCAACTACAGAGATACAGCGAGATATTCATGATTTTATGTGCTAAAAAATTATCTAAATTGACGATAAAACCACAGATAAAACCTGGAACCACGAAGCCAAAAAACGGCGGCGGATTAGCGGTCGATTTTAGGCCTTTCGATGAGATTTTTTATGGACATGATTGTATTTCAATATAGATTAATATGAGATGTAGGGTTTCGTCTTTTGAAGATTCTGAAGGCACGCGACAGTATCCAACAGAGCAATTAGATTAGATTATCATAGTTGTTAGCAAATAGATTCTCTTAAATTTTCTATTAATTGTTCTCCAATCTTTCTTAGCCCTATATAAGCATTTGTATAGCTTTGAGTTTCATATCTCTCATCTCTCTCATAGCATTCAAGTTAGAGTTTTAAAGGAGAAAAGATCGAGTCTATTGTAAGTACTCTTGATTATGAATAAGATTTATTTGTTTTTTTATTAACATGAGTAATTAATTCTTTTCAATAGTTTTGTTTGTTTTTATTTTGTGATTGGGTAATCTTTTAGCACTTCTTTTTTATGCTTTTATGATGAATGTCTTATAATTTAATTATCCTCTTTATAGTTTTTCATCTAATAAACTAATCTCATAATGAAAATTGACACCTGGAATAAGATTAGGGAATGGTGATAACACCAATAATCTAATTAGATTAAGAAAAGTTTGAAAAACTAGAAACTTAATTATGAAAGATAAGAAAATAATTTAATCATGAAATATTCAACTTATCTAGTTGAAAGGGATCTAGATTAATCAATAAGACGGTAATTATAGACTCATTACTTATATATTTTTGTGCAAGATTAAAACTAAGTTACTTCTAATTAAGTAGATTTAGGATTTTAATATGATCTAGATGATATTATAATTTTGATAGGCTATGTTTATAATTTAGATATAACATATGCATAGTTATAATTAATGGAAATATATTAGAACTAGATTAGAAAAGAAGATGAATATTTTAAACCAACGATAGAAATAAAGCAAATAAAAATCCTAAATTTTTCTCTCTTGAAAACCAACTTTTATTTTATTTTTCATTTAAATCTTTAGATTTTAAAAAAAACTCAACTTTAATTTAATTTAAAAGTAGTGAACATATCTCTCTGTAAAAACGATCCTCAAGCACAACTACGATAAACTATATGCTTGCAGTTAAATTTGGAGACTAATAAAATCCACAGCATTTACCATAAAAATGGTAACTGTTGGAACCGTTATTACAGACATAATTTGGTAACGGTTTTAACTATTATCATAGATACTGCCTTTACATATTGTTACTAATATCTGATACATTTCAGATATGAGTTCCCAGATAACCGTTACCAAATGATATGATAACGGTTCTAACTGTTGCCACGGTGGTTTTGGTAATGGATAGAACCATTAACAATTTGAACATGTATTTTTTTAAATCAGAAACATCCGCTTCCCACGCGTGTTGCATTCATTTACAACCAGCAATAGATAATAATAATATCAGCAAATCTCACGCAATTATAATAATCAAGAAATAATATGATTCGAATGCACACAATTATAATAATCAATAAATAGCACGCAATTATAAACAAAATATATATACAAAAAATATAATCAATAAATCAACAAAACAAATGTTTATATATATGGTCGTTAGGACGATCCACCTCCATCATCTCGTGACCTGAACATACTCCCTATCTCGTCTTAGATGGCCCTCCAGATGGACTCCCCGTTCGTCTATGTCAGCTTCTCGACCCACGCCGTAAGCGTATGCAGTTTTTGTTGGATCTGCTGATGAACCTGCTATTGCTGTGCCATCTGCTCCTGCTGCTGCGCCATCTGCTCATGAAATTGACGAATCTCCACCGCCAAGGCAGCTGTCGTATCTTCCCGCATCTGGGTCACGGCGTACTCGTAAATGGTTGCATGCCTGGCAAAGTGTCGATAGGCCCTAAGACCAACCACATGCTCATAGCTACTATGATGCCCGTCAAATAGCTCGTCGAAGATAAGGACAATGGCAGTAATCCAGTCGTTGGGGCCAAGGTCTAAGGCGTCCATCCTCTCTTGGAAATGTCTCTATAAAGAATATATATAGATATATATAGACACATGTTAACTTAAAATACAGAATCGACTTGATTATATGAAACTTACCATGTACTTTCCGGTGCCCTTATGTAATGCGGTCCACCCTTTGGCAGTAGTTTAGTTGGCAGGGTCTTTCTGTTTCTGCGTTAAAATTAGGATTTATTTTAATATGTAATTTGTGAAAAAGAAAACATATATACTTAAACGTCGAAATACACACGACGTGCCATTGTGCACTGGCCTGGGTGCGCTTCCCTTAGACCGGGACAACGTGGTCCCTCATGCCGTTGTTCTAGTTCTGCTTGTTGCGAACCGACGCCAACTTGAAAATATAAAGAAAATTATATTATATTTCATAATATGATTTAATCTTATATTTTTATAATATTAAAAATTAAATTTATACCCGAACACCCTCGCGCTTATAATATTCGACCAGCAGTGGCCAATCGGCTATCGGGACATCCAACACCATGATATCCATCATCGCGCTCCGCCCCTCCTCAGCCGCCGTGACCCAGGGAATGTACTGATCCTTCTTTACTTCATTTAGACATCTTCTCTTGATATTCTGACATGTCCCTATGACCCAGGCGAGGGCGCGATGTGGATCGAACGGCACAGGCATGCCATCCTCGCCAGTGACGCCAATGAATGTGTAATATTTTCTGGGTTTGAAATTAAATATATATATATAAATATATATATATATATAAATATATATATATATATATATATATATATATAACGATGATTGAAATTTAGATGTATAAAAAGATATGTTATACCATGTCCGACGCAAAAAACAGCTGAACATTGGTGGTCTGGCGTGTGTCCCACCTAAGATGGAGTGAGTATTTCGTATATGTACAGATCTCGGATCCTATATAATCCCCCCACTTGGTCGAGTTGGGATCAACATGCACACCATCCACGTTCCACATCAATGTCTATAGTCTAACACCATCGGCTGGCCTGGAGCTTTGGGGCCCAGTACGACCCCTCTTCCTACCATTGCTGGGGCATATATATATATATATATATATATATATATATATATATATATATATATATATATATGTATGTATGTATATGTATGTATATATGTATATGTATATGTATATATGTATGTATATATGTATATGTATATGTATATGTATATGTATATATGTATATGTATATGTATATGTATATGTATATGTATATATGTATATGTATATGTATATATATATATATATATATATATATATATATACAGACACAATATTATAATATTCAATGTATGTACATAGCATTTGGCAAATTTAAATTACAATCGTTATTTAAAAGTTTTAAGCAAAAACGATTATATCTGCCATCCCAGGCGTGGTGCTAGAACTGGCGTCAGATGCCATCCTGCCAGTAGAATGCAGATCTGCAAACAATAAATTGTTAGATGATTCAATAGAATTTATTAGATAACTAAAAATTTAATAGATATATATTATAATGATGTATTAAATTTTAAATTAGTAAACTATATATCATGTGCAAGAGTGACTGGGGTAGGAGGATCTGCTACCATGCAAATAGGGGTAGACGGGATTGTTGCATCTGCTGGGGGTCCTGTGGCTCTACTAAGGGGTGTTGCTAGGGATAGACGCTTCTGCTGCGGCTGTTGTTGCGCTAGTATGTGGCGCTGGTAGGCATAGGCTCTCCTGCTGTGGCTGCTGGAGATGTTGAAGCTCCTGGGGCTATCTAATCGGTGGGCGTGGAGCTCTGGCCAAGTTCGTCTAGATGTTTTTTCTTATTATGACGTCTAGAGTCTGAGCATGTGCCTTCCATTAGACCCTACATACATGTCCAAATATTATTTCATTACTTATAATCATTATACAATTTAAAATTTTTATTTCAATTTCATTACCTAACACGTTTCATCGGTACATTAGCTGAAAATTCGTTAGGTGGATTGTCAAAATCTTGATTTATGCCAATCAGTTGGCCGATATCACGTCTTACTAACATATTGATGAACGACGCAAAATAGTTTGGATCGTTAAAACTTTTCAATAGAAGGACTGAGACGTGTTATCACCTCTTTCTCGTCACTCTCATCTTCAGAGTTATTCAACATCGGCACATTATAATAATCTCTCGGTTTTAAATGACAAACAACACTCCAATCAACCTTTTTTAAGTCCCGAGAATAATATCTTTGTGTGTTTCCATTAAGAGAAAGATAAAGTTATCGTATTCGCAGGCTGTCTGTGTAGTGTTTACCCAAGCGAGACCGTATTCATCGGTTTTCATATCCAGTTCTGACTTGGTATCGTACCATCTGCATTGGGATATATAAAATGGGACAGCCTTATGCATATATGAGATGCCTATAACTTCTTCAGGAACACCGTAGTTGGGATTTCCATTGTCGGCGGCGGTTGCGACGC
Source organism: Agapanthus africanus (assembly GCA_030015575.1). Classification (NCBI taxonomy): domain Eukaryota; kingdom Viridiplantae; phylum Streptophyta; class Magnoliopsida; order Asparagales; family Amaryllidaceae; genus Agapanthus; species Agapanthus africanus. The sequence goes on from JASDDO010000031.1 coordinate 565,789,188, forward strand.
CGCTATTTTGTGTAGCTCTAATACGTTGCATCCTTTCTATCTCAAATTTGTAAACGGAAATCCCGTACTCGTTGTAAAACGTAGTTGCAATTATTGGACCGCTTAAAAGTTCATGAACCTCTCTATCAATCAGCTCTTCACGATTCATTTATCCGTCGACTTCTTGTCTACACCAAGTGGCGAAAGTGCGTCTCTGTTCTTCATCGATTCTATTGCCCAACCATCTAGGATTCGATCGATCGAGTTTAGTTTTCTGCGAGATTTTCATTAATTTACATAAGTTATATCGGTCAGATTTAATTGACGGCTTGGTTAAGTTTAGTTTCAATTGACGATTTAGTTATAAAGATTATCACGGACCAAGAGCAAATGCTCATAGCTCGAGAGTTAGATTCTTCTTCCAAGAAAGTTAATGATGGTATTAAAGGTTCTATATTGGATGTTGAGGGTAATGGCTATCGGGGGTAAGACTTCTATACCATTAAGAATGTATAGAGTATACACCCATTCACTTGTGCTTTCATCCATTTCGAGAAAATTTCGGCAATACCTACCTGCTGTTCTCCGTGTATACTGTAATAGAAAATATGATCATTTCAATGCTATCAAATAACATTGAAACAAATATCTAATCTATCGTTATATACGGAGAACCAGCTGAAAGGTACCGACGAAATATCTCAAAATGAATGAAAACACAAGTGAATTCAGGTGTTTTCTTAATACATTCCTAACTTGTCCACACTGAACAAATCTATCGGTTATAATATGATTGAATCTTTTCGTCACATGGACTATACGACGGTTGTTAGAACTGAACGATAACGTCCGATATTTAACAAACTTCGTGTAGTTTTATATCACGAAGAATATCGAACGTATGTTAACCGATAGACGGGAACTAAGGCGCATTTTGATTTTCATATATGATTATCGATGAGAATATGAAAATTTCATATTATCATCGAGTATCATACACTTTGATTAAGATTTAATTTGAATTAGTTTTACATTTACATTTCAATTTCAATGTTTTGAAGCTTTTAGTTTAGGATAAAGCATTTTAAAGTTAAGAGTTTTCTTAATTAAGTTTTAAATTTTGGATTTAGGGTTGAGGTTAGGGTCTGATTTGACAAGAGTTCAATGTAGAGGAGAATGATGATGAATTAAGGTTTGGACTTATTTGTTTGTATGTGTGTGTGTGTCTGTGCGCGCGCGCGCTTGTGTGTGTGTGTATGTAAACATACACACATACAAGCGCACGCGCACACACGCACACACATTTACCAAATTACTATAACATATATTAAAATTTATCACTAAACAACCCTTAACTATTGTTGTTTTTTCTCTAAACTACCTTAAAAATTTTCCTAAGGAACATATTTCTTCAATTTTACTAAAATACCCTTAACTATTGTTGGTTTTTCACTAAACTACATACAACAATTCGCTACATTACCCTAACCCTAAGTTTAACCATAAACCGAACCCTAATCACTAACCCGAACCCTAAATATAATCATAACCCTAACCCTAAACATAACCCTAACCATTAACCCTAACCCGACCCTAATTAGCCCCTAACCATTAACCCTAAGCTTAATTATAACCCTAACCCTAATTAACCCTTAACCGAGCCCCTAACCCCTAACCGTAACAACAATAACAATAACACCACCAACAAAAAAATTAACTATTAAATTCCTGAAATTGAAGAAATCAACAACAAAATTTTAGGAAAATTAAAATTGATAAAACTAACCTGACGGCAAATCGAACGAGACGGCAGAAGCGAGGCAACGGCGACGAGATGAGCTTGAGCGTGCAGAATCGAGGCGGCAGCAAGACGAGGAGATCGTGCCAGGTGGACACATAGGCGAGGAGGCGAGGCCGAGGAGCTCGATGCAGTGGCGACGAGGCATCCACGGAGGCGACGCGTGCACCGGAGGCAAGGGAGAGGAGCTCGGCGGGAGAATTGGGGACTATGGAGGGAAATTTTTTTGGGAGGGAAGAGATAAGGCTCGGGGGAAAATGGGTGAAAATTGAGGTTTTATCTTGAGTGGGTTGTGGGGCCGCCGCAATTGTAATTGGTAGCAGTTTGAACCGCTACCAAATCCATGTAAATTAGCAACGGTTTGAACCGCTACCAATTCCTCGTTACTATTGCCCTCATTTGTAGTAGTGTCTACTAGATTTGAATTAGATGTTTTTGATATCATCTTAGTGTCTCCTACCTGAGGTTGTAGATGAAGAAGTTCTTTGTGTTTCCTCGAGTAGTTATCGACCGGAAACTCTAGTTTCCTTTCACTATTGTACACCGAAAATCCGTCCGTCCCTTACCATGCTCGACTTCTTCCAAACTGTCCAAACGGAAAACTTACCCCCATCTTCGCCTTTTGACTTGGTTATCACAGTAGGATGGATTCTCCTTATATTTTTTCAATATACTCTTAAGGTTGATTAGAAAGTGATGGAGGTCTGGATCTCCTTCAGATGTTACCTTCCGTTGATCCGCAGCGAGCGCTGATGGATGGCTGAGATTGGATTTGAGAGTTGCCTCTCAATACGTGTAGATCTCAATGGGCTGGATATGGTTGGGGCCGAGCTACCTGCAAGGAAGTACCAGGGTGGCTGTGCCACCGAGGACGTTCCGACGATCAAGTTAATCGAGATATTTTGGTAGAGTAACGGCCTATTGGGGTCAAGTTCACATACCTGAGTCGTCTGAGAGAGGGGTTTATATAGTGGCGGACATGGGCAGGCGGGCGTGAGATTCACGTAGGCCATTACGCCCCTGGCGTTATGCCCACGTGAAATGCGGGATTCCCCATTAATGACAAGATATGCTCGTTAATGGGGGAATGCGGTGGCGTGGAATACGGGATCGTGGGCAGCGTATATCTCGCCTCTGGCGAGATTCGCGGAGCCGTGGCGGAGACGCCTGTGATCAGTGTTGTGGGTCGGCCGATGAGACCGAGGAAGTTAGGCTCGATGGAAGGCTCGAGAACGAGCGGAAGGCCGAGCGAGCTTGGTTATATGATAGCTCGGAAGCGAGCTTAGGGGGCAGAGGGAACTCAACGCTTGGAGGCGAGCCGATGGTTGTTTGTAGGGCAAGCGTAGGAGTGGTCTGGAAGGCCATAGAAGGTCGGGACGTCCTCGGGTCGGAGGCCCGGGGTATGCTTCCAATATACCGTTCTTGATCCTTTCTTGTAAGCTTTGGGACTCATCATCTGCCATGTGTCATGATTTGGGGAATCACCGGTATCGAGCATCATCATTAGCCCCCACTTTCGTCTTGAACCATTCATGGGTCGGGTCGAGAATGGTCAGACTGGTCACCCAGGGTAAGCTTTAATTTGAATATATCGTCGATGCGTATTCCCAGGCAATTAGTTGTATTTTCATGATGACGTCAGCGGATCAGGGGAGAGATCTCATACTAATGAGGAGGCGCCGATTCATGCGTACGTTCGTCGAAGCGCCAGCCCACGTGTTTTGCGCTGGTTGGCTGACACGATGGGCCGCTGGTGTTCTCGCGCCCGATGGGACACGCCCAATGCACGTGCGACAGGTGGAGCGCCGATGGCCGTTGAATGCGAAGTGTTGCTTTGGCGGGAGACGATCGGAGCCGTAGGACGTGCACGACGGCTGCTATAAATAGAGGTGGGATCCTCTTCAAGGTACACTCTTCACCATACTTTCCTCATCCCTTCACGTGTTAGCTCGGCGCCCTCCTCCTTAGGTCAGATTCCATGCATTTTCTTCTGCGAGGACTCATCATTTTGATCAGGTTAGATGTCTTTTACCGAGGAGTCTGTAGAAATAATCCGCGTAAAGTCTAGGGAGTCTTCTACAGCTTCCTCTTCTGCTTCTTCCTCTTCCTCGTCTGAGTTGGAGTCCCCCCGGGAAGTTAGGGTTAGCCATGTTCCCCGGGATCATGCGACGGGGGCGGTCCCCAGAGCGCAGGTCAGGGGCATACGCAACGCATCTTCCATACTAAGTCGTGCGGACGAGCTTGCCACCATCCGGGCTCGTTTCCATATCCCTCCCGGCTACTCGCTTCCTTTGGCCGGGAAGGGGGAGAAGGTAGACCAGACACGGGACAAGGAGATTGCCTTGTATGTGGAAGCCTTTTGGGCCGGAATGCACCTGCCCTTCTCTCCCGAGATGAGTGCAGCGTTGAATTGTTTTGAGTTAGCCCCGGGTCAGTTAGTGCCAAACTCTTAGAGGATTCTCCTCGGGTCCCTAGTCCGGTTGAAATTGCAGCAGATCCCTTTCAGTCGGAACCTTCTCATATCCTCTCTTTGCTATAAAAACCACCATAGCACTCGCAAGGAAGAGCCAAGATGGGTATACATTTCTTTTAGAAAGCGTCGGGGAGGTGCTGCCGGGTCGGGGGTCGTCGTAGTACCTTCTTCTATCCATAAATGGAAGAAGAAGTTTTTGTTTGTTGGGCCACCCGAGGGTGAGGATTGGCCTGTGCCCATCCAGTAGCACAGGGCCGACTTCCCGCGACTGAGGGGCGACTGATCCCAACATGGTGGAGGTGTCGGAGTGGGAGCCCCTCCCCCGGACCAATGTGCTGTTATCCGAGCAGGCCCTTATTTGGGCTGGGCTCAGCCTCGCTCAACTTGCGGGGAAGTTGGGAGTTTTTAGGCGACCTGTTTAGACTTGGGTATTCTTCCACTTTTTCAGGCTTTACTAACTTCTTTGTATTTTCGTCTTGTGTAGGACCTATGTACATGGCTAAATTTCGGGCGGCCCTGGTCGAAAAGAAAAAGGGGAAGAAGGCCGGAGGTACCGGTCCCTCTCGCCCGTCGTCATCTCCGGCTCCACCGATGGCCGCTCCAGCTAGGCGCCCAAGCGATCCCCGGGCCCCGGAGTCCAGCCATGTGCCGATCCGAAAACACGCTCGGGAGCAGGAGCCCCAGGTTTTGGAGGTAGGAGGTGAGACTGGTTCTCTTGCGTCTCTCCTCAAGGGGTACCATAGGACGGTGCCCCGCTCCCCGGCTTCCCCGATCATCGTGGATGAAGGGGAGCTTCGCTTCGAGGTGCTCTCGGGGCGAAGCGACGAACTAGATTAACCGGTTGTAAGAGGTGCTCTCGGGGCTTCACTTCTAGGTGCTCTCGGAGCTTTCTGTTGCCGACAGCCTGCTCTCGGAGATGGAAAGGTCAGCCGGGGGCAGAATCCCTCGGGGGACCCTCAGGGCCCAAATGGCGGCCATATCCCAGGAGGCCGTGCAGGTCAGTGCTCGCACCTCATTCGGGTCTTCATTCAGTACTTTTTTATTCGCAAGATTGGGTGCCCCCTTCTCTTTCTGACCCTCCTTTGTTTTCTTCAGGTCCTCCAGCACTGCGCCCTCGTCGTCAACATGGAGGACGAGAAAATTGCCCCGGCGATACAGGCCATGGGCGAGCTCTCCTCAGGGAGAGAGCTCTAGGCTGGAGCTGCAAGCGGCGATGGAGAGGGTTATTGCCCTCGAAGACCGGGTGGCGGCCAGGGATCGGGAGATCACCAGCCGCCGAGAGGCCGCCCGAGCCGCCGAGGCTAAGTTAGAAGATTCCAGGGTGCTTTTCGCCACCCTAAAGAAGATGGAAAACGCCCTTCGGAGGGAGAGCGAGGAGGCGAAGGAAGGAGTGAGGCGTGCCAACCTCCGAGTGTCGAAGGCGGTGGAGAGCTATAAGAAGTCGGACCAGTACTACACCGACCTCGCTGGAGCCGCTGCCCTCATTTGGCACGAGTCCCTCGACGCCATCAAGGCCCTGATGCCGGAGTTTCCTGACGGCGAGCTACGGGGTGAGTATCCCCTCGACGACGAGGCGCAGGGGAATGCCCCCGAAAGCGCTACTGGGGGGAAGGTCCCTGGTGGCAGCGTTGGGGAGAAGTCAGTCGCCCCGGCTTCTAGCGCCGAGGCTCATGCGGTGGACGCCGACCTTCAAGACGCCACCCCAGTCGTGGTGGTGGATGCGGAGCTCGTCAAGGTTCTCCCCGGCCCTGAGGCCTGAATCTCCGCGCCTCCTTATTTTATTTATCATTGAGATTTTGTAAGCCTCCGGGCGTTTTTGTAAGGCTGGGGAGCCTATAATACCCTTGTAAAGACTTCCAACTTTATGATGAAATATTTTTGCAGTGTTCTTTGCACACATATTTTCCCTTTGTTTGTGGTAAAAAATTTATTGCGTGGTAATGCTTTCATGATGCGTTAGGTTGGGGATCGGTTTTTCATTTAGCGATCACCCGTCGAGTTGAATTCAACCATTTTCCAAGTGTGCAAAGACCGGTGTAAGGTCGGTATCTCCATGGCCCCGAAGTCGAGGTAGGGATCGTTTAGTAAAAACGTGTAGGAAGTCAACCTCTAAAGATGGATGGAACATGGAAGTTGCTCGATGGCCTCTAGATGAGGGCTTGGATCCTTAGCGCGAGAGGGCAAGGGGTTGCCCGCTAAGGATGGACCGAGCAGGGAAGCTGCTCGGTGGCCTCTTGATGAGTGCTTAGATCCTTGGCGTCGTGGGGTAAGAGATTACTAACCAAAGATAGACCGAGCAGGGTGGCTGCTCGGTGGCCTTTTGATGAGGGTTTTGATCCCTGGCGTCGTGGGGTAAAAGATTACCAGCCAAGGATAGACCGAGCAGGGTAGCTTCTCGGTGGCCTCTTGATGAGGGCTTTGATCCTTAGCGCGGGAGGGCAAGGAGTTGCCTGCTAAGGATGGACTGAGCAGGGAAGCTGCTCGGTAGCCTCTTGATGAGGGTTTTGATCCTTGGCGTCGTTGGATAAGGGATTACCAGCCAACGATGGACTGAGCAGGGTAGCAACTCGGTGGCCTCTTGATGAGGGCTTTGATCCTTAGCGTGGAAGGGCAAGGAGTTTCCTGCTAAGGATGGACCGAGCAGGGAGCTGTTTGGTGGCCTCTTGATGAGGGCTTTGATCCTTGGCACAGTTGGGTAAGAGATTACCAGCCAAGGATGGACCGAGCAGGGAGCTGCTCGGTGGCTTCTTGATGAGGGCTTTAATCCTTAGCGCGGGGGGGCAAGAAGTTGCCTGCTAAGGATAGACTGAGCAGGAAAGCTACTCGGTGGCCTCTTGATGAGGGCTTTGATCCTTAGCATCGTTGGGTAAGATATTACCAGCCAAGGATGGACCGAGCAGGGAAGCTGCTCGGTGGCCTCTTGATGAGGACTTTGATCCTTGGCGTCGTTGGGTAAGAGATTACCAGCCAAGGATGGACCGAGCAGGGTAGCTGCTCGGTGGCCTCTTGATGAGGGCTTTGATCCCTGGCATCGTGGGGTAAGAGATTACCAGCCAAGGATGGATCGAGCAGGGAAGCTGCTCGGTCTGACCTTCCTTGGCGTGTGAACATCGGGAAGAGCGACCGTCGTGGACGACACGTGTTAGGAACGCATGGGGAAGGAGGAGCGTTGTGAAGAGCTACGTCAGTTCCGCCACATGGCGGTGCAGTATTGGAGCAATTTGTCGCGGGCGAATTTGGGTCTTTTAGGATTCTGTTTGAGGTTATAAATAGAGAAGGTTGTGTCGCCCATACTTAGGTTTGCTCCCCGAAACACAACAATGGACGGATTCCCTTTCTCCATTCCCAAGAGCATTTCCTTCGAAGACGTATATCTGTATGACCAGTGGATCTCCGAGGATACGTTGCAAGCGGTGATTCGGCGTGTGGAGGATCATATCGGCCGCCTGCTTCCCCGACGATCACCCATGCTCCAGCTGTTGATGTATTCGATTTGGAGGGCATCGCTGGGGCTGTACAACCCCTTGTCCGAACAACTGAAGGATGAGGTGGTTGGCAAGCTAAGTTCGCTATGTCGTCTTGGCCTGATCTCAAAGAGTCGGCGCGATCGTTCGGTGGCACTCGTCCTCGAGTGTTACCAACTGAGATATCTCGTCGATGGGTGTCCGGCTGGAAAGTCTTCCGACCCGCCCGTTGCGTCGAGGGTCCATGGGCGGCATCAGATGCAGAGGTCCGAGGTGGCAAGGGCTCGACCGGCGGCAATCTTTTCGGAGTACCACGAGCAATTCTTCCTGCACCCCCTTCCCCCACTGTTGTAATTTCAATTTTTATGTAAGGCTGAGGAGCTCACAATACCTTTTAAATAAATAAAATTGTCCTTTGTGCGATGTGATCAATCGAAAATAATGCATTTTTAACACGACAATTTCCCTATCTTTTGCATTCATCTAGAGGTGTTCGGTATTCATATTGCACATATTAGCAAAACACCTGTAAAATACTGAATTACCTGTACTGTTTACTAAAAGTGGCATTTTTAGGGAAATTGACTGTTTATCATAACATTGCATCATCTCTGTATAGCGCAACACTTGTTTCGAAGTCTGTGCAGGAAATTCCAGGAGAAAGGCCAAATCTGTGAAAATAATACGCCAACTCAAAGATTTGAAATCTGGCAATGATCTAGAAGGAATTCAGGGAATCAACATATCATAAAGTACACCTGAAGACAGAGGAAGAAAACACATGAAGTTTCAAGCCCTAAGGCTCCTATTGGGCCGCGGATCCGCGGTCGGAGCCGGCTTGCGCCGCGGATCCGCGGTTGATGTGCCACGTCACCTCTTGTGCTTCACTTCAGAACTCCTCTCTCAAGTCCTACAACTCATTCCAGCCACTGAATTTCCAGAGAACTCCAGAAAGTTCTTCAATACAGAAAGGGCTCTTTGTGCAAAGCTAATAATGTCCTAGCTTCCAAAGCAAGCTTCACCTTAACTACCTTAAAAGCCTAGAACCTTCTCCCTAACCTCCTAGCTTAAGGTGGAAGCTAAACCCTAACTAACTAGTTCTAGAGGCTTCTACCTAACTAACTAGCTTACAAGGGAAGCTAACCTAATCCAAGCTTCTTAAGGAAGCTAATCATTCGTATGCCTATAAAAAGGACCCTCGGCTTGAAAAGGTTTGTTTCCCCCAATCAGAGCAAAGCTCTGCTGGAAATTCAAAATTCAAATTTTGAAGCAACGCTTCAAATCCCGGGCACAACGCGCCATGTGTCCGGCGCTGATACGTTAGCGCAGCGCCCAAGAAGGCGCGCCCAATCAGAGCAAAGCTCTATTAAAGGAAGCAACGCTTCAGTTGCGCTGCGCTTTGCGATGCGCGACACGTGTCAGCGCAGATGCGCTAGCACAGTTGCGCTGCGCTTTGCGCTGTGCGACACGTGTCAGCGCAGATGCGCTCGCGCAGTTGCGCTGCGCTGTGCGCTGCGCGACACGTGTCAGCGCAGGTGCGCTGCGCGACACGTGTCACGCGCTGGAGAATCTGCGCCAAACAGAATTAAATTTCTAAGAAATCTTTTCTGTTCTTGTTAAAACAAGAAGATTTTCTTCTGCAAAGCAGAAGCACTTGGATCAAAGATCCAACGGTGGGGAAAATTCCCCAAATCACTCAGAGAAAGATCTCTTTAACAAATTTAACTAATTTATGGGCACTATAAAAAGGACCCTAGGCCTCAATTCGAAGGCATCAACATTTTCTTAAAAAAAAAAGAGGGGTCAAGAGCTTCAAACAGAGAGAACTCTGAGAAAATTCCAAGAAAAAGGTAAAGAACCTTCATAAAATAGAAGAAATTTCTTCTAATAGATCATTGATCTAAAAATAAGATCAACGATCTTTATATAAATAAAAATAGTGCTTTGCACTTTTATGGACCTCTGATTCTTTCAAACAAAAAGAAAAAACTTATTTTTCTTTGATCTAAACTAGATCAAGAAATCAAATAGTGCTTTGCACTTCTTATGAACCTCTGGTTCTTAAAAACAAGAAAACAACAAAATTAAAAATAGTCCTTTGCACTTTTATGAACCTCTGGTTCTTCAAACAAAAGAAAAAACTTATTTTTCTTTGATCTAAACTAGATCAAGAAATCAAATAGTGCTTTGCACTTCTGTTCTTGAATCTAAAACATTCTTAGTGCTTTGCACTTCCAAACTGCGCCGTTGCGCTCTTAAGAGAGCGCCACGTGTCAGCTACAGAACTTGCACTACGCGCTCTTGAAATAAAGCTTTGCTATCTGGAATTGGCGCAACTCACCAGAGCGCGCCACGTGTCTGTTGAGGTAAAAATTTACACCCCTGTTGACTGAGTCAAAGTCAAGATCAACCCCCAAGCTAGGTGGGCCCAAGCCCAGGTCAAGCGGGCCCATACCCAAGTCGAGCCCGCGGCCAGCCTCCCCATGCCAACAACAAAATCATGTAATAAATAATTTTTATGTAATTGTTTATGCATGAATGTAAACAAAATAGGCATAAAGCCAATATTTTGTAAGCCCATGGCTTATGTGCAAAAATGAAATGGCACATGAGCCATGGGATGGCTAAAATGCCATTTTTGTGAAGCCCAAGGGGCTATATGTAAATATGTAAGCCTATAAAAGACAACATGATGATGAATAAAGAACACTTTTCATTCTCTCCACAAAAAATTAGATCTGAGATCTTTTCTCCTTCCTCAAGGTTCCAAAACCTTCTCCTTTCTCTTGAATTAAATCAAGAGTTTTACTCTTTCTTTTCAAAAACAAAATAGTTTTCACCACGAAACCCACAAAGGGGAACTTGGATCTGTCATCAGATCTCAAAAAGGAGAGATTTTGATATCTCACATCTCTTGATCTTCAAGATCCAGCTAACAGAGGAGGAAGAAGAAGAACCCCTTCCATTAACCCCAAAAACACACTCAGGAGTACAACTCCTCTCTGATTTCTCTTTCGAGAGTTTTTGGGGCTAAAAGCCCTCTTTTCCTCTCCAGTGCACTGCGCCCGAGCGCAAAGCGCCCACGTGCCGACACGTGGCGCGCGCGCTTGCGCTCCAGCGCGCAGCACTCATACGCAAAGCGCCACGTGGCGCGCGCGCTTGCGCTCCAGTGCACTTGCGCTCCAGTGCGCTTGCGCTCCAGCGTGCAGCGTTCATGCGCAAAGCGACCACGTGCCGACACGTGGCGCGCGCGCTTGCGCTCCAGCGCGCAGCGTTCATGCGCAAAGCGCCCATGTGCCGACATGTGGCGTGTGCGCTTGCGCACCAGCGCGCAGCGCTCATACGCAAAGCGCCCACGTGGCGCGCGCGCTTGCGCGCAGCGCTCATGCGCAAAGCGCCCACGTGCCGACACGTGGCACACGCGCTTGCGCTCCTGCGCGCAGCGCTCATGCGCAAAGCGCCCACGTGCCGACACGTGGCGCGCTTGCGCTTGAGCGCACAGCACCTAAGCGCACAGCGCCCAAGGTGCTGCCCCACGCATCCTTTGGATGCCTTTTCCCCTTTATTTATATATATATGTATATATATATACATTTGTATACAAATGTACACATACACATACTCCGCGACACTGTCCCTGTTAGAAAAAATTTCTAACGGGGCGCTGCCCCGCACCCCGCAAGGGGGCTGCTAGCCCCCTTGACCTCCAGCCCGCTATCCGGGTAGCGGGACCCCCGTAAAAACTCTGCGTGGCTCCCGATATATCCAAAACCCCTTTTTCAAAACACAACACACGCACACTGCACATTGAGTTCGCATGACCAGTTTAACCCGTTAATCGGAGGTTCCCTCGCCCCAAAGGCGAGGGGTAATTAACGGCAGCTTAGTCCGCGGCTGCCGGAGATTCGGATCCCCACAATCATTAAACCCCGGCCTATCCTAGGCAGGGGGAATCTATAGTACGCCTGACAAGCGCGCGCGTATTCCCATCTCAATGGGGTGACGAAAAACACCCTACAGGTTCTGGCACGCCCGGTGGGACCAATCTCTCCTCCCATATTTCAGGTTAAGCGTTCATGCGAACTCAATCAATATACATACCTGTATTTATACTAAAATAATGCTTTTTCATGCAGATTTTTAAGCAATCACCTTTCGACGATGTCTTCGATGATGAACTCCGCTCCCATCTCCTGCACAATGAGGATAGACTCTAGGACGGTCCTTCCGGCCAGTCTCGGGCGACAATGGGAGGAGCCGCTGCTACCATTCGGCTCTATCATGTTCATGCCAGTTGGCGCCATCCCAGCTCCTCAAGCCCCGGTGGCAGACAAACGGTCTCGAAAGGCAAAAGGCCAAATGTGGTGGTCGCGAGGGCTCCTCAGCCCAAGCGCAAGTCCGTTTCCGAACGACTCTCCATGACCCCAGCTGGGGGCAAAGCCATCGACACCAACAAAGCTGCAAGGCGTTTTGAGCAAGCTCCAATGGTACCCTCAACAACTGCTCGATCGGGTGCTTTCTCTAAGCTCCCCGCCAATGAGAAAGAGACGACTGGATATGAGGTCCACACTGTCTACATGGTGGGCACGCGCAGCAAAAGCAAGAACGGGGCCACTACATCTCAAATCCAATCTAGCTTGAATGTGGTGGCCGCTTCCCAAGAACAGCCGCCTCTGCTGGATGATGAAGAACCTCTCGATGAGGATAATAGGCAGAAAGACCCTTCGGTCCATAAGGAGTCAGGCTCGGAAAGCGAAGAAGAGCCGACTTTCCGCCCCAGGACCGCGGAGCAAGAGCTGCTTCAAGAGCTCCGAAAGAAGCTCAAAAACAAAGACAAGGAGATGGACAAACTCTACTCCAAAATCGATGACTTGACGAATGTCGTGATGCAGCTCACAGCCCGACTTGCCTCTCAGCCGCCCAATCAAGCAGAGGGCTCTGCTCGTGAACCGGGAAACGGTGTCCCAACGCAACCGACGCCTATTCCCTCAAATCCAAAAGTGGGCGAACCGCATGAAAATCAGTCGCATCCTATCTCGGGAAATGTCTTGGCTACCGATGACAGTAGCCCGCTAACTCAAGATCAAATTATGGATTTGGTTGCCAGCAAAGTCAAAACATCGGTGGCCGAAGCCGAAGCGCAAAAAGATATCAGCAGTAGTGGGAGACCATATCCTGCTCAGTATGATCTAGTGGAATTCCCTAGCGGCTATGTCATCCCCAAATTCGGAAGATTCGATGGGACGGGAAACGCGAATCAGCACATCACCCACTTCAAAGCCTCATGTGGGAATACAGGGGGCAATGATGCGCTTCTCCTCCACCAGTTCGTTAATAGCCTGACCGATGTTGCTTTCGACTGGTACGCGAGCATACCGGATGGCTCCGTCACAACTTTTGTCTAAATGGAGTCTCTGTTTCGGCAGAGGTTCATGAGCGTCAGCGATAAGATTACCATTGCCGAGCTCGTAAGGACCAAGCCCAAGAGCGACGAAAGAAACACGGACTTTATAACCCGATGGCGTAATCTCTCCGTCAAATGCGAACCGCCGATAGAGCAGGACCAATCTGTCAGTCTCCTTATCAGAAATCTCAACAACTGGATGACCCCGTTTCTATGTACCGCGGGTCTCAAAACATTCCAAGAGCTGACCAAAAAGGTCCAAACATTGGAACGCTCAAAGCCCGAGTCCGCTCAGGATCTTCAGTTCACAAATAGACCGAAACTTTGGAGGGACGACAACCGAAAAGGCGGAAGTTCTAACATCACCGATTCTCCAAATAAGCAGAGAACGGGCGGAGCAAAAACAGACCAGTCTCGAGGGCCAACTTTGGAGGAAAGAAGAAATAAGGTCTACTCATTCCGAAGGGACAAGGTCCACAAAATTTTTAAAGATGCTCTGAAGAATGGCCTGCGGCTACCAGAACCGAGAAGGCTAAGTGAAGCGAACAAGAATGATCATCCCAACTTTTGCCCATACCACCGAGTGCTGGGGCACACTATTGAAGACTGTTGCATCTTCAAGGATTGGGTCGAGAAACAATACAAGGAGGGAGAAATATCATTGTCCCGTGGCGTGTTAACAAACAATCAAGCTGCGACCGCCAATTTCATACAAACGGGAACCGAAGTCCTTCAGGGACCTGATTCTCTCAAACACCCGCCTTTCTCTGGGAACAGCTGACCACCATGTCGTTAAACTGGGAACAGTCGACCACCACGTCATTAAACTGGGAACAGCTGACCACCATGTCGTTAAACTGGGAACAGTCGACCTCTAAGTCGTTAAACTGGGAATGTAAAAAAAAATGTAAATAAATAAAATGTGTAAATAAAAAGAAAATAAAGAAAAGCCGAAATGATCGGGCAACTCACAATAAAAATCAGCGAGTAAAATAAAAATGAAAATAAAGCCGAAATGATGGGGCAACCGCAAATAAAAGCCGAAATGATAGGGCAATCGTGACCTTCGCGATAAGAAAAGCTGAAATGATAGAGCAATCGCGGTAAAATAAAAACAAAACAAAAAAAAACGGCGAATGATGAGTCGCTCCTGGTACCATATTCCAGTGCAGCGATGCAGACGCCAACAAAAATTCAATTTCCCAAAATTCTTCCAGCCCTACGGCCAGTCCGCAAATTGACTACCGTATACAATCCACGGGCTCAAATAATTCTCAACATACCCATGCCCCACCGCAACCACCAGTTACGTGGCTGGTCTCCGCCTTTGGAGTTATGCTTCATTGGAAAGACCCACTCATGTTCCTTACGATGCATGAGGAGAACAAACCTTCGTGAGATCCTTACGACTCACCAAGGAAAAACACACTTAGGAGTCCTCACGACTCTTAAGGAGAAAATATACCTACGGAATCCTTACGACTCGTAGGGAGAAAATGCTTTTATGGGACCTCACGGCCCATAAAATTGAAAAGTCTTAGGTGATAGGGATCCAAACCTGTCTCCTAAGCCATCGCTCCCCAATCCCCAAGTGGCGAATGATGAGTCGCTCCTGGTACCATATTCCAGTGCAGCGATGCAGACGCCAACCAAATTCCAAATCCCAATCCCCAAGCGGCGAATGATGAGTCGCTCCTGGTACCATATTCCAGTGTAGCGATGCAGACGCCAACAAAATTCCAACTCCCATATCCCAACGGCGAATGACGAGTCGCTCCTGGTACCATATTCCAGTGCAGCAATGCAGACGCCAACAAAGTCCCGAAATATTTTCGGCCCTACGGTCTGGATCATACATCCTGCAAAACCGAATACAATCCACGGGCGTAAAACAATCCCGATCTCTTAAAAAAAAAGGAGAACGGTATGTCCACAAGCAAAATGGGCACGGATGAAAACCCGAAAGGGCTCCGTGAGTAAAAACAGCAGGACTGCCGGCGAGTTTGTGAAAACCCGAAAGGGCGCAAACTCGTAAAAAAAAATGAAACGCACTCGCAAAGTCCTCTCGACTTTGTGAGGAGAAAATTCCTGCGTGAGATCCCTACGACTCACAAAGGAGCAACATACTTAGGAGTCCCCACGACTCCTAAGGAGAAAATACACCTACGGGATCCTTACGACCCGTAGGGAGAAAATGCTTTGTGAGACCCTTACGGCTCACAAAATTGAAAAGCCTTAGGTGATAGGGATCTAAACCTGTCTCCTAAGCCACCAATTCCCAAATCCTCTCGGGGCAAATGATGAGTTGCTCCTGGCATTATTCCAGTGCAGCAATGCAGATGCCAAACAACAAAAAAACAAATCCAAATCCTCTCGGGGCAAATGATGAGTTGCTCCTGGCATTATTCCAGTGCAGCAATGCAGATGCCAAACAACAAAAAAAAAATCCAAATCCTCTCGGGGCAAATGATGAGTTGCTCCTGGCATTATTCCAGTGCAGCAATGCAGATGCCGACAAAAATACCAATCCCAAAATTCTCCCACAGACAGATGATGATTCGCTCCTGGTACCATATTCCAGTATAGCGATGCTAATGTCAACTCAAATCAAACAAATCAAACCAACCAATTCCAACATCGACCTCTGCGTCAACCAGCGACACTCCGCATCGGGGAAACGTCCTACAACAGGCACTCCGTCTCGGGGAAACGTCCTACCACAAGCACTCCGTCTCGGGGAAACGTCCTACCACAGGCACTCCGTCTCGGGGAAACGTCCTACCACAGGCACTCCGTCTCGGGGATACGTCCTACAACAGGCACTCCGTCTCGGGGAAACGTCCTACCACAGGCACTCCGTCTCGGGGAAACGTCCTACAGCAGACACTCCGCCTAGGGGAAACGTCGACCAGCGACACTCCGGGCCAGGGAAATGTCTACCACGGACACTCCGTCTCGGAGACGCGTTAAGCGTCGACCGTCTATGTCGCAAAAAGGGCAGTGCAGGCTCCCGCAAATTGGGAACCCAAATCGCTTCGTAACAGAGCGTCGACCGTCTATGTCGCAAAAAGGGTAGTGCAGGCTCCCGCAAATTGGGAACCCAAATCGCTCCGGATCAGAGCGTCGACCGTCTATGTCGCAAAAAGGACAGTGCAGGCTCCCGCAAATTGGGAACCCAAATCGCTTCGTAACAGAGCGTCGACCGTCTATGTCGCAAAAAGGGCAGTGCAGGCTCCCGCAAATTGGGAACCCAAATCGCTTCGTAACAGAGCGTCGACCGTCCATGTCGCAAAAAGGGCAGTGCAGGCTTCCTACAAAGCAGAAACCAGATCGCTCCGGGCCAGGGAAACGTCTACCACGGACACTCCGTCTCGGAGACGCGTTAAGCGTCCACCGTCTATGTCGCAAAAAGGGAAGTGCAGGCTCCCGCAAATTGGGAACCCAAATCGCTTCGTAACAGAGCGTCGACCGTCCATGTCGCAAAAAGGGCAGTGCAGGCTTCCTACAAAGCAGGAACCAGATTGCTCCGGGCCAGGGAAACGTCTACCACGGACACTCCGTCTCGGAGACGCGTTAAGCGTCGACCGTCTATGTCGCAAAAAGGGCAGTGCAGTCTCCCGCAAATTGGGAACCCAAATCGCTTCGTAACAGAGCGTCGACCGTCCATGTCGCAAAAAGGGCAGTGCAGGCTTCCTACAAAGCAGGAACCGGATCGCTCCGGGCCAGGGAAACGTCTACCACGGACACTCCGTCTCGGAAACGCGTTAAGCGTCGACCGTCCATGTCGTAAAAAGGGCAGTGCATCCCAAAAAGTGGAAACCAAAGCAAGTCGCCTCCACGTGAAAGAAGATCCATCAATTTCATGCACACGACCCACATATGCTGTGTGCATTTAGTGATGGGGGGCAATTTGTTGAGGTAAAAATTTACACCCCTGTTGACTGAGTCAAAGTCATGGTCAACCCCCAAGCTAGGCAGGCCCAAGCCCAGGTCAAGCGGGCCCATACCAAAGTCGAGCCCGCGGCCAGCCTCCCCATGCCAACAACAAAATCATGTAATAAATAATTTTTATGTAATTGTTTATGCATGAATGTAAACAAAATGGGCATAAAGCCAATATTTTGTAAGCCCATGGCTTATGTGCAAAAATGAAATGGCACATGAGCCATGGGATGGCTAAAATGCCATTTTTGTGAAGCCCAAGGGGCTATATGTAAATATGTAAGCCTATAAAAGGCAACATGATGATGAATAAAGAACACTTTTCATTCTCTCCATAAAAAATTAGATCTGAGATCTTTTCTCCTTCCTCAAGGTTCCAAAACCTTCTCCTTTCTCTTGAATTAAATCAAGAGTTTTACTCTTCCTTTTCAAAAACAAAATAGTTTTCACCACGAAACCTACAAAGGGGAACTTGGATCTGTCATCAGATCTCAAAAAGGAGAGATTTTGAGATCTCACATCTCTTGATCTTCAAGATCCAGCTAACAGAGGAGGAAGAAGAAGAACCCCTTCCATTAACCCCAAAAACACACTCAGGAGTCCAACTCCTCTCTGATTTCTCTTTCGAGAGTTTTTGGGGCTAAAAGCCCTCTTTTCCTCTCCAGCGCACTGCGCCCGAGCGCAAAGCGCCTACGTGCCGACACGTGGCGCGCGCGCAGCACTCATGCGCAAAGCGCCATGTGCCGACACGTGGCGCGCGCGCTTGCGCTCCAGCGCGCAGTGTTCATGCGCAAAGCGACCACGTGCCGACACGTGGCGCGCGCGATTGCGCTCCAGCACGCAGCGTTCATGCGCAAAGCGCCCATATGCCGACACGTGGCGCGCGCGCTTGCGCACCAGCGCGCAGCGCTCATGCGCAAAGCGCCCACGTGCCGACACGTGGCGCGCGCGGTTGCGCGCAGCGCTCATGCGCAAAGCGCCCACGTGCCGACATGTGGCGTGCGCGCTTGCGCTCCTGCGCGCAGCGCTCATGCGCAAAGCACCCACGTGCCGACACGTGGCGCGCTTGCGCCTGAGCGCACAGCACCTAAGCGCACAGCGCCCAAGGTACTGCCCCACGCATCCTTTGGATGCCTTTTCCCCTTTATTTATATATATATGTATATATATATACATTTGTATACAAATGTACACATACACATACTCCGCGACACTGTCCCTGTTAGAAAAAATTTCTAACGGGGCGCTGTCCCGTACCCCGCAAGGGGGCTGCTAGCCCCCTTGACCCCCAGCCCGCTATCCGGGTAGCGGGACCCCCGTAAAAACTCTGCGTGGCTCCCGATATATCCAAAACCCCTTTTCAAAACACAACACACGCACACTGCACATTGAGTTCGCATGACCAGTTTAACCCGTTAATCGGAGGTTCCCTCGCCCCAAAGGCGAGGGGTAATTAACGGCAGCTTAGTCCGCGGCTGCCGGAGATTCGGATCCCCACAATCATTAAACCCCGGCCTACCCTAGACAGGGGGAATCTGTAGTACGTCTGACAAGCGCGCGCGTATTCCCATCTCAATGGGGTGACAAAAAACACCCTACAGTGTCAGCAGCGCAACAGCGCAGCGCACTAGCGCAGCACACTGCGCTGTTGCGCTCGAGCTCGCCAGAGCATGACACGTGTCCTCACCACAAGCGCTTGCGCTCATTGATTGGCGCAAAGCGCCTGACAAATGCAATGCATTTCACTTCCTGAAGGGCCAAGCCCAATTAAAAGGCTTAACAGGCCTAATAAATAAAATGCTGTGCATTATTTGAAAGGGCAGAGCCCAATTGAAAGGTCCAATGGACCAAAATAAATGATCTGCATCATAATAAAAAGGGTAGAGCCCAGTCAAAATGGGCATAAATGGCCTGAAGTAATGCAATGCATTATTTAAGTGTGGGCAAAGCCCTAGCACAGGTCTAATAGACTAAAAATAAATAAGGGTGTTGAATATTTTCAACTGGACTTAGCCCAATTTTGGCCGTAAGTCCTCAAATTAAATTGACTGAGCACGGGTGCTCCCTAAATCAATTTATATCTGGTTCGTGGGTACATCTCCGAACTCCTCTGACATCTGTCGTTGTAATCCTTCAACGACGTCAGAGAGGTGACGGGTCCCGACGACCACACACGTATATGGACTGCGGGGTCCTTAAACTCGTGGACCGAGACGTCCTTAAACTAATATCGGACCGAAACGTCCCTAAACTAATATCGGACCGAAACGTCCCTAAACTAATATCGGACCGAGACGTCCTTAAATTAATATCGGACCGAAACATCCCTAAACTAATATCGGACCGAGACGTCCCTAAACTAATATCGGACCGAGACGTCCTTAAACTAATATCGGACCGAGACGTCCCTAAACTAATAATGGACCACCATGTCCCTAAACTGGAATATGGACCACCACGTCCCTAAACTGGCGATGGACCACTACGTCCCTAAACTGGAAAATGGACCACTACGTCCCTAAAACTGGAACAATAGAGCCTCCAAATGCACTTTTGCCGGATCTAAACGGTCCCGTTTAAGTTGATCTTAGCCCCAAATACGGCTAACGTATCCTTAGACATTTAAAATGAATGATAAGACTCTAAATCAATTTCGGCTCAAGGGTACATCTCTGAACTCCTCTGACACCTGTCGTTGTAATCCTTCAACGACGTCAGAGAGGTGACGAGTCCTGACGGCCATATATTAAATGAATCATTACGTTAAGTTGATCTTAGTCTAAAACAGTACTAATGTATCCTTAACGAACGTTTAAGTTGATCTTAGCCGCAACGCAACTAATGCATCCTTAAACTAAAAAACACCAAACACAAATCTAAGTAAATACGGATTTGGACTAATCCACGTCCTACGGGCGACGGCCTTATTCAGTCTCCGTATACAATCCACGGGCAACCACAAACAAAACAAACACACACGACACGAAGTGAAATTCTGGAGAAGGAGAAAGTTGTTACCGCGATGCGGTAGCGTAATTAACTGCAGGGACTTGCGCCTGCAGGGAAGAGCGTCCCCACAATCAAAAACCCCTCACCCTGAGGGGGAATCTGACGAAGTCTGCTACATCGGCCGCATCCGTCTAAACCTCCGATACACGGTGCCATAAATCAACTTGGCATTTTCGGAGAGGTAGACGGATAAAACCACTTAGCATCTGCCCCGAATCTCAGGCATAGACGCAAAGTCTGCGCCATCTTTCGGAGGGGAACAGATTCTGGCACACCCGGTGGGACCTTTTCCTCTTTCCACTCCACACTTCGTGTGTCGTCTTCGCGAACCAATCGCGGTTTGTTAACGGTTGCCTTTGGATTTCCAAGTTACTAAGATTTGGTCTTTTGTCTGGCGCAGAACTCAAGCATCCATGGCTTCCAACTGCACCAACTGCGCGAAGTGCCACTGCAACGGACGCTCCACCTCACCTAGAGGTGTAGCATATGGGCCCCAAGCGGCCTCTTTCCTCGCTCTGCCGGTAGAGCAGGTGACCCAGGCCACCACCGGCCTATTTTTCGGGACCATGGTCCCACCTACAAGCTTCTCTATGCCGATACCTGCACCGGAAGTGAACAAGAAGTCGGTGTTCGACCGGCTCACTGCTATGACGGACCCTGTCAACGGGTCGCCCACTGCCGAACCAACAGCCTCTGTCTTTGCGAGGCTGGATCAAAACTCTGAAGGGACCGCTAAGAAGCCCAGGAACTCTAAAATGGTTGTCCTAAGGAAGGCAATGACTGCTGCTTCAGAAGTCGTCAAGGCGGCTTCCCCTGTTAAAGAGTCAGTCTTTTCAAGACTGACGATTCCTGCTCATATCCCTGCTCGAGGATCTGTCTTCGATAGGTTGGATATCACACCTCAGAAGACAACCTCAGTCTTTAAGAGGTTAACACCGGCAGCGCCTCATTCAGACAGGGGGCAAAAAGAAGTTATCTCTATCTCTGAGCCAATCCCAACGGCTCGTCGTGTTCGACGTCGCCATTGGCAACGAGTGAGGAAGGCAGGGGGCAACTCCCCCTCAGGGCTAACTCCACCGGCTCCAGTGGTGGAAGTCAACGCTGCTGTTCCAACTGGGAACAGCTTTGAACTGCTGAGGAGGGTACGGAAGAACTCTCCAATCGCTACATTGAAGAGATCTCCTCCACCTGCGGGGAGAGTTCCAGAAACGAAGCGAGAACAGCCCCCTCAACGGCTGTCTTCAAGAATTTATAAAGTTTGGCGAAGGGTTCAAGACTCTGTGATTGACCCAGGTCACTCTCGTCGCCAGAAAAAGGCGAAGGTGGAAAAAGACAAGGATTGTCCCATTAAACAGCAAGGGACAGCAGCTGCTAGGGTGCCCCCTTCAATGGTTCCTTCAACTTCAACGGCCCACAAAAGAAGGAGGCCAGAGAAAACCCCCGCGTCAGCGGCAAAAGTTAAAAATGGTGAACCTAAACGCCCCAAGTCAGGGGGAATAACAGTTCATACGGTTTACATGGCATCGGGAAAAGAAGACAACCGTACATCCACGGGTCATAGACCGCTTACACGGTCAGTGACCAAGGCTCAGGAGCAGCAACAGAAGCTCCAGGAGATGATGAACGCTATGGCCGCACTCACAGGGCCGAAAGAAACCCCGGAAACATCCTCAGAAGAACGTCAAGAACAAGAAACGGACGCCGAATTCCTTCGGCGCGTGCTAGAGAAGAAAGATAAAGAAGCTGCGGAGCAGGCAGCCAACATAAAGAAAATGGCCCTCCTGTTCCAGGATATGGTGGGTATGATGATTCAACAAGATCCACCTGCTGAAGATCCCCCGATCATTCTTGAAGACGATAGGGGAGAGACATCGAATCCTCCACCGGCTCTATCCACAGCTAAAGAGGATACCATATCAAAAGCTGATTTGGATGAATACATCGCCCAGCAAATACGGGTGCATCAGGCGACTGAAGCAGCCGGTCAGGTCGTAAAAATGGGGCGGCCATATCCAAGTTGGTATGATCAAATCAAGTACCCGCCAGGTTATACAATTCCCAAGTTCCATGTCTACAAGGGGACGGGCAATCCTCATTAGCATGTTGCCCAGTTCAGGGCACTCTGCGGCAACACCGGCGGCGACGACAAGTTGTTGCTTCGCCAGTTTGTTGGAAGTTTATCAGATACGGCTTTCGAGTGGTATTCTGAACTCTCAAACGACTCTATTAAAACCTTCGCGGAGATGGAGCTGCTGTTTACTCAACGTTTTGCAAGTGCCAGTGAACGTACCCCGATGACGACACTGATTAACGCTAGGGTAAAGCCAGGCGAGACGTGGGTTCAGTACGCTATACGGTGGCGGAACTTGTGGTCGAAGTGCGAGCAGCGCATTGAAGAAGCTCCCGCGGTGGGTATGTTTGTAGGGACCCTTGATCCGCAAGCAACCATCTCACAATTCATGATGTTTTTCAAGCCGACTACCTTGCAAGCCTTGATCGACAAACTAGCACAGATGGATCAGATGGGCCATAAACCTCCTCTTCCAAGGCCGGACTCCCGAAATGACAAAGGGAAGGGAAAAGCGATCGTCGTCGCTAATGCTCAACAACAACCAAGCGACCCGAAGCCAGTGGCTCGTCAAAATAATGTGCGCCCGTACGTACCCCTTGAGGATAGGATGGGACTTCCTTATTCCTTTCCCCGCGATAAAACGAGGAGATTATTCGAGCTGGCGTTGCGCAACAGACTCATAAATCTGCCGGATCCAAAACGTCCGTTGCAACCAAATGACGTCAACGAGCCCAACTACTGTCCTTATCATCGAGTACTAGGCCATCCGATCGAAGATTGCTACGTTTTCAAGAATTGGCTTGAAAACCAGTACCGACAGGGCAAGTTCGCGTTATCTGACAAATGGAAGGTGAATCCCCCGCAGCCCCACACCTCTAAGGGGACGAATACGCCGGGGGCAACATGCTCCGTCATTGAAGAAGCTCCTTGGGAGGTTGTATTATCAGCCAAGACAAAGAGGATGCTAAACGACCTTCAGGCATGTCCAGCGATCAAGTGGAAGAACCCGTTGGAACCGCAGGTCATTGAAGGGATGTTGAAGCCACATCCAAACCCAAAGATCGATGGGGGTAGTTCAAACACTCGCAACCAGCCGTCAAAATCTTCGAAAAAGAAGAAGAAGAAATCTAAGAAACCCGTGAAGCCTGGCGACAAGCGCACGGACTTACAAAAGCAAATTGACGCGCTAGATGAATACAACCAAAAGGCGCGGACTCCCATTACGCTTCAAGAGTTCCTCAATCACGTCTTTCAAGAGGAAGATGAGGGAGAAAGTTCATCGGATGAATCCGAGGAATATGTAGCAAGCTGTCATATGATCTCCCATTCGGTCACGAACGATGAGGAGACTTCTGGCACTAAAACGCTGGGTGCAGATACCGAATCAAAAATTCCGGAGCTATCAGTCGGAATGATTGACGCGTTCCTTAACGAAGCTCGACTGAAAAGTAAAGCTGATCGAGAACGCGAGACGGCTATATTTGAAAGGGCCAAGCGCCAGCGACTTGATGAAAGAGCTGAGGCGATCCAGCTGGAGCAAAACACCTTCACTACCGACAAAAGCCAATTCAAGATAAAGAAAAGGTTTGCTAAGGCCACATCAATGGGCATGGAACTACCATCCTCGGAAGAAAAAATTACTGGTGAAATAGAAATGCACCCCTCCTTTTGCTTATATCATCAGAAGGTTTCGCACCCCACTCAAGAATGCAAAGCTTTCGATAAATGGTGGCAAGGATATGTTGCTCGTCAACAACGCTTCAAACGGGAAAAGCGTAAAACTCGTCGAGAGCAAAGAAATACGACCGAAGGGCTTGAAAGAAATACCGGCGATTGTCGCATGGTTAACACTGGCGGGTCACAAGTGCCTACATTCGGGAGTGATTCTGATGAGGAGCTGGAACTCGCCCCTCTCTTTAAAGAGTCAACTTCGGGAAAAGAAGAAGAGCCAAAGGTTTGCGAAAATATACAGCTACGCAATCGGACGTTACCTGAAAAGAATCTCGGACCCTTAAACAAGAAAAATAAAGGGAAAGAAAAGGTCTCTGAGGATATTACTCTAGATGACCAAGTTGCGGAAGAGCTAACCGCCAAGAATCCACCGAAAAGAAATAAGGTGGATTACAATGTCTTGGCGCATCTGAGGAAGCTGCCCTCACAACTCAGCATTCTCGATGCCCTGTTACTATCAAAAGAGGCGAGGGATTCTTTAATTAAAGCGCTACAAGATCCGGACCAGTTCCAAGCCTTCCTGGCCAAAGAAAAGATGAAGAATGAGTTGGAAGAGGTGCACACGGCTGACGTTGCTTTTGGCGATGAAGACCTTCTCCTTGGGACGCGCGAACACAATCGCCCTCTCTATGTCTCAGGATACTGCCATGATATAAAGATAGGCAAAATCCTGATCGATAATGGATCGTCTGTTAATCTCCTCAACGTGCGAGTGTTGAAGGAAATCTGCATGAGCGTCCAGCACCTTGCTCGAGACAAGATCACCATCTCCGGGTTCGACTCCCAATCGTCAAAGACTCTTGGATCTGTGATATTGACGTTACGCTTTGGGTTGCTCGTCACAGATATTAAATTCCATGTCATAGACGCCAAGACATGCTACAATGCTCTGCTCGGTCGACCGTGGTTACACGAGTACAACGTCATCCCTTCTACACAACATCAGTGTATGAAATACGCTAAGGATGGTCTCGAGTATACCGTAGCAGGAGAACTGAATCCGTTTTCCGTGAACGAAGTGGACAAATATGAAGATGCCAAATACTTCTTGCCGAGTTTCGAAGACACGGAAAGGTGTCACAAGCCTGAGAACAAAACTAACGCCACCATCCCTATATTCGGCAGCGATACCGAGGAGGAAGAGGATATAGTTTATTCGGGTCCGCCCCAACACAATAAGCCAGGACCGTCCACTCCTACGTTGGTCTTTGGTAGCGACTCGGAGGATGAGATCCATGCTGTGTTCTCTGCTCGACCTTCAATACGAACGTCCGCTGATGAAGAACAAAGTCTACAAGTCGCCATGGTGCCGCTTAAACACCGAAAAGAACTGGATGCGCTTGATATTTACAATGTAGAAGAGCTGCAAACGTTCTATATCCCTCCCAGGAGAGAAAACGAGAAAGCAATTCTGTTCTACCGCTCTGAAGAAACCAAGGTGGAAAAGGAAATCTGGCATGGCGCAGATCCTACGCTCGACAGGCTTCAGCCTATCCGTCTTCCTAGATATTATACGGAAGGTTTGAAAAAGCTGCTGAAACGCCAGGGGATATCCTTCAAGCAGACCGTTCGAAAAGCCAAGTTCTATGACAAAGTCTGGAACGTTCCCGGGACTCAACGCAAACTGCCTAATGGAAAAATGGAGACAATCGGGCTTGGATACATCCGGTCAAAGAAACGGGAGCTACTAAACAGCTGCTATGTCATGTATGACTTCGATGAAGAAGCGGATGCTCAATGGGAGGATGCTAATCCTGAGACAATGAAAGTGCCAGATGCAAAGGAACCCAGTCCATCGTTCGAAGAACAAATGGACAAGCTTATAAGGGAAGCAGGTCAAAAGATCCGAGACGACCATAACTGCGAAATGGTCATCTACGAGAAAGCCAGAACGCAACGCCTTCTCCAACAAGCCGTGAAGGATGAAAAGGCTGCTCCCTGTCAACCTGTTATAAAGAAGGCTCAGCGCAAAAGCAGAAATAAGTCGAAAGGCCAAAAAGGAGATCAACAACAACAAAGAAAGGCTAAGAAGCCACGCAAACAAGAGTCGAGCGCTATTGAGCTATCCCTTATGAAGAAGATGGGTCAAGCGTACTCGTTTCCTCAGAACAAAACGAGGAAGATACTTGACCTCGCTCTGAAACATCAGATGCTTACACAGCCGGAGTCCAAACACCCCGAACAAGCAGGCGAAGTCTCACACCCAGACTATTGCTCTTATCACCGAGTAATAGGGCATCCTCTCGAAGATTGTTTCACCTTCAAGAATTGGGTCGAAGATCAGTACCAGCTTGGCAAATTCGCTCTGTCCAACAACTGGAGGATAACGCCACCACAAAAGCACGAGCCTAAGGTCACGAAAGAAAAACCAGTTCCACATTGGGATTGGAAGCGAATTCGCACCTGTCACATGATCACAATATTAAAAGAAGAGCCCGAGGACATAGATGAGCTCCCTTGGTGCTTCGAAAACAGCAGCGACGAGATAATCTCAGAATTCCCACCAGCGCCAAAAGAGCTGGAAGATGGAATCCATACCACTGCAGATAACCTCAAGAAGATTGAGTTAGGGACGGCAAACGATCCACGACCGACATTCATCAGCGAGTTACTATCTGAAGAAAGGGTAGCTGCGTTGAAGGATGTGCTTCTGCAACATAGAGATTGCTTCGCGTGGAACTATTCCGAAATGCCGGGACTAGATCCAGAAATTGCTGTGCACAGATTGGCGATATCTCCAAACGTCAAACCAGTCAAACAGGCGCCGAGAAGAATGCGGCTCGAGCTTGAGATGAGTATCAATGCCGAGGTCAAGAAGCTGATCGACTCTGGTTTCATCCAGGAAGTTCAATACCCTGAATGGATCGCCAACATCGTCCCGGTGATGAAGAAAAATGGGACAGTGCGCATATGCGTGGACTTCCGGAATCTCAATAAAGCCTGCCCGAAAGACGATTTCCCAGTGCCAGTCACCGAACTGATGATAGACAACACGTCTACTCATGAGGTTTTCTCCTTTATGGACGGCTCGTCAGGGTATAACCAGATAAAGATGCATCCAGAAGACCAGAAGCACATAGCCTTCAGGACCCCTTTAGGAATATTCTGTTACAAGGTGATGCCCTTCGGTTTAAAGAACGTCGGTGCCACCAATCAAAGGGCCATGACAAAGATCTTCGATGACCTTATACACGAAATCGTCGAATGCTATATCGACGATCTCGTGGTTAAAAGCAAATCATATGAGGAACATCTCGAACATCTGAAGACTGTATTTCAACGCCTTCGACAATACAACTTGAAAATGAACCCGCTCAAGTGTGCATTTGGAGTTTCCTCAGGCAAATTCCTGGGGTTCATTGTTCGACACCGAGGTATTGAAATAGATCCGTCAAAGATTAAAGCGATCATGGAAATGCCTCCGCCGAGAACTCTCAAACAGCTGCGGTCTCTCCAAGGGAAGCTCGCATACATACGGCGATTTATAGCCAACCCTTCAGGAAAGTGGCGTCCTTACAGTCACCTGATGAAGAAGGGAACCCCATTCGTCTGGGATCAAAAATGCCAAAGCGCGCTAGACGAGATCAAGCAATACCTACAGAACCCGCCGGTGTTGGCTGCTCCGGTTAAGGGAAAGCCTCTCATTCTTTATACAACCGCCCTCGAAGGTTCTTTAGGCGCATTATGAGCACAAGAGAACGATCAAGGGAAAGAAAGAGCACTCTACTACTTAAGTCGAGTTCTGCTGGGGGCAGAAAGCAACTACTTCCTCATTGAAAAACACTGCCTGGCGTTGATCTTTGCGATAAGAAAGCTCAGGCACTATGCGTTGGCGTATGAAGTCCGTTTCATTTCAAAGGTGGACCACCTTAAATACTTGATGTCAAAGGCTATATTGACGGGACGACTCGCTAAATGGGCCCTGCTCTTGATGGAATTCTCGATAATGTATCAACCTCTCAAGGTAGTGAAAGGCCAGGCCATTGCCGACTTCCTCGCTGAGCATCCCATACCGGCCGATTCTCCTCTGAATTGCGATCTTCCAGACGAACATGCGTTTGATACAATCGACGGTGGTGATACCCAATGGGAGCTTTATTTCGACGAAGCATCTTCCATGAAAAAGCGCAAACAAAATACCCCTATAATCAAATCGGGGGTGGGACTCATCTTCGTAACTCCACAAGGAGGGATAATGCGTTTTGCCTTCTCCCTAACAGAGCCGAGGACAAACAATGAAGCCGAATACGAAGCTTTGATAGCAGGCCTCGAGATCGCCATCGACATGGGAATTGAAGACCTCCTCATATACGGGGATTCTCAACTGGTCGTTAGTCAAGTAAACGGCGACTACCAAACGTGCAAGCCAGAGTTGGTAAAGTACGGCGGAAAGGTGCAACAACTGTTGACCCAAATTCCCTCTTATACTTTGGAGACCATACCACGCGCGGAAAACAGCAAAGTGGACGCATTGGCCAAACTTGCTAAAGAACTGGCTGACGAGAACCTCGATGACGTTAGAATCGTGGTACAAAGCCGTCGGGTGCTTTCCCCAGCAGAAATATCTCCGGAATCATCCGAAGAAAAAGGAGCGAGCGAATAGACGACCCTGCAAGTAAAAGATTGGGAAAATACCGAGGATTGGAGAGAAGTCTTCATAGATTACTTCAAGTCCCACCGATTGCCCAAAGAAGCGTCCACGAAACATCAGCTCATAATACGAGCTCTGTCTTTCGCCTTCGTCAATGATACTCTGTACAAAAGGTCATTTGATTCTCTGTGGCTGAGATGCCTAGGACCTAACAAAGCGAAAAGGGCCATCCAAGAAGTTCACGACGGACTCTGTGGTTTTCATCAATCAGACCCTAAGATGAAGTTGAAGGTCAAACGGATGGGCTACTATTGGCCCACAATGATTCAGGACTGCCTCGAATATGCGAAGCAATGCCACTCATGCCAAATTCATGGGGACTTCATCCACCAGCATCCAAATCCACTACATCCAACGGTGGCTAGCTGGCCATTCGAGATGTGGGGAACTGATATAGTCGGCCCCATCGAACCAGCATCATCTAGAAGACATCGTTTCATCTTGGCGACGACTGACTACTTCTCCAAATGGGCAGAAGCAGTACCGTTAAGAGAAGTTAAGACGGAGAATATCCTCCATTTCTTCAAGACGCACGTCATATATCGGTTTGGAACTCCGCGACGGATCATCTCCGATAACGGGCCAGCTTACAGAAGCCACAAGATCAGCCGCTTTGCGCAACAGCATAATATAGACTGGAGATATTCCTCGGTTTACAATCCGCGAGCCAACGGACTAGCTGAAGCCTTCAACAAGACCCTGACGAAAATCATGAAAAAGACGGTGTCCCGAAATAAGAGAGACTGGCATGAAAGGCTGCAAGAAGCTCTCTGGGCATATCGAACTACGTTCAAGACGGCCAAAAGCACAACGCCGTACGCGTTGGTATTTGGGACGGAAGCAGAACTCCCCCTCGAGATAGAGTTACCCTCTCTACGAGTGGCAGTCCACTACGAGCTAACGGACGAAGAAAATGCTCACCTTCGGCTTGAGGAGCTTGACGCCCTTGATGAAACCCGGCTCATAGCGCAGCAAAATCTGGAAGCTTATAAAGCAAAGATGACGCGCTCATATGAGAGATTGATCCGGCCGAGGACATTTCTCCAAGGCGAACTTGTGTTAGTGGTCAAAAGGCCTATGATCCCCAATCGCGCCAAGCAGGGAAAATTCGAGCCGAACTATGAAGGCCCGTACATCATAGATAAAGCTTACCAGGGCGGGGCCTATCTACTCATGGACATGGATGGTGAAAGGCCTTTTAGGCCAATAAACGGTCGCTTCCTAAAAAAATATTATGCTTAATGAGCCACAGCCTAGGTCAATGATAGATGACGACGACTATGTCCGCTCGCTATCTTCCTAAGCTCAAGCTTTATAAAAAGTAGCCGGCCTTCTCCATGACGGACCGAAACGTCCTTAAACTAACGACGGACCGAAACGTCCTTAAACTAATAGCAGACCGAAACGTCTTTAAACTACTACCGCAGCATCTTTAGGCTGACGTGATGAATAGAAAAATAAAATAAAAAAATAAAAAATATATATATATAGAAACGGTATGTCCATAAGCAAAAAGGGCATGGATGAAAACCCGAAAGGGCTCCGTGAGTAAAAACAGCAGGGCTACCGGCGAGTGTTCATGAAAACCCGAAAGGGCGCGACCTCGTAAAAAAAAAGAGAAGAAGAAAATAAATAAATAAAATAATAAAGTAAAAACGGTATATCCATAAGCAAAAAGGGCACGGATGAAAACCCGAAAGGGCTCCGTGAGTAAAAACAGCAGGACTACCGGTGAGTGTTTGTGAAAACCTGAAAAGGCGCAACCTCGTTAAAAGACGCTTACAGGGTCCTCTCGACCTTGTAAGGAGAAACCACCCACGTGAGATCCTTACGACTCACAAGGGAGCAACACACTTAGGGATCCTCACGATTCCTAGGGAGAAAATACACTCGCGAGATCCTCACGACTCGCAAGGAGAAATCTCTTATGGGACCCTCACGGCACATAAGATTTGAAAGTCTTAAGTTACAGAGGCCTAAACCTGTGCTTAAGCGACTCCTACAACTTCCGATATTGCCCTACAAGTGGCTCAATATTGACCCTTGTATACAATCCACGGGCGCGAATAAACATTTCCCTAACCAAGTCTCATCCGTGACTGGGGATATGTTCGCATGATAGACAACCCTTGTAAATCCTCTCGATTTATGAGGAGAAGACCCTCCTGTAGGATCCTTACGACTTACAGAGGAAACGAACACTTAGGAATCCTTACGAGTCCTAAGGAGAAAATACACCTACAAGATCCTCAGGACTTGTAGGGAGAAATAACTTCGCAAGACCCTTACGGCTTATGAAGTCAAAAGCCTTAGTCGACAAGACCCTAACCCCGGTCGCTAAGCCACCTTTGTTTGACAATGACAGAGGCAGATGATGATTCGCTCCTGCCAATATCCCAGTTGTAGCGGTGCTGATGCCGAAATCGGTGTTTAATTTCAGGCTTACGGCAGAAAGCCAATAGGCCGCACATGCATATGAAATAGCCGAAATGGTGGGGCAACTTGCAATAAAAAGCAGCAAGTAAAAATGTATGTATGCTAAATGGCCGAAATGATTGGGCAACTCGCAATAAAAAGCAGCGAGTGAAAATAAAATAAATAGCCGAAATGATTGGGCACCGCGAAAAACAGCCGAAATGATTGGGCAGTCGCGACCTTCGCGATATAAAAAGCTGAAATGATAGAGCATCGCGGAAATAAAATAAAATAAAAAGAAGAGATGATAAAACTTTGGCCCTACAGTTAAGATCACATCGATCCCTTTATACAGTCCAAGGGCGTAAACAAAGAGGGAACCATACTTTCCCAGCAGGCTCCGCCAAAAGACGAAGCTAAATCTTGACGGTTCAGTCCAACTCCGAAGA
The DNA here is from genome assembly GCA_030015575.1 of Agapanthus africanus. Lineage (NCBI taxonomy): Eukaryota > Viridiplantae > Streptophyta > Magnoliopsida > Asparagales > Amaryllidaceae > Agapanthus > Agapanthus africanus. Next base: position 565,820,574 of record JASDDO010000031.1, read on the forward strand.
AACCAGTATCTTCATCAAATTCCTCGACTCACGGATACAAACACTCCTTGACGAGAGCCTCCTGATCCGCGTCGACTCGCAGAGCCACCAGTGCCTCCGTGGGAATCCTCGACTCATTTCAAACCCCAAGGAAACAAATAATCCTTGGCGCTTGGGAAACAAATAATCCCTAGCAAACTCCTCGACTCACGGATACAAACACTCCTTGACGAGAGCCTCCTGATCCGCGTCGACTCGCAGAGCCACCAGTGCCTCCGTGGGAATCCTCGACTCGTTTCAAACCCCAAGGAAACAAATAATCCTTGGCGCTTGGGAAACAAATAATCCCTAGCAAACTCCTCGACTCACGGATACAAACACTCCTTGACGAAAGCCTCCTGATCCGCGTCGACTCGCAGAGCCACCAGTGCCTCCGTGGGAATCCTCGACTCGTTTCAAACCCTAAGGAAACAAATAATCCTTGGCGCTTGGGAAACAAATAATCCCTAGCAAACTCCTCAACTCACGGATACAAACACTCCTTGACGAGAGCCTCCTGATCCGCGTCGACTCGCAGAGCCACCAGTGCCTCCGTGGGAATCCTCGACTCGTTTCAAACCCCAAGGAAACAAATAATCCTTGGCGCTTGGGAAACAAATAATCCCTAGCAAACTCCTCGACTCACGGATACAAACACTCCTTGACGAGAGCCTCCTGATCCGCGTCGACTCGCAGAGCCACCAGTGCCTCCGTGGGAATCCTCGACTCGTTTCAAACCCTAAGGAAACAAATAATCCTTGGCGCTTGGGAAACAAATAATCCCTAGCAAACTCCTCGACTCACGGATACAAACACACCTTGACGAGAGCCTCCTGATCCGCGTCGACTCGCAGAGCCACCAGTGCCTCCGTGGGAATCCTCGACTCGTTTCAAACCCCAAGGAAACAAATAATCCTTGGCGCTTGGGAAAAAAATAATCCCTAGCAAACTCCTCGACTCACGGATACAAACACTCCTTGACGAGAGCCTCCTGATTCGCGTCGACTCGCAGAGAAACCATTGTCTCCGCGGGAAACTCCCGATTCGTCTCAACTTGCAAATGAAGCCTCAGGCAGCAGGGACTAAAAAAACTTGCTTCCTGAACAATGGGACCCTGCAAGTCAATCCAAAATGGTCTCTTGCATACTATTCACGGGTCTCACTCTCCAAAGTCGAATTTCGACGAGGAGGGAAACAACCACTGGTGGGTCCTCTCGACTCGTAAAAGGGAAAAATTCTCTTATGGGATCCTTACGACTTATAAGAGAAAACCACACTTAGGAATCCTCACGATTCCTAAGGAGAAAAACCACCTACAAGATCCTCTCGATCCGTAGGGAGAAAATTCTCTATGAGACCCTCACGGCTTATGGAGTTGAAAAGTCTTAGGCAGCAGATCTGAACCTGCAGCCTAAGCCATCGCTGATTCTTAGGAAAGTCAAGATGCGTGCCCTACTATCCGTCAACCATGTTCGCTAAGGTGATATGCTGATAATAAAAGAAGGAAAAGACCAAAAAATGACACATTACAAAAAAGGTGTATCTTTTATTCATAAACTTGATTGGATACAGGATACATTATGTCAAAGAATAAAAATATATATATATATATACATTCTTTTATTTACAAGTACAAACGATACAAAAATGGATAGCTATTGAGAAGGAAGTGTCTTTAGTAAGTTCACAAGCTGCTCTCGCACTTCCTTCAGCGCTTCCTCTCGAGTGACAGCCGCGGCCACCTCCGCCTCCACCTGGGCCCGCTGCTGCAAGAAGGATGAAAGTTGCTCCTCCGCCGCCTTCTGGGCTGCTTCCTGGCCGGGTGCAGCTTGCTCGACAACGTCAAGTTTTTGCCTCAATGATAACCCTTCGGAGAGACATTGCAGAAGGCCCTCAAAGATAACCTTCAGCCGTGCGGCGTTGGCCTCCACCCGAGCATGCAGTTGAGCAGACTTGCTCGAAGTCTCACCACGCTCCTTATGCCTTGAAATGACTTCTTGTTCGAGATGGCGGAAGTAAGGAGCACTCTGCTCAATCCACGTTTTCCTTTGATTACTGGCAGCCACGGTCTCGGGAGCGGGACGCGGTGACTCCAACTGATATAGGCGACCCTCGATCTCCTTACAATGGTTAACCCAAAATGCAATGATGCCCTCATCATGAAAGTTCACGAGTATTTCTAGCATCGGGTTAACCACCATAGCAAAGTCTGCGGCAGATGTAGGAGTTTCAACGTCGAGTTCCTCGACGTAGTCACTCAACATGCGCGGACTATTCGCGGCGCCTTTTGAAGACAGACTCCTCAGATAAGGACCCGCCGGCATTGTGATGCGAGGTTCGAAGGACGCCGAAGCCAGAACGACAGCTGAAAGAAACAGGATGCGATCAGATAACAGTACAGAAAATAAAGAGAGGAAAGTTACCAATATGATGGTCATTGTACCAGTTGAGACAGGTGGTAAGGTCGGAATGGCTGGTAGCGCAACTAATCTTTTATCCCCTCCTTCAATCTGTAGCACTGCAGTTGAAATGAGAAAAGGAGTTTAGAGGTAATTCCATCAATAAGAAAAAGAGAGGAAGGATGTCAACGGAAATCATACTCACCAACGCCACCAGAGGAAGAAGCAAGCTAAGATGGGAAGGAAAAGTGTGGGAGCAACATCTGATATACATGATCAAAAAGCACTCCTGAAAACACAACAGCGTGACTTTAGTACACGAATTATATGGCTGGAAAACAAGAATAATGAATCGTAAACACATACCTCCCAACATCTTCGAGGGTATGAGAGAGGGTTGAGAGGTGACCACCGCCAAGGCAGTCGTTGAAGGCGCTCCCTCGAGCAATGGGGCATCGGCACTGGCTGCACCTGTATTACGAAAAGGTGAACTTGTCAGAAAGGATTGTAAAGTAAAGAAAAGCAGCCACTTGGGGTTTACCTGAGGAGCTCCCGGCTGAAACGGATGTGACTCCCTCCTCTATCGACATCAGACCACCGCCCGTGGCCTCGTCACCCGACTCGATGGGGATCGTCGTCGTGCTCGCAAAACCTGGAGACGGCGGAGGGCCATAGACGGGAAGGGCTATGATTGGAGTATTGCCAGATTCCATAGAAGGAGCGGTTGGCTCGTCCTCAGGAATCATGGCCACCTCACCCACTACTCTCTCAGGTTCAGTAGTTGCGGTTGTATCGTCCACCGTCACCTGGGGATCGCCGGCCTCGAGCGCTTCATCCGCCACCACCCTGGACTCAGTTATAATGATCATATCATCTGCCACCACTTCAGGTTCGGCATCAATGACCTTCTCGGCGGTAGGCCCCTCGACCCCCACTTCAGGCTCCATGGCCTCAACGATGTTGCCCTTTGTCGGCTCGAGTTCGGCAAGCACCGCCTCCTCTGTTCCCCTGGGATCAACGGTTTCCGCCTCCCCCTCGATCGGACTTGGCCCTGCAAGATAAGAGATATAAGGACCAACGATATTAAAATCCTTATAACAAAAACTCTGAGAGAAACATTACCTGAAGTGGATATGTCGTTTGCGCTCCGAACTGCGCGTGCCACCTCTCTGCGGGCAGTGGATAGGGCGACAGGGGCCTCTTGGGATGGAGTATCAGCACGAGGGACAGTGCTGGGACCCGCTCCCATAGCCAAGGCAGCCCTGCGTGCCTTCGCCTCATGCCTCAGCCTCTTCCTTTCCTCCAGGGCTGTCGCGATAGACCTTTGTGACGCCTCCTTCAAGCCGTCGTCATCCTCGTTCAGGGATGCCTCCAGAGCCTTTAAGGCATCTCTCATCGGCTCTTCAAGACGAACCTCCTGCGGTGGCCCAGAGGAAGCAGGAATATCGGCGGCTGGCGGAACATTTGTGTCGCTTGGTGGGAACGGCATTGAGGTTTCTGCAATAAAAAGAGAGAGGTTAGATCGACCATAACACGAGGGAGATGGAGACTTGATAAATTAAAACTTACTAAGGCCCATAGACGCTCTAAGACGTTCCTCCTCTTGGAAAGTCTTCAAAGAAGCGGCAATGGCTTCTTCATCAGTGATGCCTGTTGAAAGAAAGGAGAGAAAAGCGTTAATCAAGGGCGATAAGGAAGATATGATGTAATAAGGAAAATGTGACTAGTAGTTACCTGACTGCGCAGGCTTAGCTAACCACGCGTCACGCCTCGCCAACCATGCCGAAGCTTTGAGAGCAGCCTCCAAATCTGTATCGTCCGGCGGCGGCATCACTAATCCTGCATTAGTCCCATATTCGAGCAGACCTTCAGCATAGGGAGCATGGGGTTCCAGGCCGAACACAACGTCCGCAACGAAGAGCGACTTCTTTTTCTTTTGCCCTCCGACCCTAGGCTCGCGGGGGATCGACTTCCGCTTAGCAGCCACTTTGGGACGATGGGTCCCGATGTCCGCACCCACGCCAAACTCCGGCGAGGGTACAACCACTGTCTCCACCGGAGCACCGGGTGCGGGAGGTGCGTCTGCGATATCAGGGAGCGGCAGCCCACGTGGAGGACTTTGCGCACGTGATGGTCTGCCCCCGGCATCTTTTAGAGGGGGAGCCACCAGGATCCTTGGCGCTAAGGGAGCGTTACGGTTGGTGCCGGGGGGTACTTCTTTACGATCGATCAACACTCGCCTCTCTTCCTTTATAACAGCCCCCGTCGCATGATTGTACCACTCTTTATATACATTAAGGAGTCGTGGAGCACAGGCCAGCGTGCTGATGAAAAAACGAGAACCCGTGTTCAAGCGCATGAAGTGATGGAACGTGTTCTCCATCCCTTCTTCATTGACAGCAGGTTCCAATAAGAAAGCTTCCAAGGGTATCCCTTGATCGTAACCCAGTTGTTGGGCAAAACGATGCGGGTTATATCTCATAAAAACTGCTGCACCGCTCTGCCTAAAGACTAGGAAACCCGGTCTAATAGAATACAAATGGAGGATCTCCCGGGCCGTTAACACTGAAGCTCCATCCTTGAAGGAGTCCTGTAATGGTCGCACCGCAGAGGTGGACGCTTTTCCAATGGTCAATACCTTATCAATGAAGGACATCCCGACTCCAACGGTGTGAGGGCGAAGCAGTAAACCTCTGGCGTCCCGTGGTGAAGGGGTCACGATTGATGAGCCAATCAACTGTAAAATGCGAGGAAAACCGCACTTGTCAAAGAATAAAGGCCTTTTATGCATGCCGAAGACACCAGCCGTGTGTAGCTCGAGCCACGATGCAAAGTAGTGCATCGGGAAGACCACGTGCAGTACCCCGGGCTCGTTGGCATCCGCTGCTCGGCTGAGGCCATGATATAGGTGCGCCAGGCCAGCGACCCCCACGGACACCTTTATCCTGATGACCATTCGGTGGGCTGGGTAGAAGACGGAAGGCCGCATGCGATGAGAGTGCATTGGGATCGCGAACCAACTCAGCCACAGTCCGAGAAATCCTAAGAAGAAAGCCTCCTCATCCATTCCAGAGGCCGCAATTTCTGCAAAGGACATGGTTGGGGAGTTAGGAAGAAAAAAGTCCTTTTGGTCTATGTCTTTCGCCGGCAGGTCATCCAAACCTAAACCGAAAGGGTCATTTAGGGTGGCAAACTTGGCAGATCCCGATGAAATGAAGCTTGGACGAAGGAAACGAGCAATGAAGTCCTCAAAGTTAACCCCCCGACTCCCGTGTTCGATAAAAAGGGACTCGTAGATGTTCAACACCTTGATCAGGCTCGGGAATTGATGTTGAACGGCATTTTCCGGCGTGATCCCCCTTACCATCGGCTTAGCACCGAAGACGTACTCATCTGTCGGGAGCAGCTCTTCATAGTGTTCCTCCATAACCGGTAGGCCGGATACCTCCGCGAATTCCTCCAAAGAAATGGACACTTCCCGATCCATGGCAAGGAAAGTGTGGGTGGGAATATTCCATTGCTCCAAGAAAGCCTTGAACCACCAGGTGGGGAGCGTAGGATATTGGAAGAGAGAGACGTAGACCGCGGTGTACAGTCCTAGTCTTATCAACTGCGACTTCTTCGTCGACAGGATGTACCGGGCCCACGGCAGATAGCCAATCGGGTGACGGGGAATCAAACCAAGGTTATATGATTGCCCCCAGGGTCTCGCCTCGCCTTGACAAATACGGCGTCCTAGGATATCCAACACCATAGGACGTTGGACCGCCACCGCATCCATAGCAGGATGAAGAAAGCTGTTTGCGGCCCAATCCACCATCTCCACGGCGTACTGCACCGAGGGTGGGGTAGCGTAATGAATCGCCGTGATAGGTTCTGACGGCATCGCGCATGTGAAGCTGCGTCGACCCATAATGATCTGGTTATACCACGACCCCCAAAGGTGGAGACTCTTGTACTCCGGGTCGTACTCTTTAATCATGGCCAGGACTTCATGGTCCAAGGGCGCCTCGGGAAATCCCTCCTCCGAGCGGACGAACGGGAATGAAGTGTCTAGAGACATGATCGCTGCAAAAGAACAATTTAGCCGTTAGTGTTGTAATTCCAACGCTTGGCGTTAAAAAAATGCGTTAATTAATTAATTAAATTGAAAATTAAATAAATTAAAATTAATTAATTACACCACACAGCAGTGCAGTGGGTAGGAGACCGAAGGGGGGACCCACAAAATCTGGATGACAATACGTCAGTTAATAAGACAAGCTCATCATTGGATGAGATTGTCAGTTGGTCCCCCAGGAAAACATTCCCATTAATAAAAAAGGGGAAGAATCCCTAAAGACAAAGAGAAAATCTCCTCTTTCAGAGCAAAGCCCTGTCACAGAGTGACACTTGTCAAACTCTGGTCTCAGGGAAATAAGATTCCTTAAAAGAGCATAGCTCTATGATAATAATAGAAAGGTCCATCAGAAAATGTTTACACCTAAAAGAATTAAAAAATTTGGAATCTTGAAAAATCCATGAAAAACTTATGAAAATTTCTTCATTTTTCAGATCTACAGATGATTCAAAGAGCAAAGCTCTGTCCATGGATTAGAACCCATGAACAAGATCTCTGCAGATCTATAAGTTTTTGAGAGCAAAGCTCTGTTTATGAAACCCCAATGGGGATCTCTTTAGATCAAAAAGATCTGTAAGAGCAAAGCTCTTTGGTTAAGGTTAATTTAAGTTAATTTGATTTAAATTAATTTTACCTAAAGTTTCTAACTTTAGAAATAAGCAAAGCTCTGAAATTCTCAAGCAAGAGCAAAGCTCTGGTAATTAAAATCTTGAAGATGGTGAAAACTTTCTAAGGGCAAAGAGTCCTATTTATAAGGCGCTTGCGCCCCTTCAGCTCACCCCTTGATCCAACGGTCAAGGGCTTGCCACCGCTGCACTCACGTGCGCGCCACGTGAGCGCAACGGTGGAGGGGCATTTGTTTCCCCCAATCAGAGCAAAGCTCTGCTGGAAATTCAAAATTCAAATTTTGAAGCAATGCTTCAAATCCCGGGCGCAACGCGCCACGTGTCCGGCGCTGATACGTCAGCGCAGCGCCCAAGAAGGCGCGCCCAATCAGAGCAAAGCTCTATTAAAGGAAGCAACGCTTCAGTTGCGCTGCGCTTTGCGCTGCGCGACACGTGTCAGCGCAGATGCGCTAGCGCAGATGCGCTAGCGCAGTTGCGCTGCGCTTTGCGCTGCGCGACACGTGTCAGCGCAGATGCGCTAGCGCAGTTGCGCTGCGCGACACGTGTCAGCGTAGATGCGCTCGCGCAGTTGCGCTGCGCTGTGCGCTGCGCGACACGTGTCACGCGCTGGAGGATCTGCGCCAAACAGAATTAAATTTCTAAGAAATCTTTTCTGTTCTTGTTAAAACAAGAAGATTTTCTTCTGCAAAGCAGAAGCCCTTGGATCAAAGATCCAACGGTGGGGAAAATTCCCCAAATCACTCAGAGAAAGATCTCTTTAACAAATTTAACTAATTTATGGGTACTATAAAAAGGACCCTAGGCCTCAATTCGAAGGCATCAACATTTTCTTTAAAAAAAAAGAGGGGTCAAGAGCTTCAAACAGAGAGAACTCTGAGAAAATTCCAAGAAAAAGGTAAAGAACCTTCATAAAATAGAAGAAATTTCTTCTAATAGATCATTGATCTAAAAACAAGATCAATGATCTTTATATAAATAAAAATAGTGCTTTGCACTTTTATGAACCAGTAGTTCTTTCAAACAAAAAGAAAAAACTTATTTTTCTTTGATCTAGTTTAGATCAAGAAATCAAATAGTGCTTTGCACTTCTTATGAACCTCTAGTTCTTAAAAACAAGAAAACAACAAAATTAAAAATAGTGCTTTGCACTTTTATGAACCTCTGGTTCTTCAAACAAAAGAAAAAACTTATTTTTCTTTGATCTAAACTAGATCAAGAAATCAAATAGTGCTTTGCACTTCTGTTCTTGAATCTAAAAGATTCTTAGTGCTTTGCACTTCCAAACTGCGCCGTTGCGCTCTTAAGAGAGCGCCACGTGTCAGCTACAGAACTTGCGCTACGCGCTCTTGAAATAGAGCTTTGCTCTCTGTAATTGGCGCAACTCAACAGAGCGCGCCACGTGTCAGCAACGCAACAGCGCAGCGCACTGCGCTGTTGCGCTTGTGCTCGCCAGAGCATGACACGTGTCCTCACCACAAGCGCTTGCGCTCAGTGATTGGCGTAAAGCGCCTGACAAATGCAATGCATTTCACTTCCTGAAGGGCCAAGCCCAATTAAAAGGCTTAACAGGCCTAATAAATAAAATGCTGTGCATTATTTGATAGGGCAGAGCCCAGTTGAAAGGTCCAATGGACCAAAACAAATGATCTGCATCATAATAAAAAGGGCAGAGCCCAGTCAAAATGGGCATAAATGGCCTGAAGTAATGCAATGCATTATTTAAGTGTGGGCAAAGCCCTAGCACAGGTCTAATAGACCAAAAATAAATAAGGGTGTTGAACATTTTCAACTGGACTTAGCCCAATTTTGGCCGTAACTCCTCAAATTAAATTGACTGAGCACGGCTGCTCCCTAAATCAATTTATATCTGGTTCGAGGGTACATCTCCGAACACCTCTGACATCTGTCGTTGTAATCCTTCAACGACGTCAGAGAGGTGACGGGTCCCGACGATCACGCACGTATATGGACTGCGGGGTCCTTAAACTCGTGGACCGAGACGTCCTTAAACTAATATCGGACCGAAACGTCCCTAAACTAATATCGGACCGAGACGTCCCTAAACTAATATCGGACCGAGACGTCCTTAAACTAATATCGGACCGAGACGTCCTTAAACTAATAATGGACCACCATGTCCCTAAACTGGAATATGGACCACCACGTCCCTAAACTGGCGATGGACCACTACGTCCCTAAACTGGAAAATGGACCACTACGTCCCTTAAACTGGAACAATAGAGCCTCCAAATGCTCTTTTGCCGGATCTAAACGGTCCCGTTTAAGTTGATCTTGCCCCAAATACGGCTAACGTATCCTTAGACATTTAAAATGAATGATAAGACTCCAAATCAATTTCGGCTCAAGGGTACATCTCTGAACTCCTCTGACACCGGTCGTTGTAATCCTTCAACGACGTCAGAGAGGTGACGAGTCCTGACGGCCATATATTAAATGAATCATTACGTTAAGTTGATCTTAGTCTAAAACAGGACTAATGTATCCTTAACGAACGTTTAAGTTGATCTTAGCCGCAACGCGACTAATGCATCCTTAAACTAAAAAACACCAAACCCAAATCTAAGTAAATACAGATTTGGACTAATCCACGTCCTACGGGCGACGGCCTTAATCAGTCTCCGTATACAATCCACGGGCAACCACAAACAAAACAAATACACACGACACGAAGTGAAATTCTGGAGAAGGAGAAAGTTGTTACCGCGATGCGGTAGCGTAATTAACTGCAGGGGCTTGCGCCTGCAGGGAAGAGCGTCCCCACAATCAAAAACCCCTCATCCTGAGGGGGAATCTGACGAAGTCTGCTACATCGGCCGCATCCGTCTAAACCTCCGATACACGGTGCCATAAATCAACTTGGCATTTTCGGAGAGGTTGACGGATAAAACCACTTAGCATCTGCCCCGAATCTCAGGCATAGACGCAAAGTCTGCGCCGTCTTTCGGAGGGGAACAAGGTTGTTGGTTGTTGTTGATTGTTGTTGAAAGTTGTTCCACTCTAATCCTCTCTTCAACCCCCGCAAGTTGAGTGACACGACTTGCGCCTCAAAACCCTAACCCTAATTCCAATCCAAGATCAAGATCTTTGAGTTCAATCAAAGCAAGAAGCCTTCAAAGCCTTTAGAAGCGAAGCCGGACTTCATCAGAGCATGTGATCCAAGCCGATCCGCGACTCAAGGAGACGATGCGACGCTAGATTCGACGTTCTCGTTCCCTTCTCAATTTCTTGTAGTCTTTGAGCAAAGTGTAACAAATTTTTGAATAAATAAAGGTGACAATTCTTTTAACTTGCTTATCTTTTGAATTCAAGCATTATGATTCAATCTAGATTCTTGAATGTGTTCTTTGTGATAATGTTTGAGTAAACTCCGCTCGTAAAGGAGTCAAGACGATCGATAAAATGATGATGATTTAGATTCTTTTACAATTCTTAAATCCTATAACGTTTGTAAATTCTTATGAATCGAATGATCGATGACCTAGTTTCGATGCGATGCTTGCTTGATTGTGTTCGCTCGAAACTAGAGATCAACGATCGATCATTTGATTTACTTGAAGCTAGTTTGTGAATGAGATTTATCAAAAGGACAAAGGATAAGATGAGGAAACCCTAGCTTCTTCGCAAGATCCTTAACCTCGATAAATCGTCATCGATCTAGTATCAATTCGTTAATGGATAAGAATATGAAATCATTAGATCTCATCACATCTATAAATCCGATCTACTCCTACGAGCCACACTTTGAATCTTGATTGTTGGTTTGGAAATCATCACAAATTCTTAATTCTTGATTTTATCGTTTCTTGATTTAGACTAGATTTTCCTAATTCTTGAACTTCAATTTACAAATCATGAATTGTTTGTTTTCTTTTCTTTAAAGTTTCAACTCATCTAAATCGAAACACGAACGATTACACTTTCCCTTTGGACGATCCGCACTTACTAACGCGCTACATTCGACACCGTTATTGATTGCGGTCAAATAATTTTTGGTTATGATTTCTTTACAATTTTCATACTACACAATCCGAAATCGGATCAATCAAATGGCGCCGTTGCCGGGGATCGTGCGCTAATTCGTTCTTTATTGAAATTTGAGTTGAAAAGATTTATTCCATTATAATTTTGAGATCAAAATTCGCGCAAACTCTAAACGTGTTGTTGTGATTTGTTGCGAGGAAATCTGGAATTTATGGAGCTGTGAATTTTTTTTTCAGAATATTGCAGAGAGCTTAGGAAGTAAACAGGAGCTTCTACAAGAAATTTTGTACAGTGATCTTCTGAAATGACCGCGCATCCGCGGCATTAGGCGACGCCTGCCGCTAAACTGCGGCGCTACAGTAGCAATGCTGCATGAAATTTGCTCTGTAAAATTCCTACTTTCTTATCTTCTCCTAAATCTGCTCCAATTAACAATTTGCTGCAGGTTTCTTTGCAAATAAATCGTAGCGCCGCAAAAGCAATAAAAAATTGTGCGTGTTTTATTTTTTGGTTGTTTGCATATTAATACGGAAATTAAGGGGCACGGCCAAATCCAGATTAGGTGGGGAGTTCATTACCCTTCCTAAACCCCAAAAATCATAAATTTGCATCCGCATTTATCCTCATTAACTAAAAAAGATCTAGAGATGACTCTAAGGACCGTCGCGCTCACTTAGGACAAGAGAAGGCCGTGGGTAATTCATTGCTTATCCGCGTTTCTTTTGTGGTGTCTAAGGTAAGTGTGTCTAAGGCTAGTGGTTATTAATTAGGCCCACTACTTACGTAGTGGAGTACCTTCCCACTTACCTGGCACTTACCTGACCATAGGGGAGACAAAGAGGCAGTGGAGGATTGATCCTGCGACTTGTCTTTTGGCAGTTAGGAGCGGTCTAGAGCTTTGACCTAGGTGACCATTAGAATTAGGGTTTTGCTTGTTGCATTTGTTGTGCTCGCATCAATTTTTTTTTTTTTAAAAAAATCCGTATATTTTTCAAAAACAAACACTGCATTCATTCTTTCCCCTAATTATAAGTCACGCTGCCACTTGTACTAACCCTTTTTAGTGCAAGATAGGCTGGACACGGGATTCTAGTGCCCGTTTAGTCCGTGTTTCTCCCGATCGACCCTAAAGTCGGTATTTCTACATTTACCTTTTCTTTACCCACCACCACACCCACATCGATGGATCCGTCTCCATCGAACTTCTTTACCACTACTCTACCGCCGTCCGTTGGTGCGCAGAATTCAGCCCGCATCTCTCTCCAGGAGAGGTGTTATCCCACACGAGGTCCTCTTTTGACCTGTCTTTCCATTCCACCAGCCAACGGGGATAATTTTGAAATAAAACCCCAATACATCAACCTTCTACCAAAATATCACGGTCTCGAGTCTGAAGACGCATATACCTTTATTACAAAATTTGAAAATGTATGCGCTATGATGGGTACCTCACAGCTTTCTGTGGATGCTATGCGTCTACGTCTTCTCCCATTTACCTTGTGCGATATAGCCGAGAAGTGGCTGCATAACACTACCGCACATTCCATTTCAAATTGGGAAGAATTCATCAAAGCATTCCTTAAGAAATTCTACCCACATCAAAAGACAGCTCGAGTCCGTAGCGAAATAAATCAATTTACCCAGCTTCCAAATGAACCATTTTCAAAATGTCTTGAACGCTTCAAGGATCTGTTAGTCCAATGTCCACATCACGGAATCCCTAGATGGGATCTGTGCAGAATCATATATGAGGGCATTAATCCTAACACAAGACAGACCCTTGAATCCATGTGTCAAGGCAATTTTATGACCAAAGATGATGGGGAAGCCTGGAAATTTCTAAAAGATTTCGCTGAAAAATCTTTACAGTGGGAGGGTGTGAGTCAATCGTCTAGGGATGGCAATGATGTTTCCATAGGAGTTAGAGCTGACATTTCAGCTATGCAAAAGAAACTCGAGACTATGGAAAATAAATTTTTAGTCGCCCTAAACGAAATGTCACTCTCCAAAACTGTATGTGGTTGCTGTTCTGATCCTTCTCATTTGACGGAAGAATGTCCAATAAATTCTCCATTTCAAGGTCATGAGCATATCAATTCTGCTTTCCAACAACAACCTAGAAACGATCCATTTTCCTCCACATATAATCAGGATTGGAGGAATCACCCAAACTTTGCTCGAACCAATCACAAAATCAAAATACGGTTCCAAACCAACACAATTTCCAAAGGGTCCCTCCACCACAACAGCAACCACAATTGAGTCAGCACCCCTTTCAAGTACAAAATTTCCATAATCCGGTCAACACACCTGCACCGTCCAATCCTTTGCAGTTGACCAGGACTGATGAATCCTCTTCATTTGCACAATACATGAATTTGGTCTTAACAAATATCATGCAAGTTTCGGCTGAAATGAAGTCTTCTGTCGATAAAATTGAGAAAAACTCTGCGTCCCAAAGCGAGACTATAAAATCGATGGAAGAACAAATCGCACAACTAAAAGCCGAAATGAGTGCAAGAGAGAAAGGAAAACTTCCAGCTCAACCTTTACCCAATCCTGGCTATTCACATCATGTGAATGCAATCACGTTGAGATCTGGAAGAGTGCTTGACAATCACGTTGGGGAAGAGTTTGATGATACTGAAAAATCTATCGATAACATCCCGGCTGAGACCTTTCTTTCCACTTCTATTTCTAATTCTGACCCCAGTTCTTCTACCCCACCACCTTCTTGCGAGCCTATTCTTCGTTTCCCACAAGGCTCGCCACCTCAGCCCAGCTCTTCTAGTTCTCCACGGACGATCCCCACTTCTATTCTGGGATCGGGTCCACACACACTTCCTTCTCCTATGATGAACCCAGCGCTTATTGCTAAAGTACCTTATCCTAATCGGTTAAGGGCTAACAAATCAAGTCCACATATGGAGAAGATTATGGACATGTTTAAGCAAGTTAATATCAACATCCCTCTCCTAGATGTTATCCAACAAGTTCCGTCCTATGCGAAAACTCTTAAGAACTTGTGTACTAGGAAGAGGAAGACTCAAGTGCCCAAGAAGATATTCATGACAAAGACTGTAGACACGGCTTTCCCCCAACAAGCACCGAGGAAACATAAGGACCCTGGCTGTCCTACTATTTCTATTTCTATTGGGGGGAAACACATCAACCGTGCTCTACTAGACCTTGGTGCTAGTTTTAACTTGCTTCCATACTCAGTTTATGAGCAACTAAGTATTGGAGTGTTAAAGCCCTCGAGCATAACTCTCCTGATGGATGGCCGATCAATCACCAAACCTAGGGGTGAACTGGAGGATATGTTAATAAAAATCGGGGAATTTGTATTCCCTGTAGACTTTATTGTACTTGATACACAGCCTGTAGCGAACCCACGGAATCAAATTCCGGTGATTTTAGGTCGCCCCTTTTTGGCCACTTCCAATGCTATAATCAACTGTCGTAATGGCTCCATGACCCTATCTTTCAGGAATAGGTCAATAGAGCTGAACATTTATAAGTTGGGAAGTATACCCTCCGAACCTACTACTCAGGTCTGTTCTATCGACTTAATGGATGTCGACAGCAGCGAATTTGATGATCCTCATGATACTGATCTAGACTCTTTTCATACGTTATTGTTTGACCCAACTATGTATCATACACATACGGACTCTTCCACCGAGATGTCCGGGTCAACAACTAACACTGAGTATGAACTGCTTTTAGAGTCTGAAGATCACCCCGCGCTTTGTGATGACATTATTCTTCGGGTTATTGATGGAACTTTTGAGGAAATCTTCGCTGATAAACTCGCATTTTTGAATGACACGGGTGTTGAGATGAATCATCTCTCAATCAATGAAATTGAACCTCCACCCCTTCTTCTGAACTGTAAAAAGAATGCGAGTAATCCATCACATTCACTGCATCGTCTCTCCAAAATGAGACGCACACACATTCTATTCCACCACTTACCCTTTCCCCACTTCTTCTTCCACCAACCAGAGCACTGCATTGATAAAATTTTCGAATGGTTGGTGTTGACTTTCGGTCTTTGCAAAGCTTGGCATCGACCAATGATTTTTGACCCCCTCATGTGATTTTCAAAAGATTAACATGGCTTAACTCAAGTTTGAGGGGGTATATTTTTTGGCACTTGAAAAGAAATTTTTTTATAAAATGATGAGCCAAAAATAAGTTTGGGGGATGTTCTTCACTTAAATATTTTTCCCCCACTAATAAATTTCCTCCCAAGCTTACAGGTTTTTCGAGATATAGCAGTTGGCAACAGTGAGGACACTGTTGAAAACAAGTTTGGGGGAGGTTTGTGCTTATTTTCGCATCATTTGCATATCATTTGCATAAGCACAAAACATTTTTGAAAACCTATAAAAAAATTTTAAAATTTTAAAAAAATAAAAATATTTTTGTACATAAATAAGATAATAAAAGATTAGATAGTGAAAAATTACATCCATGAGATTAGAAAAATTTAAGAAAACCGAGAAAATTAGAAGTTTTCTTATACGAACTAGTAATAAGTAGTTATGAGCCGTTCTCCCAAGGGTTAGTAAGATGAAAGAAGTCACTAATCTGAGGATAAAAATAAGTCTGAAAAATAGTTTCTATTCTGGAAGCCAAACATTTTGAACGTTGATACCCTGCTATTCGCACTTACACACGTCTTGAAGCTCGGGATAGTAGAGGATACCTTGAAATGCTCTTGTCTAAAAGCCGATGTATGAAGGAAATATAAAAAAATGAAGAAAATATAAAGTGGTGAGAAAAATGAACACTGGTTTTGTTATCGCCAAGGTAGCAATAAAAAATATAGCAAGGGTGCCTCTTCACCTAGTGCCCTAAGGTCAACTGGTCTGGGAGTCACTGCTAAGCCTTAGGTGGTGTAAGACGAGGAAAATACACCAAATAAGCAAGCACATGAATAATCGGTCGGTTAGTACCTCAAGAAGTATTAACGGTCCCATGAAAGTGTGTGAGCAAATTCAGCTAAATATTCATTAATTAAAAAGTACTGAGGCTGATGGACAAGAGTATGATAGCTTGAATTGAATTCTCCGGGTGTAGGGATGTATATTACACACACGTAGGGTTATATGATTGATGTTTGGAAGAAAGATAGGATGTTTTATTGAGGGAGAACGTGATTTCTGACATCTTTTCATGGCTATTAAGATAGGGCTCATGACAACCGAAAAACTAGCTTAGTTGGAAACCCTAATTTTCAAGGCTTTTCTTTTACAATTCTTGTCTTTAAATGTAATATTCACGGTCTTCCTTTTATTATTGGATTTTGTGGGTGCAATCCGCTGAAAACCCTCATGAGACAACACTCCTCCTACTAGGGACACCTAGAGGTTTAAAGGCTTGTTGCACGTGCTCAGTGCAATCGTGTTGCCTACGAAAGTGTGCTAGTTAGTTTTTCTTTTTCTTTATTTTCTCCTTCTCTTTTTAATAAAAAAGTTCGCTCGAGACAACCGAAAATAAGTTTGGGGGGATTTGATCAGTCAAAAATAATGCATTTTTAACACGGCAATTTCCTTATCTTTTGCATTCATCTAGAGGTGTTCGGTATTCATATTGCACATATTAGAAAAACACCTGTAAAATACTGAATTACCTGTACTGTATACTAAAAGTGACATTTTTAGGGAAATTGACTATTTATCATAACATTGCATCATCCCTATATAGCGCAACACTTGTTTCGAAGTCTGTGCAGGAAATTCCAGGAGAAAGGCCAAATCTGTGAAAATAATACGTCAACTCAAAGATTTGAAATCTGAAAATGATCTAGAAGGAATTCAGGGAATCAACATATCATAAAGTACACCTGAAGACAGAGGAAGAAAATACATGAAGTTTCAAGCCCTAAGGCTCCTATTGGGCCGCGGATCCGCGGTCGGAGCCGGCTTGCGCCGCGGATCCGCGGTCGGAGCCGGCTTGCGCCGCGGATCCGCGGTTGATGTGCCACGTCACCTCCTGTGCTTCACTTCAGAACTCCTCTCTCAAGTCCTACAACTCATTCCAGCCACTGAATTTCCAGAGAACTCCAGAAAGTTCTTCAGTACAGAAAGGGCTCCTTGTGCAAAGCTAATGATGTCCTAGCTTCCAAAGCAAGCTTCACCTTAACTACCTTAAAAGCCTAGAACCTTCTCCCTAACCTCCTAGCTTAAAGTGGAAGCTAAACCCTAACTAAC
Organism: Agapanthus africanus; assembly: GCA_030015575.1. Taxonomy (NCBI): domain Eukaryota; kingdom Viridiplantae; phylum Streptophyta; class Magnoliopsida; order Asparagales; family Amaryllidaceae; genus Agapanthus; species Agapanthus africanus. The sequence continues at coordinate 565,837,960 of JASDDO010000031.1, forward strand.
TAGTTCTAGAGGCTTCTACCTAACTAACTAGCTTACAAGGGAAGCTAACATAATCCAAGCTTCTTAAGGAAGCTAATCATTCTTAAGCCTATAAAAAGGACCCTAGGCTTCACTTAAAAAGGTTATTGGTTGTGTTAATTGTTATTGAAAGTTGTTCCACTCTAATCTCCTCTTCAACCCCCGCAAGTTGAGTGACACGACTTGCGCCTCAAAACCCTAACCCTAATTCCAATCCAAGATCAAGATCTTTGAGTTCAATCAAAGCAAGAAGCCTTCAAAGCCTTTAGAAGCGAAGCCGGACTTCATCGGAGCATGTGATCCAAGCCGATCCGCGACTCAAGGAGACGATGCGATGCAAGATTCGACGATCTCGTTCCCTTCTCAATTTCTTGTAGTCTTTGAGCAAAGTGTAACAAATTGTTGAATAAATAAAGGTGACAATTCTTTTAACTTGCTTATCTTTTGAATTCAAGCATTATGATTCAATCTAGATTCTTGAATGTGTTCTTTGTGATAATGCTTGAGTAAACTCCGCTCGTAAAGGAGTCAAGACGATCGATAGAATGATGATGATTTAGATTCTTTTACAATTCTTAAATCCTATAACGTTTGTAAATTCTTGTGAATCGAATGATCGATGACCTAGTTTCGATGCGATGCTTGCTTGATTGTGTTCGCTCGAAACTAGAGATCAACGATCGATCATTTGATTTACTTGAAGCTAGTTTGTGAATGAGATTTATCGAAAGGACAAAGGATAAGATGAGGAAACCCTAGTTTCTTCGCAAGATCCTTAACCTCGATAAATCGTCATCGATCTAGTATCAATTCGTTAATGGATAAGAATATGAAATCATCATATCTCATCACATCTATAGATCCGATCTACTCCTACGAGCCACACTTCGAATCTTGATTGTTGGTTTGGAAATCATCACAAATTCTCAATTCTTGATTTTATCGTTTCTTGATTTAAACTAGATTTTCCTAATTCTTGAACTTCAATTTACAAATCATGAATTGTTTGTTTTCTTTTCTTTAAAGTTTCAACTCATCTAAATCGAAACACGAACGATTACACTTTCCCTGTGGACGATCCGCACTTACTAACGCGCTACATTCGACACCGTTATTAATTGCGGTCAAATAATTTTTGGTTGTGATTTCTTTACAATTTTCATACTACACAATCCGAAATCGGAACAATCACGATGCCCTATTGTTTCCTTCTTATTATTTAAATAAAAAGAACTTAGAAGAATTTACATCGCTTTTATGAAAGAAGAAATATACATTCATAGACATTCTTTTCATAGGTACAGCTTGAGCTTCTCGGCATTGTAAGGCCGTGGAAATTTGCGACCATTCGCATCTTGTAAACGATAGGCTCCACTGGGCAAGACCTCGGAGACGAGGAAGGGACCGTTCCACTTCGGAAAAAACTTATGTCGCTTGTCTTGATCGACGAACACGTTCCGCCTTAGGACTAAATCTCTGGTTTTGAAGAAGCGATACTTGACTCGAGCGCGGTAGTAGCGAGCGGTTTGCTGTTGATAGGAGGCAGTTCTGATCTGAGCCCGGTCTCGTTTCTCTAAGAAAATGTCCAGATTAGTTCGGAGGGCCGAGGTGTTTTCTTCGTCGTTGAAGTGCTCGGCCCTGTAGCTGGGCAGCCCGATCTCCGCCGGGACCATTGCCTCGGTACCGTAGCAGAGGCTGAAAAGAGTCTCTCCGGTAGGGGTCTTCCTCGACGTGCGCAAGGCCTATAAGACCCGGGGTAGTTCCTTGACCCAACTGCCTTGGCGTCCTTCTAGGCATGTCCGAAGACCTCGGATGACCCCTCGGTTAGCGACCTCGGCCTGCCCGTTGCACTGGGGATGCGTGACCGCGGCAAACTTCATAAGGATACGATATACGTTGCAGAATTCCTTAACTTTTTCGTTTTTCAAAATTTGTCCCGTGGTCGGTGATAATACATCTCGAGATGCCGAACCGGAGTATCACGTTGTTCTGTAGGAACTTGATAGTCATGGTGGAGTCCGGTTTCCTGATGGGGACGTTCTCGATCCACATCGTGAAGTAATCCACTGCGATGAGGACGTACTTGTGCCCGCCCGTACCGGTAGGGAACTGGCCTATCATGTCCATCCCCCACTAAGCAAACGGCCATGGGGAGGTTAGGGCTGTTAACTTGGTAGCTGAAAGGCGAGGCATGCTTCCATGGAGTTGGCAGCTTTTGCACCTCCTGACGAGCTTCTGGGCATCCTGATGAATCGTCGGCCAATAGTACCCTTAGAGTAGTTCCTTCTGGATTAAGGTGCGGGCCCCTTGGTATGCGCCACCGACCCCTTCATGAATCTCACGGAGGACGTAGTCGGCCTCGTGGGGTTCGACGCACCAGAGCAGGGGCTAAGTAAAGGATTTCTTATAGAGGTTCCCATTGCTCCAGACAAAATGGAGAGCTTTGGTTCGGAGACGGCGGGTTTCCCCTCGATCATCTGGGAGTGTACCTTCCATCAAGAATTCCACGATGGACTTCCTCCAATCCCGGTCTTCTTCTCAGGCTGTGTACACTTGAAGTGGCGCAGCCCCGTCTTCCATGCTGGGCCATGGTAAGACCTCGGAGAGGATGTTCCTCTTGTTGTTGGCCGTATAGGATGAAGCCAGCTTACTCAATGCATCAGCCCGGGCATTTAGCTGTCTGGGGATCTGCTCCACTTGGACTTCGTCGAAGTCTTTTCGTAATCTTCTCACCTCGGCCAGATACTTCACCATCAGGGGCTCCCGTGCCTCGAATCAGCCGGTCACTTGGCCAACGACGGGGGCGGAGTCGCTGCGGATCTGGATCTTTTTCAACCTCAGTCTAGAGGCTATCCGTAGTCCGAACAGCAAAGCCTTATATTCCGCTGAGTTATTTAAGATTTTGAACCCGAGCTTTAGAGAATACTTCATCTCTGCCTCATTCGGGCCCCGAATGATGAGTCTGGCACCATAGCCTTCCTCGGTTGAGGACCCATCAACGTAAAGGATCCAATCAGGGACGGAGTCGGGCTTCTCATCGATAGAGGGTTGAGCTCCGGGGGCCAGCGTGGATTCCGGCTCTTTACTGGGGATGGTGCACTCGACAATAAAATTGACCAGGGCTTGTACCTTGATAGCCTGCCTCAGGCAGTATTTTATTTCAAACTGGGACAACTCCCACCTCCATTTCTCCAACGACAAGAGGACTCGGGGGAGGCGAGAATATCCCCTAAAGGCCGATCTGTAAGAACGAGGATGGTGTGCGCCTGAAAATAATGCCATAGTTTCCTTGGGTCCATAATGAGTGCTAAAACGATCTTCTCTATGGCCGGATATCTCATTTTCGCGTTCTTGAAGACGTGGCTCACATTGTATACCGGCTTCTGGACTCCCTCGACCTTTCGGACTAACACCGAACCTGCAGCTTGGTCGGACACCGCTAAAAATAGCGATAGCTCGTCCCCTTCAACTGGCCGGGTGAGCAGTGGGGGAGTCGCAAGGTGCGTCTTTAATTGCTCAAAGGCGGTCTAGTACTGTTCTGACCACTCGAACCTTGGTATCTTCCTTAAAGCTTTTAAGAAAGGGAGGCACTTTTTCCCAGACCTTGACATGAAACGACTCAGAGCGGCTACCCGCCCTGTTAGCCGCATGATTTCGACATTAGTCTTGGACACGGCCATGTTGAGGATGGCGCTGATTTTCTCTGGGTTGGCCTCGATTCCATGGTGGGTGAGCATGAAGCCGGGAAACTTTCCACTGGTGATCCCAAATACGCACTTGGTGGGGTTCAGCTTCATCTTGTATCTGCGGAGGACGTCGAAGGCCTCGCCTAGATCTTTGGCGTGTTCATCCGACGAGGTTGATTTTATGAGCATGTCGAGGACGTAAACCTCTATATTCCTGCCGATCTGTGGCTTGAACATCCGATTAACCAAGCGTTGGAACGTAGCCCCGGCGTTTTTAAGGCCGAAGGGCATCACCTAATAGCAGTATACCCCCCCCGGTCCGTTGTGAATGTAGTGAGATCCTCGTCCACTGGATTCATACGGATCTGGTTATAGACGGAGAACGCATCCATGAAGCTATGTAGCTTGTGGCCTGCCGAACTATCGACAAGCTGATCTATCCGAGGGAGCGGATAGTTGTCTTTCGGGCAAGCCTTGTTGAGGTCAGTGAAGTCGACGCACATGCGCCACTTCCCGCTAGACTTTCTAACCAAAACTACGTTCGCCAACCATTCCGAGTAAGGCACGTTCTGGATGAAGTTGGCGGCGAGGAGCCTGTCTACCTCGTCCTCAATTGCTTTTTATTTGATCGGGGCGAAGCTTCGCTTTTTCTGCCTGACGGGCTGGACCGTAGGGTCCATCCCGAGCTTATGCGATATGATTTTGGGGTCGATCCCAGGCATGTCGGCAGGAGCCCAAGCGAAAACGTCCAAGTTATTTCGGAGGAAGTGGATCAGGTCGTCTTGCTGAGTCCCCATTAAGAGCGACCCGATCTGAACGGTTCATTCATCGTCCCTTTCTGTGAGGGGGACCTCTGTTAGTGGCTCCACCGGGGTCTCTCGGAACTCTTTTTGCTCGTCTCGAGTGTCCAGAGAACCCTTGATATCACCCTCGCCCTCAATGTCATTGTTTGGCCGCTCAGACGTAGATGTTGCAGTGAAGCAAACCTTTGTGGTTCATTGGTCCCCGTAGGCCCGACCTATCCCGCCTTGGTCGAGCGGGAACTTTATCGCTAGGTGGTAGGTCGATATTTGGACTCGGAGGGAGTTTAGTGTCAGGCGACCTAGGAGGACGTTGTAGGCCGATGGAATTCTCGCGACGATAAACTCCACAGGAACGGTGCGCGTATAGCCCGCTTACCCGATATTAAATTGGAGGGTGATTACCCCTTCCGCAGGGATGGAGTTGTTAGTGAACCCCGACAGGACGTGGGTGGTCGGCCTTAGGTCCGACAGGGTGAGTCCCATACACAGAAAGAAGTCATAAAAGATAATGTCAGCCGAGCTTCCGGAGTCGACCAATATCCTCTGCACTTCATAGCGGTGGACCCGGGCTGTGATCACCAGTGGGTCGTTGTGAGGCAGGGATATACCGTGGAGGTCCTCATCGGTAAAAATGATTGGCTCGGCCGCTTTAGCCTTCTTCCTCTGATGGCTGCCAGTCCCCTCGATCGGTGAGGGGTGTCGCGTCTCGTCGGTCTCCGTTGCACCCCCCACTGACACGACCATGATTTGGCCGATTGTTGCCGGGAGGGGGATGGTGCTCTTGCTCACGGTCGGCTTGCCGCTTGTCTGGGAAGTATGTTGCCAGGTGCCCCGAGCGGATTAACTCTTCGATGTAGTCTCGGAGCTGCTTGCAGTTCTCGGTGGAGTGGCCCAGCGACCTGTGGAAAGCGCAGTAGGGGCCCCAGGTATGCTTTGCCGCCCTATTCGAGATTGGGGGGAGTTTGAAGAACCTCTCGCCCTTAGCCTCTTCCAACAGTATCGTCTGGGAGACGTTGAGCGGGGTGTACTCCTGAATCTTCGGGGGGTAGGGGTTTGGCTGCTCAATCTTCTTTTTCTCCTCCCTGGCTTTTTTCTTCTGATCGGCTTGTTCTGTCTGGGGCAGGTTGGCGTTCACCTCAAACTCAAGCTGGATCTCACGTTCGGTCCAGGCCTTTACCTCGGCCATGGTGTTAGGTTGCGCTAATACAAAGGAGCGTAGCCACTCCTTGTTCCTAAGACCCGACCTAAGGGCCATAATGACCGTCTCGTCCCGGTGCTCTAGGACCTTAAGGAGGGCGTTGTAGAAGCGGGTGACGTATCCTTTGAAGGATTCTTTATCCCCGCTTTTTATAGTGAAGAGATGATCAACGGTCTGCTTCTGTCGTCTGTTCCCGACGAAATGAACGAGGAACTGGGTAGCCAGCTCATCGAAGGTAGAGATTGAGCGTGGTGCGAGTCTTCGGAACCAGTCTCGTCCAGAGCGAATGAGAGTGGCGGGGAAAGCGCGGCATTGCACGGCGTCGGAATTGTCCTGGAAACTCATCCCGGCTATGAACGTGTCCAAATGTTCTTTCGGGTTGGACTTCCCGTCGAAGAGGGAGACTTTCGGGGGCTTGTTCCGGGAGGAGACGTGGATGGCGAGAAGCTCTTTGGTGAAGGGCTTCGTGAGCAAGTCGGCGGCATATTTAGCCCCATCGCTTGAAGGACGATTTTCCCGATACATGCCTTTGATCTTCTTTTCGAAGGCGTCTAGTCGGCCATGATATCCCGATGATTCGGCATACTCTGATTTATGGCGTTTGCTGCTGGCGACCTAGGCCTGACCGCGGCTCCAGTTCCGTTCGATGAGGTTCCTTAGGTCCCCTGGCGAGATTGTCTTCGAGCTACCGAGGTGAGTCTCGTCCGCGCGACCTCGTTGAGGGAGGTGGTGTCGGTCATGTCTGGATGCAGGCGAGCTGACTGAAACCTCCTCGGGAGGGACAAGGGCACGATAGGCCTCAGGGCGGGGTGCTCTGGTGAGAGACCTCGGTGTTGAGCTGTGTGGTGCCCAACGAGTCATTGAATTGGTTGTCCCGGGGGATCTGCGGCCGATGGAGGCAGTGAGGCGGTGCTCGGTATTGCTGATGTGGGCAACGTCTTCTCTCCCTCTGTAGGGGTCCCGGTCCCGAGGTGGGGGAGCGGCGACCTAGAGAGTTGTCCCGACCGTTTAGACACGGACGAGCTCATCCACGACGGACGCGATCCGGTCTATCCTAGCGGATAGGGCGTGAATGGCATTCGGGGGAGGAGGGGATCCATCCATGCCTCCATTGTGGGGAAGGCGATGGGTAGTGCTTGGATCGTCGCGGTGATCGCTCGCCATGAGGTGGAGATCGGAAGGTGAACTTTCGTTGAGTGGAACTTGATTCCCACAGACGGCGCCAACTGATGGAAGTCTGGATCTCCTTCAGATGTTACCTTCCATTGATCCGCAGCGAGCGCTGATAGAGGCTGAGATTGTATTTGAGGGTTACCTCTCAATGCGTGTAGTCGGACTACCTGCAAGGAAGTCCTGGGGTGGTTGTGCCACCGAGGACCCTCCAACGATCAAGTTTGTCGAGATATTTTGGCAGAGTAACGGCCTATTAGGGTCAAGTTCACTTGCCTGAGTCATCTAAGAGAGGGGTTTATATAGTGGCGGTCATGGGCAGGTGGACGCGAAATTCATGCCGGCCGTTATGCCCGTGAAAGGCGGGATTCTCCATTAATGATGAGATATGCTCGTTAATGGGGGAACGCGGGATCGTGGGCGGCGTATATCTCGCCTCTGGCGAGATTCACGGAGCCGTGGCGGAGATGCCTGTGATCAGTGCTGTGGGGGCGGCCGATAAGACCGAGGAAGCTAAGCTCGGCGGAAGGCTCGAGAACGAGCAGGAGGCCGAGCGAGCTTGGTTATGTGATAGCTCGGAAGCGAGCTGAGGGGGCAGAGGGAACTCAGCGCTTGGAGGCGAGCCGATGGTTGTTTGTAGGGAGAGCGTAGGAGTGGTCTGGAAGGCCATAGATGGTCGGGATCATCCTCGGGTCGGTGGTCCGGGGTATGCATTCAATGTACCGTTCTTGATCCTTTCTTGTAAGCTCTGGGACTCGTCATCTGCAACGTGTCATGATTTGGGGAATCACCGGTATCGAGCATCATCAGAAAGAGTTTTATAAGTGATAAATATAGAAATAGGGTGAGAAGAAGTCTAGGAGATAAAGAGAGAACCAACGGAAGTGAGGAGGAAAGAGAGTATGAGGGGTTAATTAATGTGCTTTTATGTAGGAAGTTTGTAAGAGGATTGGGGTTGGGGGTGTTCGAATATTTTGATCTTAATGGACTACACGTAGATGGGTTATGGATGAACTTAAGATTCTAGATTAATTTATATAGGGAAAAAAAATAGTGAACTTTAATTTATCTTTTCATTTCTTACTTTTTTTTTGTTTACATGATTGTATAAAAAAGATAGTTTTATTGACCAGAAATAAGTAAAGTTGTCTTATTTAAAAAATTTGTATTGCATCCATATTGTAAGGCTGCAAACTCTGCAAGTATTTTGATGTTTTTTTTTTGGAAACTGGAATTTTGATAGACCTAATTATATATACAATTAAACGAACTGGCTCCATGTTTTTGACAGGTCCTAAAATCTTGACATCTGTAACGGAAATTATGTTATATTCGTTACATCATAAGAAACCGGGCCCTTTTTCGACGGAAGTCCTAATTCGGCTAGTTTCCCGTCAAAATAATTAGATGAATAAATTTTCTAAACTTTCAATTTACAAAATTCAGTTGTTGTTAATTTTAGTTAAAATTTCGTTATATTGGAAGATTTGTGTGATGTTTGGGTTAGAGTTTGGCTCAACATGAATAATGTATGTTTAGGAGCCTTGATCCTCATCATAGGTATAATTTGAGGGAAATAATGCTAAAAAGAAGAGAAAGAGAATGAAATAAATGAAACTTTTCATATTTGATATGAATATATTGGATTTGATGATGAGGTCTAACTATGAGAATTGTTGTTATTTATAGAGAATGGAAACGTTGAACTAAACTAAGCACGAGAAGAGCCATGCTTAATGACTGTAACTTAAGTATCAAATGGTTGATTGATTAGTTGTAACTATAAATGTCAAATGTTGCATGATCAAAGAGTATACAAATTCCTCCTAAGTTTAGGATTATTATTTTTCTTAAAAAAAGGCATGTCCTAGGTTTTTACAAAATTTGTAATTAAAACATTTGTTTGATTGTAGGGTTGACGTCGACACGATTGCTCACTCTTTCTTTATATTTCCGGCCGTACACCACTCTATCTTTTTTAATTCTTAACTACTAAATTTAGGCTAAGTCATTATTTCTAAATTAAGTCACCAATTAAATATTAATTAAACCGAAAATCATGATGTCCTAAGCTACATAATTAATAATCAATTGACCAATTGACCATTTAATCCTAATCTAGATGCCTTTTTATTAATCTAGATGCTTCGGGAGACTTACCTTTATTTAATGTTCGTTGTATGGATACATGTTTATTTGAATGAATCCATACGCTTCGTTATTAATATCAATTGTTTGACAGATTTACCATTCAAACTGAAAATTCCAAAATCCTAAACTAAATACTTCAATAGCCCATGATATTGAAACGAAAACCATCAAAACTAATCTAACTAATTGCATGATATTCGATAATAACAAAAAGTAAACCAATATATATCATCACCGAGTATCTCATAATGATAAAATATAGTGTCTTAGAACCCGTCTATTAGTTATATGCATACGGTTATTTTCGTGACATAAAACTACTCATGGGTTGTCAAGTTCAAACGTTAATCATTCTTCGTTGACAACCATCTCGTAATTTATGCGACGAAAAGACTGGTCGTACTATAACCGATAGATTTGTCTCGTTTTGGATAAATTAAGAACATATAACGTATACACTTCCCTACATACTTATACTTTCATTCGTTTCGAAATGAATTTCGTCGGTATTTTTTCACTGGTTCTCCATGTACAAATATAGCTGAGATGATCATTTCAATACTGATAGTATTGAGATATTTATCTCTTTTATTGCAGTGTATTTGGAGAACAGCAGAAAGGTGCTGTCCAAATTTTCTTGAAGCGAATGAAAGTACAAGTGCAGATAGTGTATGCATTATACATTCTTAATAGGATAAAAGCATTGCCCCCGATAGCCGTTACCCTCGACATCCAATATAGAACCGTTAATATCATTTTTCTTGAAAGAAGAATCCAACTCTTGTGCAATGAGAATTTGCTCGGTCCCTGATAATCCTCATATTCGTAGGCCAATTTTATAATTAAGTTCATCTCTGCTTTTTTCCAAAACATTGATGTCATCCTCGTTGTCATCTTTCTTCCTCTTCTACGTTTTACCGATCCTTCCCCAACTTCTTGTGACAGAACATGGGTATTTTCAAATATAAATTTGTTAGTCGATGATTTATCATCTTCATAAACAAACTTGCCCTTCCTATTCTCATCTTTGTCAATAATCATCTCGTTCTTAAATTTCTCGATGTAGTCACCATAAAAAACCAACTTCCCATTCCTTTTCACTTCATATCTTGACCTCTCTAGACCCACAGTCTCTGATTTAAACACCGATTGCAAAACTTTACTACTTTCTTCCATTTAATATCATGAACTATTTGAAAATGTTTAATATGATATAATAAATAATCGTGAACTATTTTAGATTTTATATATCGGACAAGAATGGATAAGATTTGGATAAATAAGAACAAGTTTGGCCCTGAATTCCGTAATGGTGTTGAAGAGTTCATGCAATTCTCGTCGAAAGCGGGTGATGGTCGTAATACCTGTCCGTGTAGGAGATGCTATAACGGCAAAAGGGATAGTCGAGAAGCGACTCACATGTATATACTTACTAACGGATTCAGTCAAGACCACATTATCTGGCACTTTTATGGTGATGTCGTAGACTATAGAATTCCTGCATATCGTCGGTTGCTGGATCCTATGAGAACCACAAAAACAACTGGTTTAAATGATATGATGGAAGAGTTGTATGATGGCATGCACGATGATACCGTTTCGGATGATGCGGTTCTAGATGCTGAATATGTGATTTTCTTTTAATTATATGGAGAATGCTAAGAAATATTTTTATGAGGGTGCGACAATGAAGAAGTTAGGTTGGATGGTTCGCATGTTTCATCTTAAATGCAAAATTTTATGGAGCAATAGGTAAGTCGATGATTTTCTAAAGATTGAGAGGGAGTCTTACCCGAATTCCGATCTCCCTGCCAATTTTCAAGAGATGAGAAAAATGATTGCTGACATCAATTTCAGTTATAAAAAAATCGATGCACATCTAAATGACTACGTGTTATTCACGATAGATGATAAAAAAAACTTAAATAAGTATAGAACTTATGGAAAATCGAGGTGGATCTTACCTAAAGTCCTCCGAGGAATGAAGAGTCAATTCCCAAAATTTCAGTGAAGGTGTAGTGCTTTTTTCTATTAAGAAAAGACTACCGAGATTATTTATGTCATCTAAAACTGCCGAAAATATGACATGTCATGCAAATGGTCGCAAGAAGGATGGAGTCTTATGGCATCGGAATGATGGTGAGGAGTGGAAAAGATTTGATACTCAATTTCCAGCGTTCACTCTAGAAACTCGTAATGTGGGACTTGAATTATCGGCTGATGGGTTGGAACCGTTTAAAAGAGGTGCATCTCACAGCGTATGGTTCGTTACACTAGTAATTTATAACTTTCCGCCGAGAGAGTCCGGAGGCGGTTGTCGATGAACAAGAAGTTCACGAAAAGCTACTTAAGCATATTGCAAAGAACTTGAGAGGCTATAAGCAAAAGGTCTTCAAAAGAATTGAATCTGCTAAAACACCGGAGGATATGTATGCGATGAAGCCGGATCCGTCCGACGCATACCGGAGTGTCTTGATCAAGCATTTATTGAGCGATGAGTTTATGGTATTTCTTTTAACGTTACATTTTTATTTTTTTTTATAGTAACTCAATAATCAATATTTGATATAGCTGCAGGAAAGGAGCGTGCGGGGTAAAATATCTCGCGCTGAGTTGCAAGATATTTACAGGGGAGTGAACAAGAGTTCCCAATAATTTTGCGCCGAATACGTAAATTTCAACAATCAATATTTTATATTAATACATTCCAAAAATATCTTAGAAATTGATATGTTAACTTTCCAAATATAATATGCGGCAAGAAGACCATGATGGAGACCGCCCTGATCAGATTGAAGTCTTCAGGGACATATTTGTACGGGACGATAACATGCCTGCATTATCGATTGAGGCGCAGGAGCAATATGTAAGACTCCACTAATGTCGTATTTCTTAATTATTTCATAATAATTATTGTGTAGCTGTTAGAATGACAGTAATATATTTCTTCTTCAAACAAAAGGTGATGGCGGCTAAGAGAGACTGGCTGATCAAGAAAATGGAGAGGGAGCAAGAACACCCGGTTGATGACGGGCAGAGACTGTACGCTGCAGATAGGGCTTTCACATCATATCGACTGGATACGCATGGGAGAGTCCAATATGTGTCCGCCAAGATCTCTCCCATCCAGTATAACGCTCTTTATAGGACGACCGCGCATCCACCTCCTAGGTATCATCGAACAAATGACATGGGATTGGAGACGTCGCGTGGGACCAAGACCCTGACGTATTGTGGATCTCAGACTGAGCAAACACTGGATTTCAGTGGCTCTTCACATTGATCGGCCCCTGCTCCCGCTGCCGATTCATTTAGTGGCTTTAGCATGGCCCATATGTTTTGTCTTATCCGTCTTTAAGCACAACGAGGGAAGCCAGTATCTCCGGTAAGTTCGATAGCCCTAACTTAATAATATATAAATACCATATATACTAAATTATGTATTTCAAACTTTTAATTGCAGGGGCTTTACCCTCAGATGAAGAGATGTGCCTCCCTCATGTTCTACTTTCTCCCTCTGTCGTGATTTCATTTCTAAATTTCATTTCCAGATATGATTTCATAATTGTATTGGAATTGATACTGGATTTTAATTGATATTTGGATTGTAATTGATATTTCAATTGATATTGCGTTGCAATTGAAATTTGAATTGATATTGGATTGTAATCGATATTTGTATCGATATTATATTGTTATTGAAATTTCAGATTTTCTATTTTTAAATATTTGTTCCTGGTATTTATATCTATTTCAACGGGTATTCCGTGTCAGAATAAACTCTAATTCGACGGGTATACTCCATCGAATTAGATTTAAAAAACATTTATTGTATTTTTTAAAAATATTCTATTCGTATAACATTAGGTATAATTCGACGCCGCTGATGCTTCGAAATAAGATCTAATTCGACGGACATCATGCGTCAAATTAGATAAGTTTAATTCGACGTGTAGTCCCCGTCGAATTAGGCCTACAACGACGAGATTTACCACGACAACAGTCTTCCATTGCAATTTAAAACCTACTGTCGAAATTGACCTAATTCGATGGGTATAGCCCCTCGAATTAGGGTTATAATTCCTGTAGTGCATGCATCTATGTCTTAAATCATGAATTTCAAGACGGTTTCCAAGCGATTGTCCATAAATCATAAATTAAAAGGATTTTGAGTTAGTTCGTATTACTAAAAGTAGGAATTAAATTTAATTAATATGTTTAGTTTTGAATACTAAGTAGTAATTTTTTTTATTTTTATTTTTATTTTTATTTTTTGATGGGGGACACATACTCGTAAGCCCTAACGCATGCATACAACACACAAGCACACCCAACACACAAGCAAACAACACACATGGCCAGGGACCCATAAATTTGCCCTAAAAGTAGTATTTAGGATTCTAACCCCAAACTAATGTATTTCTTGAGAAAATTACTAAAATGTGAAATCTACCCACAAATAGCTCCAAAGTATACTTTAGTCTTGAAGGAAATGCAAATTTTCAGGTGGGCAGAGTCCTTTAGTTTTCATATGGAAACCAAAAGGGCAAAGGAGAATATGATGACATATGATTAGCATTTGTTACATTGGTTTAATAATTAATATTCCAAGTTGCAAGTGTACCAGTACCCTTTTTGAGGTGCTTTAATGGAAAAACTACCCTTTAGTAGTTAGGCGCATGCACGCGTTTATACAAGTTGACAATTAAATTAAGAAGGAACTTAATTATGGTCTCAATTAGTGGTTATTAAATTAGTTAAGAGTTGTTGTTGGTGTCATTACGTTCCTTAATTACGATGTGAGAGTACGTGGAAGTTTTGAGTTGACGAGAGCTAATTCTTTTTACTTTGATTACTATGCATTCAGATTGTGTGGGCTCAAAAATGTTGACTCCATCATTCCCTATTTGAAATGACCAGCAACTCTTGAGTCGTTAATTATGAGTCATACATATCATGCACGAGCTAATATCCATATTTATTATACACGAACAATACCGTTCTTCTCATTTCTGACGATTAGACGTAACCTTACGCGCATTCCTATTAGCCATGGAAAATGTATATGATTATATCTATGTTCATTTGCCATCTGTCACTGCTAAAAATAAGGGTTGTCCCTACGGATTTATCCATAGGGGCAATCCACTGTCTTTACGGATATATATCCGTAGGGGCGAAAAAATACCCCGTAGGTGCAAAGGCCGCAGGTGCAAGTTGAGGCCCTGAACTTGCCCTTACGGGCAAATTCTTGCCCCTACGGATTTATGTGTAGGTCATGTTGCCCCTACGGATAAATCCGTAGGATATAAGATTTTATATTATTTACGATTTTTTTTTAATATATTACATGTACCTACGGATATAACCGTAGGTCCATGTTCTACCCCCTACGGATATATGCGTAGGTACTTTTCCGTAGGGGCAAAATATCAGGATTCCTGATATTTAGCCCCTACAGAGACGTCCGTAGGGGAGAGGCAGTGGCCCCTACGGATATGTCCGTAGGGGCACTCCCAACCCCCTGGCACTGAGATCATGGGGGAAATATCAGTTACTGCTGATATTTTGCCCCTACGGATATCGCCGTAGGGGCAACTTGTGTACCTACGGATTAATCCGTAGGTACATATTGTCTGTATTTTTTTTAAAAAAATGGGCTACTTGATTTTTTCCCGTCCTGTGCACAATAATATATACATCAATCGAATCATATATTGCAGTATTCATAATCACATCTCATGCATATATATAATATACAAAAGAAACCCAAAAACTGAATATGATATAAATACAAACCAATATCAATATCGTTTCAAAATGTAGTACAATGTGTATGAAATAAATAAATACATGTTTCAAAAAATAAGAACCAAAAAGCTACCCTAGTTCGGTCCAGCTCCACTTCTGAATAACGATAGAATAACGCGCGCTTGCTCCTCGGTCAATAAACTCTGCAATTCGTCGCGAGCGGGAGTCTGAGCGGCATGTGGAGCTGGCGATGTGGTCTGCGCAGCCGCCGTCGAGATAGTCGCTTGCGGAGCCGCGGCTGCGGAAGTCTGAGTGGGCGGTGGAGCTACAGGAGCTGTCTGCGGAACCGCAGCCGATGTAGTGGCTTGCGGAGCCGCAGCCGAAGGAGATGCATGTGGAGGCTCGGCCGATGTACCCTGTCGCGTCTGGACCTAACGTGTGTAATAAGCGTGTAAGAACTGTGTATTATTCGAATTCGTATCATTATTAAGTTATTTCGAAACCCCGTTTGGATATCTAGTTTGTTGTTTATTTTAATTACATCTGTATGTATGATTAATCAAACTTAAGTCTAAAACCAAATAAGCTCAAGCTACGTACTAATTATGGATATGTTGATATCTATATAGAATGACATGATATTTTACTATAAAGCAGTATACATACCAGCATCTCCTTCAACTCCTGAACGGTGGCCCTCAAGCTCTCCAGTTCCTGATGGACACGTCGGTCACTGGAGACGGAGGAAGTAACCGCCGGGGTGGAGTCCAACCTCATATGGGCCCTGCTAGGGCCCAGTCCCCGGCCTCTCTCCCAACCTCCGTGGTGCCCTCCGTATGCGGCGTCCAGAACTGGGGTCAGCAGCCTCGGATCGCTCTGTCCGGTAAAATCGATCCCCGAGGCCTGGGCCTGCTCAACCACCCGCTCCTACACCCATATTAAGCAATAAAGTATAAGTATAAGATTTAAACTTGAATCTTCCAAAACTAAAATTTCAAATTTGGGTAGAAAAAATATTAACACTTACACAGTACTCCTGGGTAGCGACGTCGGGATATCGAAGCTCGCCCGTGGCGGGATCTGTCGAGGTGCCGTGGACGGCAAGATATGCGGACAGCACGCTCGGTGTACCACCTGACGCCACGGTCCGAGATGTCTGCAATATTAGAAAGTAACTCTTAATATTAGAAATATTAGAAAATAACTCTTAATATTGCAGAATATCACAAAGGTCGGTCTATTGTAATTTACCGATAACTCCATGGCTCGAGTAATGTTCCTCGAGCCACCTGTGTAAGTGGGGCGACCCCTCTTCGCCGACTTCCTGTTCTCTGTATTCTGAGCGGCCTGTTTCTGCACAACGCATTAACATTTAGTTTTCTAATTAAGAAACACAAAGAAATAAATTATATCATAAATAATGAATTACATTTAAAATACATACCTGTTTGCGTTGGGAGTCGAAATAAGCGCACAATAGAGACCATGTCTCTACGTCGACTCTCGCAAACGCCGGAGTAGATAGGAGGGCCGCTCTCTCTGCCTCGGGGGTCGACATCCACAGGGAGTAGCAGTCGGCCTTCAGCTCATTCCTGTTGTATCGGACCTTGGCCTGCATGTTCTTCATCAGGCCATTGTACAGAGCATGAAGGTCGAGCACCCTCCCCGGGTGATCAGGGTCGGCTACAGGCTGAAAATCGTACTCCAACTGAAAATACAAAAAAAACATTGTTATTAGATTGCAAGTGTTAATAATAAATATGTTGGATAGATCAAATGAAAATATATATTAATACATACCCGAGCCTGATCAAAGAAGATGGCGAATGAGCGCTGGTGCTGCTCGCCCCACTCAACGTGAAGTGGATAGTTCTTCACGAGCCGGCTCTCGTCCCCCAAATACCGGCCGAACCTCTCGGCATGAGGACCGGTATAGCGACAGTCAAGGGTAAAAAAAAGGGGGAATGCTGCCTCCCCCCTAGCTCTGTCAGGCCTCAGCCTATGGGACTGATTCGGGCCTCGAGTCCCCCTCTGGGGATGGGGAGGCCCTGCGTCTGCACGAAATATCAAGACAATCAATAATAAGACAAAGTTGTATTAAGAAATCAAGGTTAAACGAAAATTCAAGTGTGATATATACCTCCGGTGACTATCGCACGAGCCTGGGCCCGGGCAGCAGCACGAGCGGGGCGATAGTTCCTCCGGTGAGGAACAACCGGGGTCCTGGATGCGGACGCATCCCCTCTAACTAGAAAATAAACATCGACGCTAAATTTCCATGAAGTTCATATTTATTCTATAGAGCATATGTAAAATGAATAAATATTTTAAATTTATTCATACTAACCTGCAGACGATGCGGAGGGTATGGAAGTGGCAGGAGTGGCCCCTGCGGAAGATGTGGACGCACCACCTATAATTAGACAATTAAAAATAGATTATATAAGTAATTGCAAAAAGAATGTGTAGATCAATAATATAACGTTCTAAATCAATATGCATGCACTATAGGATATATAAACATACCCGCAGGTGCGGTGGTGTCACCACCTACAGCTAGACAATAATAAAAATTGCTAAGTAAGAGCAAAAGGAATGTGTGTATTTATGATATATCATTCTAAATCAATATACATACACTATATGATATATAAACATACCTGGAGGAGCGGGGGTGACCTCTGTCCCAGATGTGGACGCATCACCAACAACTAGACAATCAAACATTGACAGTATAAGTAATTTTGACATAAACAGGCATGAATATCTGTAATATTACATTCAAAATGGATATGCGTGCAGTATACCTGGAGGTGTGGCAAAATCCACACGGAAGGAGGCATCCGAAGGGGTCTCCGATCTAGGTGCAAGACCGGCCCTCTGAAGCTCCCTACGGAGCTCTCCGGGCGGCAGAACCGCTCTGCCTCTGCCTTTGCCTTTGCCGCGGCTGGAGCTCCTGCCGCCCCTCGCTGCTCCCGACATCGTCATCAAATCTAGATAAACGGTTCGTGAACGCATTAGACAATCATTAAAAGTATTGACTATATATATATAAAGCATAAAATGTGAAGTAATAATATAACATTACTGATAATCTTTTTCGTTTCGTGGGCGCATCATACATATCTACTTGGATTTCATCGTCGATGTCATTTCTAACCCACGTAACTTCATGATCGGTCGAAGACAACCCGTCCTTCGAAACAGACGGTCGGAGCACTTTAAGCCTTCTCTCTTCTTCGTCCTCATCGCTGTCCTCGTATTCTGGGACATCGTAGACATCTATGGGTTTCCATCGGCATACAACACTCCACCCCGGATGCTTCAAACACTGTGCGTAGTATACTTGGAACGCTTGGTTCGGAAAGATAAACGGATCATCCTGACCGTAAAATCGAAGTGTGTTCACACTGGTCAATCCATATTCATCTTTCCAAGTCCCAAGACTGCTTCTTCACATGTCCGTATCGGTTCGCGGATCGTACCAAGTACACTGGAATATATAAAAGGGTTCTAATCGTCCGGGATAGTGGATGCCGAGTATACAATTTAAGTACCCATAGTAAATCACACCGTCCGATCCTACCGTCGCAATCCCACTATTCTGAGTGGTTCTAGATGTTTCTATATCCTTAACTTCGAATTTGTATCCAAGGACACCAAATCCTTTGTAATATGCAACCTCCATACTAGGAAATTGAGCTAAACATCTTGAATCACTCTTAAATGATGCAGACAAGTTCGGATCGTTGATCTAACAAAACAAATTTTACGACAAATACATAACGATACAAGTTTAGATTAAAACTGATAGCAATAAAATGTAATTCGAATAACTTACATGCTCTGTGACCCAATCACAAAAATTATCCTGATGGTATTTTTCCAAACGTTCTTCGTTCCAATCAGGATGCCCCTCACGTACCTCGTTAAAATGAGTTCTGTTTTCGACAAATAATTGTGACATTAATATCATGTCATTTCATACACACACAAACACAGATATAACAATTAATCCAAAAGAACTTACTCTCTAATTTGTTCAAGACATGTGCAATTAAGCAAGATAAACCGGTATATCTTGTTGATAAACATAGTGTCTACCCTCTTATACTCGGCTTTACCATATGGCCCGTCTTGAATTCTTCGTGATCGGTTAAGCCTTGTCTCAATGTTCTCGTCCAGATAGCGGGAACAAAATGTGGTTGCTTCATCAAGAAGATAACCTTGCATGATAGAACCCTCTGGTCGATTTTTATTGCGTATATACTTCTTAAGAGTGTAAAGGTACCTAATGAGAATATGTTGAATAAATAAATACGGGCATACAGGACAACAATAAATTTATAAATTGCGCGAAACGAAAAATTACACGTACCTCTCGACGGGATACATCCATCGATATTGTACCGGTCCGGCTAACTTCGCCTCAGTTGCAAGATGAACCGTCAAGTGTATTATGATATCGAAGAATGACGGTGGGAAAATACGCTCAAACTTGCAAAGTATCAACGCAATAGAATTTTCTAGTTTATCCAGCGTCGCAACCTCCAGTGTTTTAGCACACAACTCCCTGAAAAAACAACATAGGTCGTTGATTACTAGACCAACCGAGTCGGGGAGAGAAGTCCTGAGGGCTAATGGAAGAAGGTGCTCCACGATAACATGGTGATCATGACTTTTCAGCCCATCGATCTTGCCCTTCACAATTTTTATTTTCTTGCTGAATGATCCTGAGAAACCTGTGGGGACTTTCAAATCATGCAACACCTGCAGGAATCTTTTCTTCTCCGGTTGTGACATATGATAAGCGGCATTGGGAAGTACAAACTTGCCCGGTTTACCCGCTACCGGTTTAGGGTGCAGTTCACTTCTTATTCCCCACTCTTGTAGATCCATCCGAGCATTCATATTGTCTTTCGATTTCTCGTCTTTACACAGAAGCAAGTTAAGTATGTGCTCTGATACTCCCTTCTCTATATGCATGACGTCCAGACAATGACGCACTGAATTTGTAGACCAGTACGGAAGCTCGAAGAAAATGCTTAACTTGTTCCAATATTGTGGTTTGACCTGTTTCGTCGGATCCATCCCGAAGGTCACGTTATTGTAACCATCTCATTTAGCAGTCACGTCCTCTCCGGACAATGGGGATGGAGGTCCAAGAAGCTCCTCATGACCATCAAAGTGAACCGTGTCTAATCTATAGGGGTGGTCTGGAGGCAGAAAACGTCGATGGCCGCAATAACAAACCTTCTTGCTAAAATTCAAAAAATTTGATGTTGTGTGTGTTCATGGCAATGAGGACATGCTTTGTGACCATGTACGGACCAACCTGATAGCATTCCATACACAGGAAAGTCATTAATTATCCACATTAAAGCCGCACGCAGTATGAAGGTTGTGTTTGTGTTTGAATCATATGTCTCTACACCATCAATGAACAAAGTTTTCAGCTCCTCGATCAGAGGTCGGAGATAGACGTCGATATTGTTCCCCGGTGACTTTGGTCCGTCGATAAGAAAAGGCATCATAAAGTATGATTGGTCCATAGCCAACCAAGGCGACAGATTATAAATTATCCTTACAACGGGCCATGTACTGTGACTTCCAGCCATATAGTTGAATGGGCAGAAGCCATCGGTAGCCAGTCCGAGCCGGACATTGCGAGGATCGCTACTGAATATTGCGTGCCTCCTATCGAAATCCTTCCATGCCGGTGAATCTCTTGGATGACTCATTTTTCCATTTTCGCTTGGAGGAGCACGGTGATGCCAAATCATTGCCTCGGCTGTTTTCTTGCACCTGAATAGCCTCTGTAGCCTCTGTGTTATGGGAAAGTATCGTGCTATCTTCACAGGTATATCAGGCTTCTTATCAGAATCTTTCGGTTTATACCTGGCATCTCCGCATGTTGGACACTCTTTCAAATCTGGATTCTCTTTCCGGTACAACACGCAATTTTTAGGACATGCTTGAATCTTCTCGCACTTTAGACCCAAATCAGACATCATCTTCTGGGCTTCGTACCAGCTTTCGGGCACATTATTTCCCGGAGGCATAGAATCTTTCAAGAACGAAAGAAGCATTGTGAATGACTTGTTACTCCATTCATTTAGGCACTTAATCTGGAAAAGTTGGACGAACCATGAGAGGGTGGAATACTTCGCATTCTCATAAATTGGTTTCCTAGCATCATTCATGAAATTTTCATATTTATCCGCACGCGGTCCTTGACCGGAAGGAATGTCATCTTCGGTACGAATAGATTCACCTAGGGCAGCCTCTACCATATCCTCCATTTCTTCTGATGGAAATAAATTTCCGTCTCCTGCCGTATTACCGAATTCTTCTTGTTCTCCTGCCGCATTATCGTGTTCTCCTTCTTCTTCTACCGCAGTACTGCATTCTTCTCCTTCCCCGTGATATTTCCAAGTTGAATAAAGTCTAGTAAACCCATGTTTTACAATATGAAGCTCTGCCAATTCTACCTTCTGCCAGTACTTATTGCCACATCTATCGCACGGACAGAGAATCTTCTCTATTATGATCTTATTATGTGCGCGTGCAAATTCAAGGAAAGTAGCAACTCCTGCGACAAACTTAGGTTGCATACGTTGTTTCCAATCCACATACATCCAGTCCTTAACTCTGACGTACTCATGGGCCATGTTAGACTGAATAACATATAAATTGTAGGTTATGCTGACTATATTGAGAAATATAATAACGGGATAGTTACTGACAAAGGAGAAAATCCATGTATATGTTTTATGTGTGTGTTTGTCGTTGAAAAGAATAAATTATCGCACGTATGTTAACCGATAGACGGGGACTAAGTGGCGCTTTTAGTTTCATATATGAGTATCGATGGGAATATGAAGGTTTCATATTATCATATATTGGTTTTAACCCGAACATCTCGAATCGCTCTCTAATTATGCGTTTGTATGTGTGTGTTCCGGCTGTCGGGGGTAGGCTTCTATCCCATTAAGGATGTATAGAGCGAACGCCCATCACTTGTGCTTTCAACCGTTTCGAGTAAATTTCGGCAGCACCTCCCCGCTGTTCTCCGAGTACACTGTAATAGAATAGATAATCATTTCAAAGCTGTGAAACAACGTTGAAATGAACATCTAATCTATCTTTGTACACGGAGAACCAGTGGAAAGATACCGACGAAATATCTCGAAACGGATGAAAATACAAGTGAATGAAAGCGTTTGCTTTATACATTCTTAACTTGTCCACACGGGACAAATCTATGGGTTACCATACGATTGAATTTTCTCGTCGCGTAGACTATACGACGGTTGTTAGTATCGAGCTATACTGTCTGATATTTAACAACCTTCGTATAGTTCTAAGTCACGACGAGCATCGCACGTATGTTAACCGATAGACGGGGATTAAGTGGCGCTTTTAGTTTCATATATGAGTATCGATGGGAATATGAAGGTTTCATATTATCATATATTGGTTTTAACCCGAACATCTCGAATCGCTTTCTAATTATGCGTTTGTATGTGTGTGTTCCGGCTGTCGGGGGTAGGCTTCTATCCCATTAAGAATGTATAGAGCGAACGCCCATCACTTGTGTTTTCAACCGTTTCGAGTAAATTTCGGCAGCACCTCCCCGCTGTTCTCCGAGTACACTGTAATAGAATAGATAATCATTTCAAAGCTGTGAAACAACGTTGAAATGAACATCTAATCTATCTTTGTACACGGAGAACCAGCGGAAAGGTACCAATGAAATATCTCGAAACGGATGAAAACACAAGTGAATGAAGGCGTTTGCTTTATACATTCTTAATTTGTCCACACGGGACAAATCTATGGGTTACCATACGATTGAATTTTCTCGTCGCGTAGACTATACGACGGTTGTTAGTATCGAGCTATACTGTCCGATATTTAACAACCTTCGTATAGTTCTAGGTCACGACGAGCATCGCACGTATGTTAACCGATAGACGGGGACTAAGTGGCGCTTTTAGTTTCATATATGAGTATCGATGGGAATATGAAGGTTTCATATTATCATCGAGTATCATATATTGGTTTTAACCCGAACATCTCGAATCGCTCTCTAATTATGCGTTTGTTGTGTATTCTTGTTGTATGTATGTGTTCCGGCTGTCGGGGGTAGGCTTCTATCCCATTAAGAATGTATAGAGCGAACGCCCATCACTTGTGCTTTCAACCGTTTCGAGTAAATTTCGGCAGCACCTTCCCGCTGTTCTCCGAGTACACTGTAATAGAATAGATAATCATTTCAAAGCTGTGAAACAATGTTGAAATGAACATCTAATCTATCTTTGTACACGGAGAACCAGCGGAAAGGTACCGACGAAATATCTCGAAACGGATGAAAACACAAGTGAATGAAGGCGTTTTCTTTATACATTCTTAACTTGTCCACACGGGACAAATCTATGGGTTACCATACGATTGAATTTTCTCGTCGCGTAGACTATACGACGGTTGTTAGTATCGAGCTATACTGTCCGATATTTAACAACTTTCGTATAGTTCTAGGTCACGACGAGCATCGCACGTATGTTAACCGATAGACGGGGACTAAGTGGCGCTTTTAGTTTCATATATGAGTATCGATGGGAATATGAAGGTTTCATATTATCATCGAGTATCATATATTGGTTTTAACCTGAATATCTCGAATCGCTCTCTAATTATGCGTTTGTTGTGCATTCGTGTTGTATGTGTAACATGATTTTAAACTATTGAGATCAAGATTGATAGAACTGATCATCCTACATTGCAATAGCATTCATCAACCAAAAACTATTATTGCAATGGTATTCATCTATAACAATCAACAATTAAAACTACAAATGTAGGATACTGATATCATAAAGCGTTATACGCAATATTGATAGAACTGATAAATAAAAAAACGAAACACAAACCGTATCAAGATTTAACAACTTTGATTATGTCATATACGCGGGCCGATATTTTCATATTAACCAATAGGCAAAAATAGATTGCGGTCTGGATATGGAATATTGGCAGATGTTACCTATATGCATACATGCATGTTGTCTCCCCATTTTTTCATAAATCAAACCAACTACATACATCAAACTAGTCCATGCCACCAATCGGAAACTCCATTATGTCTTTGAATTATTATTTTTCCAAATAGCATTGAGCTCCTATTGACATTGTCCCATCCAACAAATTTGTTGTGCTTGCCTCGACCTTCATCTAGCTTTCACATGCCATACACATTAGATGAGTAATATAGTTATAAATTATGGTATTTTGTTGTCATCAATCCACCTAACCCTAGCCCCAGCCCCAGCCCCAGCCCCAGCCCCAGCCCAACCTAACCCTAACCCCAGCGCGGCCAGCTAAACCCTAACACCAACCCTAAGGCAAACCCTAACTCCAGCCCCAGCCCCAGCAGCAGCCGAACCCCAACCCTAACCCTAACCCCAACCCCGACCCCGACCGCGACCCCTGCCGAACCCCAACTCGCGCGCGCAACCCCAGACCCAGCCATGAACCCTAAGCCCAAAATAATCAAAAAATTCTTTAATTTACCTGAAGATTTACTCACCTGAACGGCGGTG
The DNA here is from genome assembly GCA_030015575.1 of Agapanthus africanus. Taxonomy (NCBI): domain Eukaryota; kingdom Viridiplantae; phylum Streptophyta; class Magnoliopsida; order Asparagales; family Amaryllidaceae; genus Agapanthus; species Agapanthus africanus. The sequence continues at coordinate 565,862,339 of JASDDO010000031.1, forward strand.
GCGACGACGAGAACGGTGGTGGCGAGGAGAACGGCGGTGGCGATGACGAGAATGGCGTGGCGATTTGGGGATTTTTTTCGCGCGCGATCGAGAGAGAGAGGAAGAAAGTGAGCGTAGGCGATCGATCTGTGCCTTTATTAAATCGATATTTAGTTGCCCCTACGGATTTGCCCGTAGGTCCTTGGTTTGCGGCTCCATAGGGGCAAACACCAAATTAAGAATTAATATTTTTATTCTTGGACGTCTGGGCCCGTAGGGGCAACCTTTTAGCCCTACGGATTAATCCGTAGGGCCTAGTTAAATCTGTCCTTACGGATTTCAATATCCGTAGGGGCAAGCCCCTATTTTGCTAGTGTGTATCAAAAAAAAAAGGTCCTAGGCTATATATCATAGTTTTTCATGATAATACATTAAAGCTTTTTATTACTGTGAAGTACCTTGGGTTCCAAGGGGATTATCCCCGCACCGAAAAACCCTCAAAATAGCGGTTAAGATATTTTACTGTAATGAAAAATTTAACGTATTTTTAATGAAAAAATGTGATAAATAAGGGTATTTAAGTGTGAATTATCCAAATAAGAAACAATAATGTTTGACTATACATGGTATAATTTTTTCGATAATTAATTTTATATCCATATCTGTATCAGACCTTTGCAGTTTACAAATAGTAATTGGATACAGATATACTAACACCTATATCAGTTTCATATTGTCTGATCCGTTTACATCCCTATCTAAAGGATATATATGACACCAACAAGGAGGTATACTATAAAATAATAAGAGAGAATATCAGCTTACTTCAAGTTGTGTTTGGCGCCATTGGAGATCATGGCATATGCACTTTCCTCTCTCAGGGTGTGTATCATGATCGTTATGGCAAACAGGTGAAAAGGTCAAAACACCATCTACATCTATAATTTGCTTTAAAAAACCCCGACGGTGGAAAAGAAAAGATCAACAGTGTGTGGTTTCTGTAATACATCCTAATTACAATCTAAAAGCCGACAATATGTACTGCATGCCTTCTTGCCACAAACTGTCTTGTGTGGCAGGGTCCAAAAAGAAAAAAAGAAAACTTTTCTCTTCAATCGTATCTCCTTTTCATGAGAAAGCGTTTTTAGTTCAGTTTGGTTGAAAGCCGGTCTCCAAAACCCGATGTGGTAGGGTCCGTTTTTCAACTTGATGTTAAAAGCATGCGTTTGAATGATCTTGAATATAGGATTTACTTGAATTCAACTAGGTTTTCCTTTTTCTTTTTCTTTTTTTTTATTTGATAAAAAACCTCGATGGTTAATTAGGCCTGCATTCGTAGGTTTTCTACACACAATAAAAGCAAAATTAAACTCATGCTTAATGTAGAAAACCTAGTTGAATTCAAGTATTGTACATGATACTGATCTCTTTGTGTTGGTTGCATGACTGGGTTACGTACAGACTCCTATGCTCAAGCAACTCGATCTATTGGATGTAACATGATACTTAAGATAATGATAAGAGTGTAATTTAGTGCTCATGGGACATTTTTAATGACAAAATTAGCTGAGTCGGCCATCATTAAAATACAATTATTATATGATAATCGATCAACTGTTAGCAACATGATTTCTAGGAAATAGACAGAAATCTGACTGTCATGAACTCACTAATTAAGACAAGTTCTTAATTCAATGGCCTAATGTCACATCCTACTATATTCTTTGTGAATATTATAACCATGTCCTAGGTTTGTTGAGCAAAGCAATTTTATTATATTGTGACCAAGAGAACGAAGAAAATGATAGGAAATATTAATTGAAATTTTGGGTGGTACGTACATCATGCATGGTTGTTGAAACTTAAGCAAGTTGGTTATTGTTTTAAGTTTTCACAAAAGGTGTCGGCGTAATTGGTAATGAAAGAGATTTGTAAAGTGTTTTAAGTATATTAATGTTTTAATTTATAAGCTTTATGCGTGATATATTCTAGCTATGCCAAGTCTAAGTATAATGTTCTAAGTAATGTATATATATATAAACTTATTAAAATGAGAAACTTTGCGTGTTTTCGAAAAATGTCACGAGAAAAGAAGAAAGTTGTATATTGTAATATTACATGAGAATCATGTAGTAAACAAAATTGTGTATGTACGACCATTTGTGTGACAACTTAGATAAACAATAAGGGTCATCATCTAATTAATTAATCATGTAATTAATCAAATACGTACAATCGAGTTAGTGGCTCCAGTTCATTCCTAGGAGAGAAACGTAACTATTTCCCTTGTTCACTTGTATCCTAGATTTAGATTCGAGAATTTCAATTAAACAACCTAGTATCATCTTCCTATTATAAAGTCTAGGCTGGTCCCCTGCTATAATCATTTATTAATTTATCTGGCCTCATACTAAAGCCCGCATGCATGCAAGCTATATTGTTTATTTTTTTAAAAAAATTAACATTCCGATGGCATTTATCCATATGCACCCATGTGTAACCAAGACCCAATGCTTTTACCGTAATTCATCTATGAAGACACATCGTTTTCCTTCAGCAGTATTAAGGAGAACCGTTAGTCATACTGATAAGAAAGCAATAAACTCGATCGATCTTATTAAGAGATAAATCATTTCAATTTATACACCTCATAACATAACTAACTGATAACTAATAATCCCAACAAACTAACACACTAAGCATAATCACAACAACATAAATTAGAATTTATCTAATTTATGATAACCATAATATCTAGCACATCAATATTCAAATATCCCATAATCTAACAGCCCCGTTTAAATTTACGGTGGATAACCGAGAGTTTGGATAATATCTTGAATCAAAATATGTAACTTGTAGAACGACGCAGAAGAACAATAGATCTAAAGTATCAAGAATGATGGACTAATACCCTTGTCCCTTTCACAGATTGTAAGGTAGACCGAATAACCTGCAGTCTCTTTGGCAGAAAATACTGAAGGAAGATGATCATCCTGTTAGAAGAAATCATAAGAAAAGAATACCTGCTTGGAAGGAAGAAGATCATGCTCCTAGAAAACATCATAAATAAAGAATAGCAGTTTGGACTTGAAATTGACGGAGACAATTGCTTATGATCAAACTGAAAGAACTCATTTATGAATTAGATATTATTGACACAACTTTATATATTTTGGAATAATAAATTAACTAAAAATATAAACGAAGATAAAATTTTGATCGAGCCATTGGTTTTGATACCATGATAAGAAAATCATCTCAATTTATACACTTCATAACATAACTAACTGATAATCAATAATCCTGACAATATAACACACTAATTATAATCTCAATAATATAAATCAGAACTTATATGATTTATGATAACCATAATCTAACACTTACCATGGATACTAACGTTAATGGTTGCTTGTTATGGTGGATAAGCTGGTAAGTGTCAAAACTAAAATCGTGAAAAATCTAGATTTTGTGGACTTTTCCTTCGTTGTATGCATAGCGAAGGGAAGAGGGCTTCGGTGTCCCTTCCAGTACTGAAGAAGAACTGGAGCTCTTAATTTCTATCGTGATATCTCTTTCCATGATATATAACCCATTCCATAAAAAGAAATGAAGGTACAAGTATTGTAGATATATTTTGTCCATTTCCCCACTCAAATCTCTGTTTCAAATCTCTATATTATATCTCTATATAGCCATAATTATATGAATGAATTAAGGACATATTTCTGTATAAGAGAAAATAAATAACAAGAAATAGAACAAATTGTATGCGGAAGTTTTGCATTCGACTTGCAATTGATTCGGACAAAATATTGCATCATACCAAAAAAGAAAAGGCTAACAATTACAATTGATTCAGGCAAAATATTGCATCATATGGGAAATTTTTGCATCCGACCAAAGATCAAGAACATGAACTTAATTTATGCCCATGATGTAAATGTTACGGTTGAATAATTTGCTCAAGAATTGATAGGAGAAGCACTGACGATGTGCATTAACAGGGCTTAGAGTACTAAAAGATTTGGGCTTTATAATAATCCATGCCCATCGTGGCCCATACCCATGTTTCCAATAAAACTTAGGAAACCTTCCCCACTTATGTCCCATTTGCAGGTAATCACCCTTACTTTCAAAATTCTGCAAATTGCCTCCTGACCGTTAACTTTTCCGTTAAAAACTTATATGAATGGACCATAATATCCTGACTGAAAAAAGAAAAAAGAAAAATTCATCTTCTCTTTCAAAAAATTTCTGCCGGGGAATTTTAGTCCACTCACATGAGTTTTTATACAAGAATTTAATGGTGGTAAAGTCATGAGGCAGTTTGCAGGTTTTGAAAGCGATGACGGCTACCGAATGGACCATAATTGAGGAAGGTTTCTTGCATTTTAGCCATAAAACTTTGGTTGCTTATAGGCTATTTCTAAACAAGCCAAGGCTCACTTACATGGACCAAACTGGGAGTAAGGTTTTATATATCATAGTGTGTGTTCTTTCCAAAGAAGTCCATAGCCTAAGTTGATGTATAATTGTAATGATTAAGGCCTAATCGTTACCTGATAAATCCTTTATGTTTTAGGGCCTGTTTGAGAAATTGACCCCAAAATATGTCAAGATAAATCCATAGCCTATGTTCCTTGGATATTAAGCCTTTTGTCAGTAGAAAGTCTGAGTTGAAGAGCGGGTTCAAATCCATTGTTTGTTTTGAACATAAGCAAGAAGTTTAGTTGTAGATATAAATAACATGCATTTGTGAGATTAAATAATGACCTTCAACACCCCCCCCCCCTCCCCCACAAAAAAAAAGTCTAAATTAAATGTTGATAACCTAGCTAGGGTTTTACATAACCACTACTCTATATTGTGCATATTAGAGACCGTACAAAACGGTCTCTAATACATGGCATATGGTCGCTAAAGAGTACACGCGACCGTTCAAATTTTGAACGGTCACGAATACACGGTAGCGGAAAACTTGGTCGTTGACACGTGTATTAACGACCATTCGTGAACGGACGCTAATGCTAACGGTCGCTAATACTAGCATGAGCGACCGTTCGTCACGGTCGCCAATAAGCGACACGTGGACTCTAAACCGATATATACCGGTTTTGGAGTATTAGCGAACGGTCGCTGATGCTAGTATTAGTGACCGTTCATGTAGCATGAACGGTCGCTAATACCTTTTTATTGGGAAAAAATTCCAGAAAATACCATTATACCATACAATAATACATGTAATCGCAATAATATTATGCAAGGATAGCGTTTCGATCACAAACCAATACATAAACACGATGCACGATATGTATTCAACAATAACAACTCAAACCAACAATTAATGAACTAAAATCGTAATAAACAAACATACATGAACTAAAGTCATAATAAACAAACATATACTTAAACCAATACATACAACAATAGAGTTTTGAATACAAACCAACAAAATACGTATGCTATATATCCAACAATACGAAAAACTCTCCAAATCGCACGCAATCCTAGCTCACTCAATCGTACGAACCCTGCAAATCCAAACAAACAAATAAATACATGAAATTAAATCATAATCTTCAAAACAACGCTAGCTATACTAAAACATATACATACCTCGCTAACTCCCACCGCAGCCATCGCCATCAGAAGCTCGTCTTGAATAGTATCGAGCGGTATCCTGAAAGTCTTCTTCCGAAAAAATGAACAGTCATAGTACCTTGCCTGTGTCGGAGGCGGAGGCTGAGGGTATCACCCCTGTTGCGGAGGCGGAGGCGAAGGCTGAGGGTAATACGACAATTTCTGTGATGGAGGAAGGTAGAACGACAGTCACTGTAATAGAAGAAGGTAGAATGATAGTTCCTGCATCGGAGAAGGGTAATATGCCGGCTGCAACGGCCATGGACCTTGTGCTAACCACAGTTGTGAAGGTGGACCGTATTGTTGCGAGAATTGATCCCATCGCGCCTCAATTTGAGCTCTCCATGCCGCTTCATCTTTCTCACTCTTCTTAACTGCTTTATCCTTCCTCCTGAGCTTCTTCTCGAGCTGTCGATTCACCGTGCTTTAGCCGTTTATTGGTTGGAGCGAGCGGTCGACATACTTGAAATTCCTTTGGAACTCGACCGCGAAAGACTAACAGGACCATCGTAAATGAGAATACGGTCGTGTCCACTTGAGCGAGGTAAAATTTGCTCTGTAATAAATACCTCGGGCTTTATAGAAAGAGGATCGTCGGCCGGAAATTTAGGATTTGATTCCCGATAGCTTCTCTCCGTCTCCACGAAATCATCCTTCGATAAATGAAACAGTAGTTACTTTTTTCTTATGAAGTTAACAAGTGTATTTAATTTACTTAAAAGAATTTATAAATGCAACCTTACCTTATGTTGAGTGTCTATATCCATCTTTTCTTCTGACATGCCCTTTCTAATGTGCAATACCTTCCAAGTCTTAGGAAGTCCTGACTTTATCCCAGCCTTCTTCTGTACCGGATATTTGATTTATCTATACGTGAAGATATGTAAAGATAGACATAAAAAATTGAACATATATGTAATTAAAGATAAACTCAGCAAACTAGCCATATACTGACCAGTAGGAACCGATCCACCATAATTGTCATCCGTGGATTTTCCTCGGTTCTGCTTATTCTTTTCTGATTCTTGCTGCATATTCAGAAGATATCACATCTCAGTGTAAATTAATCTAAATTCGGTGTTCAAATCAATTAAATATCTTTTTAATTACATTTGCATTGGGTGTATCCTAATACAATAGGAGAAAAGCAAACCGGTCCCTAAGGATGATAGAGAGAAGAGCGGCAAAACGTTCCCAGACCCCCGTAAATTTATTGGACTGTTTGAAAAAAAAATTCAATCTTTGACGCTATCTCTTGAATATTTGTGACATCTCATGCCAGACATGGATCCAATATCCGTTTATATCGTCTTCTAAGACGAAATTTTTATGTAATACAGATTAATAAGTATATTAATTAATTAATACCATAAAACAAGTATACAAGTAATGTTGAAATATGGTTAACTGAGTTATATATTACCAAAGGGAGCGTCAAGTCCATACATAGGCTTTCCAGGGGTTATCTGCAAACGTGAATCACACATTCCAGAAGTCCATATTGCAGACGAGAATACCAATATTGTAAGGTTGTATTGCACTCTAGTAAGGATTTTATAACAATAAGGAATTATCATTTTAAAAGAACTAGAGAGCAAATACAACCAAGACTCTTTCCAAAAATCTAAACTTGCAAACAAAACATGAGCACAAACACATAAAGTTAGACAAATACAACCTTCGTAGTATATTCATATGCTTTATGGAAGAACCTGAATTCTTGCTAGACTCCTAGATTGTAGGGAACAAGCTTTGTGAAGGCCTTCTTTTGTCAAAAATATATCGACTTGAGAAAACTCAACTCTAGCTCCATGTCCATTTCAATGTCACTCCATTGATAAAGAAACTTGGATAACTGGTTTGCTAGGCTAATTAACCAAAAGATATAGATATCTATCACTTGTTATTTTCCTCGCTCCTAATTCTTTTTCCAATCTCATTTATGTGCAAAGATAAAAATAAAGAAAGCAAAAATGAGGAAGAAGAAGTGAGGGATATTTTCTTAGCCTTAAGAAAAATAATATGAGAGTAAACTCTCATATTACCCCTTTCCTCTCTCTCCTCTACTTGTCCATTCTTACATTTCTCCTCCATTTGTCAAGCCAAATTAGGTGGGTAAGTATCCTCTCCCGTCAACTCAACATAATGGTTACAAAAAAGAAGAAAAAGAAATAGAAAAATATAATTATATATGTAAACATATATGTATATATATTTTCCATTTGCTTAAAAAATACAAAGTGAGATAAAAGGTAATAAGTGACATAATACTAGCAAATACATATATCCAATATATGTATTAATATATTAAATCAACTATTAATTTAATATCTATCTTTCCAAAAGACCGGCTAGTATTATCAAACGTTCGATTACCGTTAGTGTATTCAATACACATATTTTAATCGAACTTCGGTACGCATCCAATACACACATCTATATCATATTGCCAGAGCCGGAAAAACCTTTGTACAGAACTCTAAAGACTCAACAATACGCTGGCACTGAGTTACTGGATCCAATCCATAACAACAAGCACGTCAGTGGCAATAGCTGTACGTAAAGGCTACCCAGGTATTGAAGAAAAGGAAGATCGACAAGCAAGCTCGTCCGAATCTCTACTGAGCCTATAAGTGACAGTCACCGTACAGTCTGGTCTGTTCGTCTAAAATTGTCGTATATCGGGTCTGAGAGATAGAAACCGTTAGACTCCCAATAACCCGATAAGTTGTGGCGATCCGAAGCTGATAACCAGCCAAGAAACCACTGATCTCTTATCAGTAAATCTCATTCGCCTTGTCCAAGGTCATATGGTTATAGCCAATCATGCACAACACAACATCGACTCCCTATACCGGGAGAGACGAATCCCCTCAATCTGCTTACTACCTTCGTATGGCTCGAGACTGTACCCAACTAAAACCTATTTGCACGACTCAGTAGAGCCGTGGTAGGTTAGTAATCAAAGTACAATGGAAAATCACATAAGACAAATGACAATCTCAGGTCAACATGCTACCATGTACTCATGTCACTAGAGAGCTGCTATCTGACAATATGTATAATATCATGTAGGAGTTCTCGCCGAGTCCGTCCAGTGTCACTCATAACCCAATGAGCACCTGTATACAATTTTTGGTGCCTGACACTAATGGCTGTGAGACCGGCCACTAGCCGTCGTCAGGGTCAAGATATATATACACTAGTCTACTCTGGAATATCGATGTCCAGTCTCGATATTCCCAAGACTAGGGACATTTAGGGATATGCTTATAAACTACCCAGGCCCCACAAGTATGATCACTATTGTTCACCGCCGAAAACAGAGACGAACTGGAATAGAACGTCTTACCTGAGTTTAGGCAGATACTATTTGGATTTATCCATCTACCTCTCCGAAATTACCAAGTTGATTTATGACACCATTTATCGAAGGTTTGGATAGATACGGCCGTTATAGCAGATTTTATCAAATTCTCCCTTATTTTATGAGGGGGTTTTGATTGTGGGGACGCTCTTCCCTGCAGGCGCAAGCCCCTGCAGTTAATTACGTTACCGAATTACGATAACCAGTTTCTCCTTCTCCAGCTGTTCACTTCGTGTCGTGTATGTTTTTTGTTTGTATTGGTTGCCCGTGGATTGTATACGGAGACTAGTTTATGTCGTTGCCCGTAGGGTGCAGATCAGCCCAAATCCGTATATTTTAGATTTGGATTTGGTTTATTTAAGGACCGTTAATCTGGTTTGAGATTAAGATCAACTTAAATATGTGAGTATTTGGGCTCAATTTATTTTTAACTAAGAATACGTTAGTCTAATTTGAGATTAAGATCAACTTAGCAAAATTTTAAGGATCATTTTTATTTAAGATCCAAACAATAGAGTATTTTAGGCTCAGCTATAAGAAAGTTTTATAGACTTAACCAATTTGGGCTTAGTATGCTCAGTTTTTTTTGTTTAGAAGTGTTAAGCACTTATTTGGACTCTGTTGGTTCAGCCCCCTTTTTTTTATGCAAAAGTGCTAAGCACTTGTTTGACACTCTGACACTCACATGGGTGTCATGTGAAGCATTTAATTATAGGCGCCACCTAATGAACGCTGAGCACTCAGCCATTTTGGCTGTTTATAGAGTGTTAAGCACTTTTCTCTCTTTTTTTTGGTGGCGCCGATGTGAGGAACACATAAGGCGCTGGGCGCTGCTTAATCAGTGCTAAGCACTCAGCCGTTTTAGCTATTTATGGAGTGCTAAACACTCTTATTATTTTTGTAGCACCCACATGAGGAGCACGAGAGGCGCTAGGCACTGCCCAATCAGTGCTAAGCACTTAGCCGTTTTGGCTATTTATGGAGTGCTAAGAACTCTTATTATTTTTTGGCGTCCACGTGAGAAGTACGTACGGCGCTGGGCGCTGTCTAATTAGTGTTAAGCACTCAGCCGTTTTGGCTGTATGTGAAGTGCTAAGCACTTTTTATATGGTGTCCATGTGTGTTTCACGTGAGGCGCTAGGCGCTGTTAAAGAAGGGTGCCCACGCGGGAAGCACGTGAGGCGCTAGTTTCTTTTATATGGAGATTTAATCTCTGTTGATGTTTTCAGAGAAGTTAAACCTCTATCAATGGTGCTTTGACCATTAACACTCGCTAAAATCACTATATTTGAGGATTTTAGATTGGGTTTTCAAAGAACTAAGTTCTCGATTTGAAAAAACTGAGTTCCTGGAGTATTCTGGACTCCCTCTTCTTTCTTTTTAAATTTATTCTTCCCTGAATCTTTGATTCTCAAGAACAAGATCTTCCCCATGAGAATTAAATTCTCAAATTGCGGGAGACTTGTCTTGTAGATCTCGGATCCAGAGAAAGAATTAAGTTCTTTTTATAAGGGTTAAACCCTTAGATGTGATATTATAGGTAATAGAGATATTTTGATCTCTTTTTATTAGCTAGGGTTTTGAGACGGAAGCTCTTCTTCTTTGAGAATTGAATTCTTTGTTCTTTCTATCTGTGGTCTCTCTCTAGTAGTCGTTTTTTTTCGACTGGATGTCTGGGGTCTTTTATATAGTGGAGGCAAATTGTTAATTGGTTTTAAGAATATCTCTCATTGAGAAATTTCAATTAATTTAATTGGACTCAAAATTGATTTGGGGAATTTTACCCACCGTTGGATCTTTGATCCAAGGACTTCTGTTTTACAGAATATGTAATACTCTAGGTATTATCCGGTATACCTATTTATACCAGATGAGCATGGGGACCCACTGTAAAACAATGGGGAATTTTCGGAATATATTCCGAAAGAGGACAGATCTGTACTATAAATAGAATGATACCGCTCTTCAATACAGAGGTGCCTTTTAAGTGAACCGGCACTACAGGAGCTTGAGAACTCCGTAGTTAAGAGTGCTTGAGCCAGGGATGTTCTAGGATGGGTGACCTCCTGGGAAGTGGCCCCTAGTCAGGTCCAGTTCGCCCCGAAGGACAAAACCGTGTGGTTTCGGCCAGAGCGGACAATACTCTTTGTATTGGGGGCGGGTCGTGACAGAATATGTTGTTCTTGTTTTTAAAAAGATCGAGAAAATATTCTCCCATATACAGAATTTATTCTGTAAAATAGTGATTTTTAATCACCAAGAGTTCTCTGTTTTACAGAGAGCAATCTTTTTTTTTAGAAAGATTGAGAGAATATATTTCAAAAATTAGATCATTGATCCAACCGAGAGTATCTTTCTTATGTAGAAAGATATGGGAGACATTTTTCTCCTAATAGAATTTGATTCTATATTTTGATGATTTATCATCCCCGTTGGATTTTTGATCCAACGGCTCTGTTTAACAAAGAGTATTGTAGAATTTTAATTCTACCTGGGCGCTGGCGCTCACATGTTATGCATGTGGGCGCCACTTAAGAATTTAATTCTTAAGATAGGTATTTCTATGCTTTGCATATTGGTGCCCGCGTGAGGAGCACGTACAACGCCATATAAGAATTTAACCTTTATTTGGGAAGCACTCCTGTGCTTTGCACATTTGCGCTCACGTGAGGAGAACGTGAGGCACCACCATAGGATTTAATCCTATAAGATTGGTTCTGGCGCTGGCGCCCTCGTGGAGAGCACGTGAGGCGCTGCCTCATTCCAACAGAGCTTTACTCTTTTATTAGGTTAAATATTGGGGGAACAAATACCCCCCACCATTGTGCTCACGTGGCTCACACATGAGTGCAACGGTGTCACCTTTTCTACTGTTCGATCTCCTGAGGAGTTGAATCGTCCCTTCATGTCTTATAAATAGGGCCTTTGGCCCTTGAGATGACTGTCGTTCCATCATCTTCTTGATTCTTCTGTTTTCTTGAGAATTTAATTCTCTCCTCAGAGCTTAGATCTCTGTTCCCAAAACTTTCTCGGTGTTAAACTCTGTCAAAAATTGGTAAGAATTATGACCACGATTTAACTCTTAAAGAAACTCTTAAAAGAATCTCTTCTCGTTTTTGGGTTTTTAACCCATTAACAGATTTTTTCTCTTCTCTTGGAACGATCTCTTAGATATCTTAAAAAAATTATTTGGATAGACCATGGGTCTTAGAGATCTTAGGGTTTTTATACTGTCAGTGACTTTGATCTTTGAAGGTTGTTTGGAATTTAATTCCATTTCCCGTGGGGATTTCTGAGAAAAATTCTTTTGAAAATTCTTTTGGGAATTTTATTCCATTTTCTTATTTTCTTTTTAGGGTTCTTCTTACAGATTTGAATCTGCTGTAGAACTCGTTTTCGAGAATATTGGGAGTTTAACTCCGCAGTTCAATAAGATTTTTCATTAAATGAGAATCCTTTTGGATTCTTACAATGAGTGCCTGCCTCATCAGTGATTTTAATATACTAATCGCTATCCCTCAACCCTTTTTTAGATACCATGGCTGGTCATCTATACGATCTTGAAAAGATTAACTCTTACGAGGAGATTCACATTCAAGGCCGTTGCCAGGGTTGTTCGCTGCCGAAAGACGCGACCGGGACGTTGGGACGTCTGGCCTGAATTTTGGGGGCGGATGCTATTTGGTTTTATTCGTCCACCTCTCCGAAGATACCAAGTTGATTTATGGCACCATGTATTGGAGGTTTAGACAGATGCGGCCGTTGTAGCAGACTTCGTCAGATTCCCCCTCGCTTGCGAGGGGTTTTTGATTGCGGGGACGCTCTTCCCTGCAGGCGCAAGCCCCTGCAATTAATTACATTATCGGGTTATGATAACCACTTTCTCCTTCTCTAGAAGGTCACTTCGTGTCGTGTGTATTTGTTTTATTTTTGGTTGCCCGTGGATTGTATACGGAGACTAATTCGTATTGTCGCCCGTAGGTCATGGATTAGTCCAAATCCATATTTTCTTAGATTTGGGTTTGGGTTAATTTAAGGATCGTTAATCTTATTTTAGATTAAGATTAACTCAAACGTTTGTTGAGGATACGTTAGTCTAATTTTAGACTAAGATCCACTCAACAGAATTTTCTTTAGTTTATAGGGACACTGCGGTCCGCAATTTAGTTTTTAGGGACGTTGTGGTCTGCAATTTAATTTTAAGGACGTTACGGTCCAAATGGTTTAGTTTTAAGGATATTGCGGTCCAAAGTTTAAGGACATCATAGTCCATGGAATTTAGTTTTTAGGGATGTTGCAGTCCGCAATTTAGTTTTAAGGACGTTACGGTCCATGGAGTTTAGTTTTAAGGACATTGCGGTCCACAATTTAAGGGCATCATAGTCCGTGGAATTTAGCTTTTAGGGACGTTGCGGTCCGCAATTTAGTTTTAAGGACGTTGCAGTCCAATTGGTTTAGTTTTAAGGACATTGCAGTCCAAAGTTTAAGGACATCATAGTTCGTGAAGTTTAAGGACATCATAGTCCATAGAGTTTAGTTTAGGGACGTTGCGGTCCATGGTTTAAGGACATCATAGTCCGTGGAGTTTAAGGACATAATAGTCTATGAATATTAGTTTAAGGACATTATGGTCCATAGTTAGTTTAAGGACATAACGGTCCACGAAGATTAGTTTAAGGACATTACGGTCCATTGGGTGTAAGGACATCATAATCCATAGAGTTTAGTTTAGGGACGTTGCGGTCCATTGGGTTTAAGGACGTCATAGTCCATAGAGTTTAAGGACATCATAGTCTGTAGAGTTTAAGGACATCATAGTCCATGGAGTTTAGGGACATCATAGTCCATAGTTAGTTTAAGGACATTACGGTCCGTGGAGTTTAAGGACATCATAGTCCATGGAGTTTAGGGACATCATAGTCCATAGTTAGTTTAAGGATATTACGGTCCACGAAGATTAGTTTAAGGACATTATGGTCCATAGTTAGTTTAAGGATATTACGGTCCATGGGGTGTATCCATGGGTTTGGAAATGTACCAAAAAGTTATTGGTCATTGGGACCCACCACCTCTCTGAAGACGTTGAAGAATTACAACGACATGTATCAGAGGTGTGAAGAGATGTACCCTTGAACCAAATGTCAGATTGAGAAGGAATGGGATAACATTACTTTGAATACCATCTGAGATCAATTTTGAAAGACCTGAGTATAATTGAGGCTCGGTTGAAAAAGAGTTTTGGTTTTGGGAGACTTAGCTAATTTGGGCTAAGGTTGGCCTATCATAGTGTTAAACACTAGCATATGTTCGGCGCTCACGTGCTTGATTGATAGGATAAGTGCGTGTCCAAGTTTAGTTTAAAATACCGCAATCAAGACGGTTTCGCTTGTAGCTAGCCGGTTGAGTACGGGTCGTCCGCAGGGAGATGGTTGTCTTTTTCAAAGTGTTTTAACGAGTTAAGTCCGGTTTTCAGATTTTGTTGGATTATCTAAGTGTTGAGTTAATATTTAAAGAGAGCTTGTTAGGGTTAGGATTAGGTTAGTTTGAGTTAGGAGTCTCCACATCTTTCATTGCCCCACTTAATATCGGTGTTACGGTAATCGGCAACAACGGGGATTAGCACGACTAGGAAGGAACTTGCGAGTATAAGCTAGGCTTTCCAACGCATAGTCCTTCCTTTTGGTGCTTGTCCGTCCGTTCTTGGCTCTTATCCATAACCTCCGGTTAATTCAACCACAACCGGTCTCACTACGGAATCACCGCTATCATGTAGGATAGGGTGCCGTAAGGAGCGGATTGTGGTTCAATTAACGGGAGTTGATTCAAGTTGTTGGGCAAGGAAAGAGTGAGAGAGATTTCCTTCTCTCAAACTTCCCTTATCCTACCCTAACAAGTATAGAACTACTCACACTTCATAATACAAAAAAAAATAAAACAACACAAAAGAGGAAGAAAGAAAGAAGAGATTAGAAGAATACGACTAACTATTTGCGACCTCACCTTGGCGAGGATCGAGCGTAAGTATCATGGTCGTATGAATGATAAAGAAAAAGAGAAGAAAGAAACAACAAGGAAATAACAACAACTACTTAACAATTACAACAAGTAAAATTGCAACAAATGAAATTACAATAAGCATACAAATAAAGAGACAAGCATGATAACAAATTGTTCTTCTTTATTCATCACTCTTCACTCAAAAGCTCACTTACAAGATTTATGGAGAAGAGGTGAGAAGAGGAAGAAGAAACACTAAACCTAAGCAAAATGAGAATACAAGATTATGGACCCTTTCCTTCACAGAATTCTGGGGTATTTATAGGCTGGAAAATGAGAAACTAGGGCAACCATACTGGCCCATATGAATATACCAAAATACCCCCCAAAACCCTGCGCAGTTGGCGCCAAGATGGCCGCGGAAGGGCGGCCAAACCCCCCCTTTGGCCGCGCTTCCGCGGCCGTTTAGATGAATTGGGCCCCCCAATTTCTTGTGCTGGCCTGATCTGATATCTACATTATTCTGGTACATATATTTTCTCAATTTGGCTCCCCGATTTTTCCAGAATTTCTGTTGAGGGAAAGGTGGACTTTTTGTCAAGATTTTGTCATGATTGCCTCGAGCTCCGCGTAGATCTCTTGGATCTTGTGCCACCATTGAGCCTTGTGCATAGATTTGACATTTTGTCTTCCTACTGGTGTCTGGCAACATACGGATGAGGGACGGAGACCGTGTTTTATCTGTGGTCGGCAAGAACCCGGACTTTTTTCATGTCTTCCATTAATTTCACCGTTTTTAGAACCGAGAACCTGTAACCTGCAATTGACTAGCAAAACACGGCTCAAGAGTATCTACCGACATGCAAAGTGATAAAAATTGGACGGTATGAAAATGCAAAATTCTGATATGAACAAATACCCCCAAACTTATCATTTGCTCGTCCCGAGCAAAGTCCATTTATTCACAAAAAATTTCCTAACCTCACTTTCGCAGGGAACGCGATTGCACTGAGCATGTGCAACAAGCCGTTTAACCTCTAGGTGTCCCTAGTAGGAGGAGTGTTGTCTCCTGAGGGTTTTCAGCGGATACTACCCACAAAATCCGGTCAAGTTGGTTTTGTAAAATAACTAAGCTTCAAACCCTAAAGTTTTGTTTTTAGAAAATAACAATTCTATAATCTTAAGTCTAGACCATCGAACCTTTATTTTTCACACCTCGCATCTTATTTAACTACAGCTTTTATATGTCTTTACGTGCAGTGAAAATAGTGTCGTTAAGTTCCCGAAAGGTCGATTAAAGTCATCATGTCGCACAATAAAGCCCAGATAACAATTTTAAAAGGATCACATAAGTTTTATAAAGAGTTAAGCATTTTTCAAGTTTCGTTTTCCAGTAAGGTTTCAACGTCAGAATTTCTATCTTCCTTAACAGGAAACTAAGTCGTATTTTTCACTCCACCTTTTTCTTGTTTTCATTTCATACACACCTCTGTGAACGTGCAATAGTCTTTATCAAAGAGTAAAACCTTCATATCTCCGTTAAAATTTTTATAAAAGCCTGTCTTTTATCAAGATTATTCTCACACAAAGAACCGTTAGGAATTTTAACTCGGAGAGAACACTTGCTTGACTTTGTTTTAAACTGGACTTTCTAGGCTTCTTAGCGAGCTTTGGGCCAATGCACCCAGACCAGTTGGTTTTAGGGCATTAGGTGTAAAAACACCCCAGCGGACTTAATTACTCAAGTTACCTAGGTCCAAAAACAAAAGACAGATTGGCGTGAAAATCAGATGATTTAATACGAACGGAGATATAACCGGCAGTTCAAATATTTTTTGGATAAAAGACGTGTCTAGTGGGTTTGGTGTGTAATCATTCCAATCAAGTTTTAGATGGGTTATTTTTCAGACTTAGCTCCAATTACGGTATCAATAACATTCCTTCATATTCGCTTTACTTTATAAACTATTCTTGACATTACTTATTTCAGAACAAACCTATTTGATCCTCAGAAAATCATTTATCTGTTTAAAAGTTTAAACATGAAAGACTTGTCATCTAATTCCCAAAATCTCACGACACGTGTAGTGTGATGTAAAGACGTATATCAACTATAGTTAACTTCAAAGGAGAGTTATCTTTCAGGTTTTCAAAATCCACACATAAGATCTAGTTATTCCTATTTTTTCAAACTAAAACCGTCGAATGTTGAATCAGAGTTCTTCCACAAGTTAACTTGACGAAAAAGTTTTTATATTTTTTTTTTTTTTTAGAAAATTTTCAAATTTTTATGGATTTTATGGATTTTAATATGCAGATGCAAAGATATACATATGAATGCGAAGGGAAGAAATGCGTACCGAGCGTACCCCCAAACTTAAACGGGACAGTGTCCTCACTGTCATAGCATGAAGAGAGCAGTTGGAAGGTTCAAAATTGTCGGTTAGTGATACACAATTTTTTATTTGTTTTTTTTTTTTTTTTTTTTTTTGTTTTTAAAGAAAAGAAAAGAATATACACAGATATAAACAAAATGGTTTGTACATACCCCCAAACTTATTTGGAACAGTGTCTACTGTTCTTGGCTGGATAACCGAAGTTTGGAGGTAGGCAGAGGAAGATCATTCAAGGTAAACCGGCTCCTGTAAGAACAGGAGCTCCTCTGTTGGTTCGGCGCTAAGGTACGGTTTGCATCGGTGTCCATTTACCTTGAAGAGTGAACCGTCCTTTGGATTTTCCAAATCCACAGCGCCCTGCGGATACACATTCCGCACAAAATATGGCCCTTTCCAGCGAGATCGGAGCTTTCCAGGATGGAAATGAAGTCGGGTGTCGTAAAGAAGTACCTGTTGACCAGGTACGAAAGTTTTGCGCAAAAGGTGTTTATCGTGAAACACCTTCGTTCGATTCTTAACGACAACCGCGTTGTCGTAAGCCTCATCCCTAAGCTCGCATAGTTCGTTCAGCTGCAGCTTCCGATGGCTGCCCGCGTCCTCAAGAGATAGATTCAGCTCCTTAATTGCCCAAAACGCGCGATGCTCGATTTCGACAGGAAGGTGGCAGGCCTTTCCGTACACAAGCCGATAGGGAGACATGCCAAGGTCGGTCTTATAAGCAGTTCTAAATGCCCAAAGGGCATCAGTCAGTTTCAGAGACCAATCCTTACGGTTCTTGGAAACCGTCTTCTCCAATATCTGCTTGATTTGCCGATTTGAAACTTCGGCCTGCCCGCAGGTTTGGGGGTGGTAGGGCGTAGAAAGCTTATGATTAATGGAGTACTTCCGCATCAAGGCCTCGAAAGTCCTATTGCAGAAATGACTTCCATTGTCGCTAATGATCGCTCGGGGGTGCCCAAACCGGGAGAAAATGTTTTCTTTAACGACAACCTTGTTGTCGTTAGTCCGGCTGGGCACAGTCTCGACCCATTTAGAGACGTAATCAACAGCTAGAAGTATGTACAAGTTCCCAAAAGAGCTGGGAAACGGCCCCATGAAGTCTATCCCCCACACATCGAAAATCTCCACAACCAAGATCGGTTGGAGCGGCATCTCGTTTCTTCGGGATATCCGGCCCATGTGTTGGCACCGGGAGCAAGTCTTGCAATATTCGTGAGCGTCTTTGAAAAGTTGTGGCCAGTAGAAACCACATTGCAAGATCTTCTCAGCTGTCTTTCTGGGCCCAAAATGCCCGCCACACGCTTGATCGTGGCAAAATGACAGCACACTCTTGAATTCCTCATCGGGGACACACCGACGAATAATCTGGTCGGGACAGTACTTGAACAAGTAGGGTTCGTCCCAGTAAAAGTGTTTTACTTGGGATAAGAAGCGAAGTCTGTCCTGACTAGACCATTCGGTCGGTAGTAATCCCGTGGCCAAATAGTTCACAATATCTGCGAACCAGGGTTCGCAAGATACTGTCAAGAGTTGTTCGTCCGGAAAAACGTCGTTTATCGGAAGTGGAAGTGAAGGCGAAGAAGGAAGTCGCGAGAGATGGTCGGCAACCACGTTTTCACATCCTCGTTTGTCCTTAATGACAAGGTCAAACTCCTGAAGCAAGAGGATCCAACGGATTAACCGAGACTTGGCATCTTTCTTCGCAAAAAGATGGCGCAGAGCTGAATGGTCCGTGTAGACGATGACTGGAGAGCCGATGAGGTAGGGCCTGAACTTTTCTAAAGCAAATACAACAGCTAAGAATTCCTTCTCAGTTGTTGTATAGTTAAGTTGGGCGTCGTTCAGGGTTCGGCTAGCGTAGTAGATCACGTGCGGCATCTTGTTGATGTGCTGTCCAAGGACAGCACCGATGGCAAAGTCGGATGCATCGCACATAATCTCGAATGGGTGCGTCCAGTCAGGAGAAGAGAGAACGGGAGCAGAAGTGAGTGAGTGTTTCAATGATTCAAAAGCAGCCGCACAGCTTGAGCTGAAGTCGAATGGCGTGTCCTTGGCCAGGAGAAGAGTCAAGGGCCTAGCAATCTTGCTAAAGTCCTTGATAAACCGTCTATAAAAACCGGCGTGGCCAAGGAAGGCTCGGATATCTCGGACGCATCGGGGAGGAGGAAGATTGGAAATGACCTCAATCTTAGCTTTGTCTACCTCAATGCCTTTCTGCGAGATGATATGTCCTAAGACAATACCTTCGCGCACCATGAAGTGGCATTTCTCCCAGTTCAAAGTGAGATTCTTGTCCTTACATCTGGTAAGGATAGCGTCGAGATGCAGCAGACACTCGTCAAAAGAATCGCCAAAGATGGAGAAGTCGTCCATGAAGATCTCCAGAAATTTCTCCACCATGTCAGAGAAAATTCCCATCATACACCGCTGGAAGGTAGCGGGCGCATTGCATAACCCAAAGGGCATGCGACGATATGCAAACGTGCCGAAAGGACAAGTGAAAGTGGTCTTGTCCTGGTCTTTTTCGGCGATGGGAATTTGATTATAGCCAGAGTAGCCATCTAGAAAACAATAGTACTCGTGTCCGGCCAATCGTTCGAGCATCTGGTCAATAAAAGGTAGCGGAAAGTGGTCTTTCCGCGTTGCGGCGTTGAGTTTTCGGTAATCAATGCATACTCGCCACCCAGTTTGGGTGCGAGTAGGGATTAACTCGTTTGCCTCATTGGTGATGACCGTAATGCCCGACTTTTTGGGGACAACATGAATGGGGCTAACCCACTGGCTATCAGAGATAGGGTAAATGATACCACTATCTAGACATTTGACGATCTCCTTCTTCACAGCCTCCTTCATGACTGGATTGAGACGTCTTTGTGGATCCCGGGCTGGTTTGGCATCATCCATCAGATGTATATGATGCTCTACGATCAGGGGACTAATCCCCTTAATGTCCGCCATGGACCAGCCAAAAGCTTGCCTATTGTTGTGCAAGACCGAAAGAAGGGCTTTCTCTTGCTCAGGAGCTAGAGAAGCCGAAATGATAACTGGGAGGGTCTCGTTCTCACCTAAGTAAGCGTACTTAAGGTGAGACGGCAAAGGCTTGAGTTCGAGAATTGGAGGTGAAATGATAGAAGGAAGGATTGGAGAAAAGGTCTCGAACTCAAAGGATTCCAACAAAGGTTCGAAACGAGTGTAAGCCACCGAGTTGGATGGTTCAGGTAACTCATCCGAAAAGTCAAACGATTCAAACTCGGGTGGTGAGCGGCTAAGATCGTGTGAAAACGTAAAACACTCATAGTCGTAGTTGGGCGCGGAAGCAGCAGCGGGTTCGAAGAGAAACGCACTAGTGGCGTCAAGATTATCGTCGTCAAACAGAAACTCCTCGAACTCACATTCTTCAGGGGTGATCTCCTGGATCGAGCAAACATCTAATATATGAGCATTAGGTTCGGTGGGCTGATTCCCCAACCTAAAAATGTTGAGTTCAATTGTCATATTACCAAAAGAGAGGTTCATCGAACCATTGCGACAATTGATCACAGCATTTGAGGTTGCAAGAAATGGGCGACCGAGTATCACCGGAATTTGATTCCGGGGGTTAGCTACAGGCTGTGTGTCTAATACGATGAAGTCAACAGGGAATATGAAGTCCCCGACTTTGATTAACACATCCTCTAGCTCACCCCTAGGATGGGTGATCGATCGGTCGGCCATTTGGAGAGTGCAGTGTGTGGGTTTCAGCTCTCCGACCCCTAATTGCTCATATACAGAGTAAGGAAGCAAGTTAACACTGGCACCAAGATCTAATAGTGCGCGGTTGATGTTCTTATCCCCAATAGTAATAGAAATCGTAGGACAGCCAGGGTCCTTCCGTTTTTGTGGTAAAGATTGGGTAAGGGCATCACTCACAGCACTAGCCAAGAAAACTTTCTTGGGTACCTGAGACTTCCTCTTTTTCGTGCACAAGTCCTTTAAGATTTTTGCATAGGACGGGACTTGTTGGACAGCATCTAAAAGAGGAATATTAATGTTAACTTGCTTGAACAACTCCAGAATCTTCTCCATATGTGGATTTTGTTTATTAGACCTCAACCGGTTTGGAAATGGGACATTTTTAAAATTGGTTGAGTCTAATGTTGGTGGAGGAGATTGTGGAGTAGGAACGGATCCCAGAATAGGTGTTTTCGTGGAGTGAGAAGCGGGTCCGTTCAGAGCAGCAGAAGAAGAAGAAGCAGGAGAGCCTTTTGAAGAATGGAGAATAGGCTCAGAAGACGAAGAAGAAGAAGGAGAAGAAGAAGAAGCGGCGGCCGGGGTGTCATCGTTGATTCGCTTGCCAATGTTGGTTTGCAGCATCCTTCCTGATCTCAGCGTAGTCACGGCACTCACATTATGGTTTTGTTGTTCAAGAGCAACATGTGCATTATGTGGGTGACCGGGATTTGGCAGTGGCTGGGACGGAAGCTTCCCCTTCTCTCGCTCGCTCAAGGCCGCGTTCAGCTGTGCAATCTGGGCCTCGATGGTTTTGATGCTCTGCCCATGTGCGGCGGTGTGTTGTACTAAAGATTGGATCGAAGACTGGATGTTGGCGGTGGATTGAGTCGATTGTTTAACAAACGCCTCCAGACTTCGCTCGAGCGAGGAAACCTTATCAGTGTTTGACGGAACAAAGTTGTTATTTGGTGGAAAAGAATTATTTGGTGCGAAATTGTTCGTCTGGTTTTGGTAAGGTTGGGGTTGGAAGGGCTGCTGATACTGAGTTTGTTGTTGCGCTTGTTGTTGCGGTGGAGGGGCCCTTTGGAAATTGTTGCCTTGGAATTGATTCTGATTCTGATTCCAGGCGAAATTGGGGTGGTTCCTCCAACCGGGATTGTAGGTGGAAGAGTATGGATCATTCCTCGGTCTTTGCTGGAATGCATTAACCTGATCCTGTCCTTGCGATGGTGGATTGTAAGGACACTCTTCGGTCAAGTGGGAAGGATCGGAACAACAAGCGCAGATGGTACGAAGGGGGAGAACAGGGGCAGGAGAAGGAGCAGAAAATTTGCTCTCTATCGCTTCAAGCTTCCGTGTTATCGCAGCCATTTCAGCTTTCATCGCGATAGAGACATCGAGTTGGTGGATTCCTACCCTAGACTGACCGGTTGAAGTGGAGGTAGAAGAAGAAGAAGTCGGTCTTGTGCTCTCCCACTGTAGCGTTTGCTCCGCAAGATCGTCAAAGAACTGCCACGCTTCATCGTCAGATTTCGAGAGGAAGTGGCCCTGACAGATGGTTTCCAGCAACTGCTTCGTTGCTGGGTTCAGTCCCTCGTATAAGGTTTGGCAGAGTTGCCATTTCTCTATACCGTGGTGAGGACACTGAACCAGAAGGTCTTTGTACCGGTCAAAGCACTTCCAGAAAGGTTCAGAAGGAAGCTGGGAGAATTGGTTGATTTCGTTTCGAATTCTTGCGGTCTTATGATTTGGATAGAATTTTTTCAGAAACGCTTTAACAAACTCGTCCCAGCTGGTGATTGAGTGGGAAGCGGTGCTATACAGCCATTTTTCTGCGAGATCGCATAAAGTGAACGGAATGACCCGTAGACGTATAGCATCGTCCGACAGCTGGGTGGTTTTCATCATGGCACAGATATTTTGAAATTTGTTGATGAAGATATAGGCATCTTCAGATTCAAGCCCATGAAAACGTGGAAGCATGTTGATGAAATGGGGCTTAATTTCGAAGTTGTCCCCATTGGCCGGAGGAAGAGAAAGGCAGGTGGGAAGTGCAGAACGGGTGTGGTAGAAACCATCCTGGAGCGCAATTCGCTGCGGCGCTACAACAGGCGGAGGTGGTGGAAGATTGGTCTCCGTAGGAGGTGGAGCCATTCCAGCGATGGTCAAAGAGATGTTCGGATTAAATCCTGACATCGCGGAAGAAGAGGTTGGTGAAGGTGAAGGTGAAGGTGAAGATGTATGAACAGAATTCCGGTCAACGTCGGAGTTGGCCGGCAAAGGAAGGGGTGAAAGAGGAGTGGACGGAGTATCGACTTCGGAGTCGATCGCGTAGTCGGTCGCGACTAACGTAACGCGGACTAAACGGGCGCTAGTGTCCCGAGTCCAAGCGGACATACACTAAACGAGTTTAGTATAGTCAAAGCGGAGAAGGTGAGGGTAAGAAAACGTCAATGGAGAAAGGCGATTGGTGTTGGGTGAAAATGGATTTGGCGACAAAAGGGCAAGTTTTTATAAAAGTTTTTGATTTTTTTTTTTTTTTTTCAGAAAGATTTTTACAGAAGTATGTACGGAAATACGGCTTAAGCAATCACAAACAAGATATGCACAATCACACCTAGATCTACGGTCGCCTAGGTCTACTAGACCTGCTCCTGAACTTGATTTTCGAAGTTAAACAGTGTCGAGAAACAGGCTTAAAAATACACCGATCACGGGGCCAGGTAAGTGCAGAGATAAGGGGAGGTTGTCCAACGCTTTCGCGAAGTTCCTTAATTAAATAACCCTTTCTCTTTCGGCGGTTGCGCCTTTAACACTTTCCTAGACACCCCGTAATCAATATACGGTTAAGCGAGGTTCTAAACAAGGTTTATCTTCTCCTAATGAGCGCGAAGTCCTTAGGGCTGAAGTCTAGTATTTTTTAATTTACAATGGACAATGCATATGCTTTAGTGATTTTTGGGGTCCTGGGAAGGGTGATGAAATCCCCACCCAATCTGGATTGGTTTCAAGCCCCTTAAGTCCGTATTAAAGAATGCAAAACAGTAACAAATCAACAGCAAACAATTTTTATTTGCGGCGCAAAGAATCCTGCACAAGAACAGTTTATTGGAAGGGGGAGAAGAATTTGCGCAAAGAAGGCTGCAGAAAACACAGTTCAGTGGAGTTCAGAGGAGTGGAGAGAGGCAGAGGGACTTACAGAGATTTTTACCATAGACCAGATGCTTCGTTTTTGTCCGTCGCGGTGTAGCCGCGAAAATGTGGGTCTATCTTCCCACGTCTTTGGTACTGTACTTGAACTCCGTATTTCCAACGTCTTTGGCGTCGATCTTGAATTTCGTATTTTCCTGCGCACTTGCACAAAAACTAATCAAGAATAACAAGATGGGGTTTTTTTTTTTTTTTTACAAAGTATGTATTTTTTATCGTTTTTTTTTTTTATACTTACAAATTAACCCGAAATTTCACAAAGAAACAAACTACCGTCTCCCCGGCAACGGCGCCATTTGATTGATAGGATAAGTGCGTGTCCAAGTTTAGTTTAAAATACCGCAATCAAGACGGTTTCGCTTGTAGCTAGCCGGTTGAGTACGGGTCGTCCGCAGGGAGATGGTTGTCTTTTTCAAAGTGTTTTAACGAGTTAAGTCCGGTTTTCAGATTTTGTTGGATTATCTAAGTGTTGAGTTAATATTTAAAGAGAGCTTGTTAGGGTTAGGATTAGGTTAGTTTGAGTTAGGAGTCTCCACATCTTTCATTGCCCCACTTAATATCGGTGTTACGGTAATCGGCAACAACGGGGATTAGCACGACTAGGAAGGAACTTGCGAGTATAAGCTAGGCTTTCCAACGCATAGTCCTTCCTTTTGGTGCTTGTCCGTCCGTTCTTGGCTCTTATCCATAACCTCCGGTTAATTCAACCACAACCGGTCTCACTACGGAATCACCGCTATCATGTAGGATAGGGTGCCGTAAGGAGCGGATTGTGGTTCAATTAACGGGAGTTGATTCAAGTTGTTGGGCAAGGAAAGAGTGAGAGAGATTTCCTTCTCTCAAACTTCCCTTATCCTACCCTAACAAGTATAGAACTACTCACACTTCATAATACAAAAAAAAATAAAACAACACAAAAGAGGAAGAAAGAAAGAAGAGATTAGAAGAATACGACTAACTATTTGCGACCTCACCTTGGCGAGGATCGAGCGTAAGTATCATGGTCGTATGAATGATAAAGAAAAAGAGAAGAAAGAAACAACAAGGAAATAACAACAACTACTTAACAATTACAACAAGTAAAATTGCAACAAATGAAATTACAATAAGCATACAAATAAAGAGACAAGCATGATAACAAATTGTTCTTCTTTATTCATCACTCTTCACTCAAAAGCTCACTTACAAGATTTATGGAGAAGAGGTGAGAAGAGGAAGAAGAAACACTAAACCTAAGCAAAATGAGAATACAAGATTATGGACCCTTTCCTTCACAGAATTCTGGGGTATTTATAGGCTGGAAAATGAGAAACTAGGGCAACCATACTGGCCCATATGAATATACCAAAATACCCCCCAAAACCCTGCGCAGTTGGCGCCAAGATGGCCGCGGAAGGGCGGCCAAACCCCCCCTTTGGCCGCGCTTCCGCGGCCGTTTAGATGAATTGGGCCCCCCAATTTCTTGTGCTGGCCTGATCTGATATCTACATTATTCTGGTACATATATTTTCTCAATTTGGCTCCCCGATTTTTCCAGAATTTCTGTTGAGGGAAAGGTGGACTTTTTGTCAAGATTTTGTCATGATTGCCTCGAGCTCCGCGTAGATCTCTTGGATCTTGTGCCACCATTGAGCCTTGTGCATAGATTTGACATTTTGTCTTCCTACTGGTGTCTGGCAACATACGGATGAGGGACGGAGACCGTGTTTTATCTGTGGTCGGCAAGAACCCGGACTTTTTTCATGTCTTCCATTAATTTCACCGTTTTTAGAACCGAGAACCTGTAACCTGCAATTGACTAGCAAAACACGGCTCAAGAGTATCTACCGACATGCAAAGTGATAAAAATTGGACGGTATGGAAATGCAAAATTCTGATATGAACAGTGCTCCCACGTGAGGTCTTAAAGTATTGTTTAAATACTGAATATCTGAAGCGCTCACGTGGGGTCACGTAAGGCGCTTGAAGTAGCGTTAAACGCTAAGAGTCTGAGGCACTCACGTGGGGTCACGTGAGGCGCTTGAAGTAGTGTTAAACACTAAGAATTGAGGCACTCACGTGGGGTCATGTGAGGCGCTTAAAGTTGGGCGCTGCCTCTTTTATTCTCTTATTCTAGTGCTAAGCATTGTTGGGTCACGTGAGATCATGTGAGGCGCCCCAGAATGCGAACTGTCTTGGGTTTTTTCCCCTTTTCTCTTTTATAAATGCTGAGAACTTCTCGGGGATCACGTGGGATCACGTGAGGCGCCCCAAAATAGGGTTTATTCCCTTTTTTGTTTCTCAAAAGTGCTCACATGGGAACACGTGAGCTTTTATTGTGTAGCATTGAACACTAATATGCATGGAGCTCTGGATCTGAGTTTTGTGAATTTCAGGTCTCTTATTTTTATAAGAATTAAATTCTTTTATAGGGTTAAACCCTTATTTTATCAGAGGAATTAAATTCCTATATCTTTTTGGTAAGAATTAAATTCTTCGAACTTAGTTCTTTCCCCTAGGTTTGGATCTACATAACAGAATCTCCCCGATGAGAATTAAATTCTCAACTTTTGGAGAGATCTGTTTCTGCAGATCCCAACTAGAGGAAGAACTATGTTCTTTGAGAAGAGTTAAACTCTTGGTTTGAGAATTAAATTCTCTTTTGTTTTAAGCTTACCAATGGGTTTCTCTATTTCTTTTTGTATTTTTGAACTTGAAGTTTATGGGGGGTGCTCCTCTGTTTTTTTCTTCTCCTCCAATTTGAAGTTTATGGTGTCGTCCATCTGTGCAAGACTTGAAGTCTTGGGTCCTTTATATAGGGGAGGCTGATTTGTTGAATCAGTTAAGGAAATCTCTCATTGAGACATCTCTGATTGATTTGGGGATTTTATCCACCGTTGGATCTTTGATCTAAGAACTTTGTTTTACAGAAGACATTTTTCTTGTTTTTAATAATGTTGGGAAAATATTTTCCCATACAGAGCTTATTCTGTATCTTGGTAATTTTTAATCACCATTGGAATTTTGATCCAACGGTGTTCTGATTTACAGAGCACAATCTTTCTTGTTTAGAAAGATTTGAGGAGTATTTTCTCAACATAATTCAATTCTGTAATTTGATGATTCATCATATTCGTCGGATCTTTCATCCAATGGTGGTGAACATTTAGTTCTAGCGCTGGCGCTCTCGTGTTTCGCACGTGAAGTGCTGCCTCAGAGTCTTTGACTCTTAGCGCTGGCGCTCTTGGCGCGAGCGCTCTCGTGCTTTGCACGTGAGGCGTTGCCTCAGAGTCTTTGACTCTTAGCACTGGCGCTTTTGGCGCGAGCTCTCTCGTGCTTTGCACGTGAGGCGCTGTCTCAGTTCAAATTTCAAATTTTGAACAGAGCCTTGCTCTCTGATTGGGGGGAAACAAGTTCCAACATGCTTTGCACGCAGAGCTTTCCCTTTATTTTTATTTTTATTTTATTGTTATTATTTTATAATGGAGCAAGTTTTGCGCCAAAATTTTGGCGGGAACCAAGGGCCAAGAGTTTACTGACGTCCAGTGCGCTGAGGTGATGTGTCGCTTCGACAATTACAACAGTCGATTACTCCCCCGCCGTGGTGGGGTCACCAGCTGTGCCTTGAGTTGTTCGAAAGTGCTCTGGCACTCTTCAGACCATTCGAACTTAGGAATTTTCCTTAGGCCTTGAAAAACAGGAGGCACTTTTCTCTGGATCTGGACATAAAGCAGCTCAGGGCAGCCACCCTCCCCGTAAGTCTCATGATGTCGACATTGCTCTTGGGTGTGGCCATATTGAGGATGGCTCTGATCTTTTCAGGGTTCGCTTCGATTCCTCGGTGGGTAACCATGAACCCGAGGAACTTCCCACTGGTGACTCCGAAAGTACATTTAGCTGGATTCAGCTTTAATTTGTACTTGCACAGGACGTCGAATGTCTCACCGAGGTCTTAGTGTGCCCAGCCGACGAAGTGGACTTCATGAGCATGTCGTCGACGTAGACTTCCATGTTTCTACCAATCTTCGGTTTGAACATCTTGTTTGCAAGCCGCTGGTACATGCTCCCAGCGTTCTTGAGTCCGAAGGGCATCACTTTGTAGCAGTAGACCCCCCCGATCCGTAGTGAAGACGGTAAGTTCTTCGTCGGCCGGGTTCATCCGGATCTGATTGTAACCGGAGAAAGCATCCATAAAGCTCAGTAGTTCGTGGCCGACCGAACTGTCCACTAGCTGGTCTATCCAAGGAAGCGGATAGTTATCTTTAGGACAAGCCTTGTTCAAGTCCGTGAAATCGACGCACATGCGCCATTTCCCGTTTGCCTTCTTGACCATGACCACGTTTGCCAGCCAATTCGAGCAGTCCAGGTTTCTGATGAAGTTAGCGGCAAGCAATCGATCCACACCGTCATCTATCGCCTTTTGTTTAACTGGCACGAAACTTCTCTTCTTCTGTCGGATAGGCCGGGCCTTCGGGTCGACCCTGAGCTTGTGGAAGATTACTCCGGGGTCGATTCCGGGCATGTCCGCCGGTGCCCAAGCGAATGCATCCGAGTATTCTCGGAGGAACCGGATCAGGTATTCACGGTGTTCCCCTTTCAAGAGCGAGCCGATCTGGACTGTCTGGCTATCGATCTCCTCTACGAGGGGGACTTCCTTCAATGCTTTCACCGGGGCACCACGAACTTCCCTTTGGTCGTCATGTGTATCTAAAGATTCCTGGAAGTCATGCGTGTCTCCAAAATCGCTGCCCTGCTCTCCGGCGAGGCCCGTCGAGGTGAGGCAAATCTTGGCGGTTTGCTGGTCTCCATAGACCCGGCCTATCCCCTTGATCCAAAGGGAATTTAAGCACGAGGTGATAGGTCAAGATCTGAGCCCGAAGGGCGTTCAGGGTAGGATGTCCCAGGAGTATGTTCTAGGACGACGGGACCTTAGCAACGAGGAAGTTTACCGGTATAGTCCGCGTCTTGCCCGCATCCCCAATGTTGAGGAGGAGGGTGACCGATCCTTCTGCTGGGACGGAATGGTTGGTGAACCCGGAGAGGACATGGGATGTCGGTTGAAGGTCGGATGAGTCTAACCCCATACGCCGGAAACAATCGTAGAACATGATGTCCGCCGAGCTCCTGGAATTGATCAATATTCTTTGGACCTCGTAACGGTGGACTCGGGCCGCTATCATAAGGGGGTCATTATGAGGAAGTGATATGCCGTGAAGGTCTTCATCGGTGAAAATGATCGGATCATCCTTCCTGCATTTATTGTGGGGAGGATCGTTTATTCCCTCGATTGGTAGGAGGCGGTGGCTTCCCCCACTTTCCCGAGCTGGATTCTCAATAACGTCCATGATTTGCCCGATCGTTAAGGCCCCGGGAGGGGTTTGGTCCTTTTGCTCCCGCTCCGCCTGCCGCTTGTCCCGTAGGTATTTCTCCAGGAAGCCAGAGCGGATCAACTCCTCTATGTAGTCACGGAGCTGTTTGCAGCTCTCAGTCGGATGACCCTGTGACCTATGATAGGCACAGTACGGGCCGCGAAGACGCTTTCCCATCCTTTAGGTAGCCGGCGGGGACATGAAGAACCACTCGTCCTTAGTTTCCTCCAATAGCTCAGTCTGAGAAATGTTCAGAGAGGTGTACTCCTGGAAG
The DNA here is from genome assembly GCA_030015575.1 of Agapanthus africanus. Taxonomy (NCBI): domain Eukaryota; kingdom Viridiplantae; phylum Streptophyta; class Magnoliopsida; order Asparagales; family Amaryllidaceae; genus Agapanthus; species Agapanthus africanus. The sequence goes on from JASDDO010000031.1 coordinate 565,892,267, forward strand.
CTCGAGGAATAAGGTTTCGGGCGATCGACTTTCTTTTTCTCTTCCCTGTCCCTTTTTTCGGTCTGCTTGGTCGTCTCGGAGCAGGTTGGAGTTCACCTCTGACTCGAGTTGGATCTCTCTCTCGGTCCATGCCTTCACTTCGGCCATGGTCTTAGGTTACGCCAATGCAAAAGAGCGGATCCACTCTTTGTGCCTAAGAGCCGACCTCAGCGCGGTGATAACAGTTTCGTCGCAATACTCGGGAACCTCCAAGAGGGTATTGTAGAAGCGAGTGACATACCCTTTGAAATATTCCTTGTCTCCACTCTTGACAATGAACAAGTAATCGACCGTCTTCTTCTGTCGCCGGTTTCCGACGAAATGACCGAGGAAATGGGTAACCAGCTCGTCGAAGGTCGAGATGGAACGCGGCACAAGCCTTCGGAACCAGTCCCGGCCAGCCCGGATCAAGGTAGTGGGAAAAGCTCGGCATTGAGCCGCGTCCGAGTTATCTTGGAAGATCATGCCCGCCGTAAATGCATCCAAGTGGTCTTTCGGATCGGACTTCCCGTCGAAGAGGACCTTTCGCCGGACATATGTCCATCTCGTCGTATGCCTTGAATTTCCTTTACGAGGGCTTGGATCCGGTGGTGGTACCCCGAGGGTTCCGCACAGTCGGAGCGGCGGCTATCCCAGCTTCGGGACTGCACAAGGGTGCGGCTTTGATTCCACTCTATCACGCCTCTTAAATCCTCAGGCGAGGCCCTTCTCGAGAAGTCCCGATGTTCTCTGTTCGTGCGGCCTCAGCGGGGGTGGGGGCACCGGTCATACCAGGAAGCAGGCGAACTGACCGACACCTCCTCTGGGGGAGTGAACATGCGGCGGGCTGCGGAGCGACGGCCCGGTCTTCCGTGAGATCGGGGTGTCGAGCTGTCCGGTGCCCAGCGGGTCAAGGAATCATTCACCGGATGCCGGTCATGGTTTCCGGATTCGGCACGCCGGCGTTCAGTGACACTGGGATGAGCTTGAGCGAGATCGAGGGCCTAGGCATGCCCTTCTGTCCTTCTGCAGGCGTCGTTATCCCAAAAATGGGAAACTGCGGCTTGATGGGTAGGGCCCGCTGCTTAAACGTGGATGAGCGCATCCACCATAGCTGTGAGTCTGTCGATCCGAGCGGATAAGACGCCGATGACGTTAGGAAGGGGAGTAGAACCGCTCCCGCCTCCGTTATGGAGGGTAGGGCGGTTCACATTGGGATTATCGCGGTTGTCACTCGCCATCGGGTCGAGGGCGGAAGATCAACTTTATGAGTGGAGAAGTTTCTGGAGTTTTCCACAGACGGCGCCAACTGATGGAGGTTGTGATCTCTCTCAGATGTTGTCCTCCGTCGATCTGGTGCGAGCGGTTTTGTGCAGCTGAGATTTGATTTGAGGGTTAAGTGTGTGGATCTCAATGGGTTAGTATTGACGCTGAGCTATCTGCAAAGGAAGTCCCGGGGTGAGTAACCACCGTAAGACCCTCTGACGATTAAGTTAGTACCATGGAATACGAGCAGAGTAGCGGCGTATTGGAATGAATTCGAGTTACCTGAGTCGTCTGAAAGAAGGGGTTTATATAGTGGTCGCGTGGAGCGAGCCGGCGCGAGATTCTCGCCGTCAGTTACGCCCCCTTGTTACACCCGCGTTGATGGTGAGAACCGCTCATTAATGGGGGAACGCGCCTGCGTGGGACGCGGAACGTGGGGCGGCGGATATCTCGCTTTGGCGAGATACACGAAGCCGTTGCGGGGGCGCAGGGGCTCCGCGCTCTCGGTTGATCGGGAAAGCCGAGGAAGCTCAGCTTGCCAGATGGCTTGGAGACGAGCCGGGAGGCCGAGGAAGCTTGGCCTGCCAGATGGCTCGGAGACGAGCCGGGAGGTCGAGAAAGTTCGGCCCTAGCAACAGCTCGGAGACAAGCAAGGGGGATGTGGAAGTTCGGTTGTAAGATTATTCGAAGGTGAGCTGATGACTTATTGCTAGGCGCATATGTAAGGTATTCCGGGGAGGTCTCCGAAAGGTCGGATGCAACCTCAGAGGCGAAGGACCGAGGAACGTCTCCAATGCATCAGGCCCATTCCAGCTCCGTAGCCTCCGGGACACGTCATCCACTACATGTCGTGATCTGAGGAATTCCCACTTGTGAGCATCATTAGACCGTATATAAATAAACGGCCGCTAATACCTCGTCCCTAATACTCGTTGTTTCTAATAGTGCACGTTTGTGTCATAAACTCTACTATGCATATCATATCAGGGAATATGTTCGAAAAACAATTTGTCCATTGGTACTGCTAATCATGTACAATACAACAAAATGTCTAAAGGCTGTATCGGCTTATTTTTTATTTTTTATTTTTTATTTTGCAAAAAAAAGTATCCGCTAAATTATCAGATTATATTTGTTAAGCGAACTCGAGTACAACCATATGGTATATTGGTCAATACCCTATCGGTAGACTCGTCTTTTAATTTTCAATTATTAAAATCAACTTATCTCATAAAATAACTTTTTAATCAATTATTATTATTATTTTTAACATATTACATATATACTAGTATACCGTTGCCCGTATACCATCGATATACCTGCAGCAATTTCTTACACCAACATCCTAGATCGATATACGTATTGGATATAAGGTGGGCCAATACTTTTCCTACCTGTGCGGTAACACGGATTCCCATTAGATACAATATAGGTCATGTTATCCACCACCTTGGTACTTGTATCTTATACTCCATCTTGTATCCAATGGATATCCATGTATTCTACAAGAATTCCACCACACCGGTAGCTAAAGTATTACTCTAAATACAACATCAAAAAAATATTTTAAATAAAAAAAAAAGTAAAAAGAGAAATGAAAGAATTAATGAAGTTGCACATGCAACTCACATGCTGAAAGCTACTAATAAAAAAGAGAATAATGGAGAAAAGATGCCATAGGAGGGAATTCCCTCCTATGGCGTCGAAAAAATACCCCCTCCACCAATTTTTCCGACGATCGGCCCCCATCATCTTCATCGTCATCATTTAAGATGTGGGTACACCAAATTTCATGTGATTCTACAACTTTTTCACCGTTGATTTAGCGATGTAAAAAGTTCTATTGTCGGTAAACCGTTAATTTTGAACCCACTAAATCAACGGTGAAAAAGTTGTAGAATCACATGAAATTTGGTGTACCCACATCTTAAATGATGACGATGAAGATGATAGGGGCCGATCGTCGGAAAAATTGGTGGAGGGGGTATTTTTTTGACGCCATAGGAGGGAATTCCCTCCTATGACCTCTTTCCTCCATTAATCTCAATAAAAAATCACATCCTTCCCCTAACCCCATCTCTCTCTCCTCTCTCCTCCTCAACCTTGCAAAAACAAAATGAGCAGGAACCTCTCCCTCCCTCATCTCCTAACCCTTGCCCTCCTGTTCACACCTCTCCCTATCAAAGGTAATTAGGTATTAATTAACAAGATCTCTTAGATCCAAAATATTTCCACCGATTAATTATATTATATTCCTATCATTATATATTATGTTTACAGGTTTAAGTACTCTTTCGGCTAATACGAGTACTGAGGAGCTCTTCCCCGTGAGGCGGACGGAGTACCGGGTAATGGACACTGACCCGAGCGGCAGCCCGTTCCAGCTGTGCCTGTCATGCCGCTGCTGCGCTGCAGCGGACCCTGCGGAGTGCTCGGACATGTCGTGCTGCTTCGGCATCGACTGCAACCTCCCCGACAAGCCCTATGGGGTCTGCGCTTTCATGCCCACCGTCTGCAACTGCACTTCCTGTTCTTGAAATTAATTAAAGGTTGGTATCGTACTACACAAGAAGAAGAAAAAAGAATTAATATGTACACAATTATTAATTATTATCATAATTAATTATTGACAAGGTAGAGATATACATATTCTGTTTGTTAATTATGAATAGGAGAATAAATGGAGGGGATATAGGGTAGGGTTCATTTGTCTTGCAGGTTTGGGACATGAAACATGGCTTCATTTGGCAGTTTGTTTGTGTGCTTTTATCGTGCGATGCATATATGAATTAAAAAAACAAATATTTGATTTAAAACTCATAATCTAAGAACCAAAAATTAAAATAATAATAATAAAAAAAAAACTACAGTTAGAAAATTAATTCAAGCATGCAGTACATATATTGTCTCCTTTCTTTTGTTTTTTCGTTCTTTTTATTCTTAATTTGAAGAATTATTAGAATTGTTATGGACTTGTACTAATTACAAGGTTTTCATGCATAGGGTAAATTACAATAAAATACCCTTAACTATGATGATGTAAACCGCTGTAGTTACTGTTGTCTTTGCTTAATAAAATTTTATGGGATGGACTTTAATTTCTGAGTGCGGCTCTTTTTTCACAAAAAAACTATCATGATTTTTCTCAAAAATACTCTGAAGTTTTTTAATTACAAATAACTGTGCTATTTTAGTGGAAAAATCTGGCCTCGGAAACCATAGCATAAATTATTTCACTGTAATAAAAATACAATGATGTATTTCATTGGAAAACCCATGATAGCGAAGGGTATATATTTAAGTGTAATTTATCCTTATAGATATAGGCCATATCGAAGTATAAAGTGAACACATAAAATCATTAAAGATTCATACGAACTCTTGTTTTGAGTAGTTTTACTATTGGATATTAGGTCATGCATGTGGGGGTCTTTGGAATTTATTATCTAAATTCATTCTATTCTTACATGTGCCCGACCATATAGGCTAAGGAGTCGCACTTGGACTTATGGTTTCAAAAGAAACTTTCTCGGGATTTTTATATATCGAACCCGTGAAACTTAACTAATTCTAAATACAGCCCCTAAAACTTACTATTTCTAAATCTAATCCCTGAAACTTTTTAGGATTAAACGCCTCCATGAGTATCTTCCATCTATCAAACCATCATTGATAGCTATTAGGAGGTGAAAATGACATATTTACCCCTTCCATCCATTGCTCTTCAATAATCAAATTGATGAATTGGGAAAATATAAATGTAAATGTTATAGCCAGTGAATCAAAGGGAAAACATGAAAAATTATATTGGGAAATCAATGAAAAACATTGATAGCCAGTGAAAACAAAGAAACAAATATTAGATTGTATAAACGAGGGAAAAATAACCCTAAACATGATATTAAGTGAAATAAAAATAAAAGTAAATAACTTAAATGAAGTTAATATTGAACCATAAAAAACGCATGATATATCATATTGAAGAGCAAATTGGTACCGATTGAGCTAAGCCTTGTTAGAAGAAATGTTGTAATTGTTATTATTAGCTAAATGAGTTAATGTTTGTTTAATTAAAATCCTATATATCAATGCCAATACTCTTCGATATTTTAGTGTCACAAAATATAACTAAATATTTATTATGATTTGAGTTTAGTGATAATACTAATACTAATGAGAGTTAATAATTATGATAATCTGAATATAAGAATAAATAACTATTTTATAATTACTACTAAATAATAATTAAGTCATAAACTATTCAAGCCCTAAACGAGCTGAGTCTGCACATGAGCTGGATCTGCACACGAGCCGAGCTTAAACATGCTATGTTCATGTTTGTTTGTTTGTTTTATCAAATTTCAAATTTTATTCAAACTCAGCTTGTTCTAACAATTAAACAACCTTGAATGAGCTTTTTATCAAGTTGATCCGAGTCAAGCTGCAAGCTTTTTAACAGCCCAAAGTTCTATATGAGATTCAAGTGTGTTTGAGACTGTTTCTCTTAAATTTTGGACTTTTTTTTTTATTTTTTTGATAAAGACGGTGGGAAATCCCCCGCATTCCATTACAATAACTTAACGAAGCAATTACAAGAACTACAATAGCAAAAGAAAAAAGAAGATAAAGCAAAGAAACTAAAGAGGTGAAAAGAATACAAGCACAGCTAAACACTAATTAATAGATATCAATAGATTAGAATCCAAGCATCCAGCAAGCACACAAGCATCCAAGTACGGCAGGTTAAAGATACAGTCTTCCAACAACCAAAATGAACCCCAACAAGGGATAAACAATAAGGTCCTATATTCCCTTGCAACCAAAATTAATCACAACAATGTAGTACCCATAGCTAAGTTAAAAGCCCCCTATATATGCTTCACGTTATAGAAATCCAACCAGACACCTCCTGTCCAACCAACCACGACTTCACGGCACCGTACCACTCTGCCCACCTTCGTCGTTGCGCGTGCTTCCTGTGGTGTTCCTCACCATACTGTCGCTGGCCACATCTTTGCCTTGATCAATTCCAAGCATCCTCGCCTTTTTCTTCCATCTATGCTCCCCTTTACCTGCCCAAAACAAGTATAATTTTTATTACTGCATCAAGCTCTCCGCCCTTTTTAACTTGTTATTGAAAATTCGACGGTTTCTTTCACGCCGAATTGACCACAAAGAGGCGGATGTATATATATATATATATATCTCTATATATATATATATATATATATCCTGTTTTAATTTGTTTGTTATTTTTCTACCTCCAACTTCCCCACAACTCTGCACATGAGCTCGGCTTTGCATAAGGTTGAAATTTGTATATTAGCCAAGCCCATATATGTTACAAATAAAATCACATTCATAATCCAAGACTGCTCCTAATCCAAGACTCCCTCACAGGCTGACCGACTCATCCCCCTCATCTGCTTCTGTCTCTGGCGTCCCATCACCGAGTCTGATTCTCCACCCGCATTTTCTTTCTCATCTTCTGACGTCTCGCATATGAAAATAAAAGCATCCAATTATGGAGAATATTCAAGATTAATGCATGCAATGTTTGTGTTTTCCCTCCCAAAAACTTGCTCATTCCTTTGTAGCCATATACCCCAAATAATACATGCAGCTATAATATCCCCTTGTTTTCTAATCCTAACATTTTTCTTTCTCCACTCCCCCCACAAGTCTAAAGTAGATGTAGGCAACTGCAGGATACAATTTCTTACACAAAAATGCATCCAAACTTCCTTAGCCATCTTGCAACCAAACAACAAATGGTCCATTGTCTCGTTTTCCGTGTCGCACAACCTACACTCTGCAGCCCAATCCATTTTTCTCTTAATTAAATTATCTCTTGTCAACATTGCTTATTTTATCGCTAGCCAGTTAAAAATCTTGATTTTTAGGGGTACATGCGTCTTCCAGATTGCCGCCATCGGGCCTCCACTTTTACCGTCTCTATTGATTACCTGGTATAGTGATCTCACCGTAAATTTCCCTCTTCTATTCTATCTCCGTCTTATTTGATCCTTTTTTTGTATAATCCGGCCTCCAGTCTCTGAGAAAATCTTTAAGCCTCCGAAGATCACCTTTTTCTCTTGCCGAAAGTATACATTAATTTGAAAGCCAGCCTCCAATTGTTTTCCATCCAAACGCGAGACACCAGAATGTTACTATCTCTAACTATATTGAAAAGGTTTGCGAAACGGTATCTAAGTGTCATTTCACCGCACCAAACATCCTTCCAAAAACTTATCTCGTTTCCGTCCCCAATACTAAAGGTAGCTCCCGCAAAGAAGATACCCTTGACCTTCGAAACCCCACCCCCGAAGCCCAAGATTGAAGTTTCATCCTTTGGCTTTCCCCTTCCTATTTTGGTCTTCATGTAGGCGTTTCGAACAAGCACGTACCATGTGGCCATGTCGTATTCATAAAACTTCCACCACTATTTTGCAAGCAATACCTTGTTTATATCCTGTATGTTAAATGACGCCCAGTCCTCCAACTTCTTTACTCGTGCAAACCATGATCCATTTTATGAGTGCATACCCTTTTCCTTGTCTTCCTCCTCCTTCCCATAAAAAGTTTCATCTAAGCCAGTCAATTCTTTTTCAATGATAACTGGCATCTCATAAAACACCATGTAGTACGAAGGTATTGCTGTTAACACTGCATTCAACAGCGTCACCCTACCACCTATCAAAAGCATCTTGCCTTTCCATCACTCTAATCTTTTTCCCATTCTATCAACTACCGGCTGCTAATCTTTCTTTGTAAGTTTTCCGGGCTTCAATGGCAGTCACAGATATCGGATTGGGAAGGTCTCTTTCTTGCACCCGAAAATTCTTAGGAAGATCTCTATCTCTTCTTCAGCGCCTATCATGACCAGCGAGCTCTTGTGATAGTTTATCTTCAACCCTGACTATGATTCAAACATGAACAACAACCATTCACTACTACAGAGTATGGATTTGGTCACGGTTAAAACCGTGACACACCCGTCGTCTAAAACCCCGTCACGAGAAACCTAGTCACATCCTTAACCGTGACGTTATGTTTTTTTAGTCACGGTTAAGATCGTGACCATATACGTGGCATTACCAAAAACGGTTTAAACAACTAAATGAAATATGTGTGGGGTCCATATATATAGTCACGATTTAAACCGTGACCATATATCTCATATGGTCAGGATTTAAACCGTAACCATAGATTGGAAAATATGCAATAAATGTAACTTATCAATTCTCTATATTTTATTAATTCCAATTAAATTTCCATTTCACGCACGTAATTAATCTTTTGCGTCTTTTAGCGTTTAAGTCATATAATCTGTATTAATTCATAAAATCTATCTGGAATAGCATAAAATGTGTAAAATTAAGATAATTATGGTTATATAAATACGTAATAAATTGCACCAATAAGGTATGAAGAATTAAAAAGAAGAATTAACGACATTTAAATAAGATTAAATAGGGAATTGAAGGGATTTGGAGTTCTCTGGATGAAGTTTCAGGATATTGAAATGAACCGACGGAAGACCAAAAGACGCACTGACTGTTGGTAGACGGGGGCTAGGGTCACAACACTTGCGACCGCGGCAAAATTGCACAAAAAAATAGTAGCAAGTATAGCCTCAATCCAAATAAGAATCTATCGAAATAACAATGCAATTGACTAAAATTCTAAACTAGTGAACTAAAGGGGATGAGACTACAACCTTTGTAGTGTTTTCGTGTGCTCCAAGTGATGAACTCGGACTCGAGCTAGACTCTGCGAGTATCCGGAAGCGTTCCTACGCCGGCCGTCTCGCCGTAAATGATCCGCGGTGAAACCGTGATGCCCGTAGCTCCATCTCTTCCGTCTCGAGGAGAAACTCTATTTCATCGCTTGCTATGCGTTAATGGAGGTGAGAGATGAACTAGGTACTCTCCGGAATTTGATTTGAGCCACCATGATAACATTTGCCATTAAAGAAGAAAGTATGGAGCTCACAAGCTCAAAAGAAAAAGATGAATGAAAAAAAATCTCTTTTTTGTCTCTTTTCACACATTCTTTATTTATCATATCTAAGATGTTAAGTAAAGAGTGGAGGGCCATACCAATTAAATTATATATATATATATATATATATATATATATATATTAAAAGAGAACAATTATATCTATAATATACATACAAAATAACCATCAATTTCTTCCATGTATCATATGCATCATAGAGAGAGTATCATATACACGACACTAGAAACCGTATTGAATACGGTTATCAAGTCAACACTTGGTAAGATATTTCGGTTTTTAAATCGGTTAGTATACCCGGACGTTTGATTAAATCAACTATTTAATCGAACCCCCGCACGTATCGCATACGCACGCCACATCACATTTTTGCCCGGACAGACAACTTCATTGCGGGACTCTAAAAATATGTCAATACACTGGCAGTGGATTACACAGGATCATATCCAATCGGATTCGACCCCCTCACGAGGTAACCCACAAGCACTTCAATGACACTAGCTATACATAACGGCTATGCAGGCACAATAAAGTTAAAGGAAGGTCGACGAACGAAATCATCCGGACCCGACAAATTCTATAAGTGACAGTCACCGTACAGTCCGGTCTCTTCGTCTAAGAGTATCACATACCGGGTCTGGGGTTTGGAATCTGTCAGACCCTAATACTCGATAAGTCGTGCGATAAATGACTCATAATCAACTGGAGATACAACTGATAACACTTATCAGTTTATCTTCACTGCAGTGGCCACCGACTTATGGTTGTAGTCATATCCTGCACAGCATGACATCAATTCGCTATACCGGGAGAAACGGATCCCCTCGACCGCTCACTGCATCCATGTGTTTCGGGACTATACGCAACAAAAACCTATTTGCACGACTTATTTGAGCCGTGGTAGGGTAGAACTATAAGTATAGTGGGAACACACACGAGACACTATGGCGATCTCAGGCTCTAAGGACTAATCTGTACTCATGTCACCGGAGAATTGCTATCTGACATTGGTATATTACCAATTAGGAGTTCTCGGCGAGTCCGTCCAGTATAACTCATCCTATGAGCATTTGTATATAATCACCGGTGTCAAACAAATGGCCATGGGATCATCCATCGCCCCATACATGGTCATGAAACGTATACACTAGTCTAAACTGAAATACCGATACCCAGTCTCGATACTCCTACGACTAAGAACATTTAAGGATGTACTTATGGACTACCAGGCCCCACTAGTATGATCACTATCATAGTCCTAATAGACAAGCAAAATCCTACGGGCTTTATCTTATGTATTAGAGACACGATATACGTTGCATATTTAAGATAAAGACAAACCAGATAGCATACTATCAGCTCGACTAAGATTGTTCTCCGTATAGGTCTTCCTTCAATTATAATAATTGCCTTGAGAGCATCTATATCCAGCAATGGCATGGGCTAAGCACAGGGGCCATGTTCTGGCCGCCTGAACTGGGTCCTAAGTCGCCTTAGTTAGTTGGACTGCACCCAATCGTTTCGATCTTTGGACTCCAGGCTCCTGTTGACGAAAGAGGTCTAAAAACATGTCTCGTTTCTCGTTTAACTCTCCGAAACTTCATGCAATGCCTATGAAAATTTCAGGATAAGAAAAAGGACAAGAAAGAAATTAAAATAAAATATTGGTGTTGTAAGGATTCGAACACACGGACTATAGAACAACAATGTAAAGACTTAACCAATGGGCTACAAGTTGTTCTTGCATTTAAATTATCAATAATTTATTATAATTCAATACCAGAACAGAAATACAACCTTTAAATAGATATAAAGGTATAGTGGTTAGTCATATTTATTGCACAATTGTACGGTCATTTTCCCTATTATTATTAATTACTAAAAAATGTTAATTGTAAATTAAGAACATATGTGGGTTTATTTGTAAAAACATTATTGTCATATATTTCTTCATTTATAATTAATATAATTAGGAAAATATATGCATATCATATTTAAATATAATATCCATAAGATTATTTATTAGTAAAATATGAATATCATATCAAATAATCTCAACCAATATTATTAAGATATCATATCAATTAATTGGTTGAAATATTATCTCAAATAAAACAAATACTACTGACAATGTGATTTGAGGTATTGTGCAGGTATTATAATAGATCAGCTCAGGTCTGAACTATAACTAGGAGATCTACAGCAAATCGAATCACCAAGCTAAATCTGCCGAATGTTAGAGCAAATTGAAGAATCTCGCAACGGTAGAGACTAAGAGATATATTTTCAGAATATTTTTATCAGAAAGATCTCCAAATATCGAAAGAAGAAGGCACGAAGAATTTGGAAACTCAAATCCACCAGGGGGCGGCGGATCCGCGGCCAATAAGGGCATTGGGCGGCGGTTGCGCGGTCGTTTGGTGGCCGTAGGATGTAAAAAATCAAGGGCTTGATCGTCTTTGCACACACTTCAATATGACGTCTAGGGTTTCAAGTTCCAAAGCCTATAAAAGGACCGAGAGCTATCTATCAATGAGGAATCCATCGAAGAATCGACTGATCTACCGATCAAGCAATCTAAAAGAAAACTAGGGTTTTGTAATTTGGTTTTTCATTGAGTAACTTTTGTAATGCAATAATTATTCAATAAAAGGTAGTTCTTTTTTTAAATTTTGTCGCATTTACTTTCCACATTTACTTTCAGCATTTCTAGTTTTAATTTTTAACTTATGGGTTCCCTTTTTTACCACCTTTCTTTTACTTCGTTTATCCTAATGAGCAAGTAAATGCTCGCTTGTTAGGGTTTGTAGGATAGGGTAGAATAATAGATGAACAATATCTCTCAAGTTCTTTTTAAAGTTTTAAATTTTATAAACTTTAGCAAAATAAATATTAACCATCTTATCGGGCGTGCTATCAATTCATGATAGTCACGACCACGATTTGAGATTCGATAATAATCGTTTTGTTAAAGGCATAAGACAAATAGGGATCAATGAAAGGACATAGGTCAGTAGAGAGAAATCCTAATTCTCTCCAAGAAACCTAATCCAAATTCATCGCTATTTCTCTAGTATTAAATAATTAAAAAATAAAAAGAATTATTTTTAAAACTCATCCATTAACTACTAAATCCTATAAACTCTACAAGCCCTTCTATTATAAACTTTTTGAATCTTCTTTGTAATAAACGATAACAATTCCACCTTTCATCTATTATCTCGTCTAAAACAAGAAAAACAGTTTACCATTTTCCTATGGACGACCCGTACTTACAAGTGGCTAGCTATTGCGACACCGTTATTGATTACGGTATTTAGAACACACATAAGCACACTTTTTACAACCAATCAAATTGCGTCGTTACCGGGAAAATGGTAGTATTATTTTTCTTATTATTCGGGTTGATTTCTAAAAAAACGGAAAAAATAGAAATAGAAATAGAAATAAAAAACCGCATTTTATATTTTTAATGATTTTTGTGCGTGTTTTGCGAGAAATCTGGAGCACTTAGAGCGAACCAACAGAAATTCAGAGATTTTCAAATAGGAGCAGATGAGCATTGGAGTGTAGTGCCAAATTTTAAAGGGGGATCTCATCAACAGGCGGTGGAACCGCGGGCCAAAGGAGCTTTTGGCGGCGGAAGCGCGGCCATTTTTGGGAGTTGAGCCCCTAATTCTTTTTGGTATTATCCTATCATTTTTCTCTCTCCTCTAAAACTCCAATAAAGTGTTTTTACCTGCAGAATTCTTTGCAAACAACGCCGCTAAAAAATCTTTTTGCGTGTTTTAGATTTTGGTTTGTTTTGTATATTTAAAACGGACATTAAGGGGCAAGAAACCCAAATTCAGATTAGGTAAGGATTTCATCACGCTTCCTAGACCCTACAAATCACAAACGAGCATACGCTGTAAGTCCGGGCGCTCCGCGCGTGCACACAGCGAAACGGGACTTGACGGAAAACAAAAATTCTGTAGAAGCGTGATCGACCGTGCGCCAAAATTTTTCCAAGTACTGGTTTCTAGCTAAAAGTAATGAGCAAAAAGAAGAGTGAAGAGGTTCTACAACCTTTGTAACGTGTCCGGCTGATCCTGAAAGACCCCGTCTAAACTTCGTAAGCTCCTGAACACATCTAAATGCCGACCGCCTCGGCGTAAATGATCCACCATGAAAGCGGGCTACCCGAGCTTCAACTCTGTCACCGATCGGAGAAACTTCCTACAGAGGCTTGCTGGGCGTGGAGGAAGGCGATGCGAATTCTGGATACTCTCTACTTTTAACACTACCTTACCATGACAACACTTGCCATTTTTCTAGAGAGCTTAAGCTATTGTATCGTGAGGAAGAAGAAAATGGTTTTTGATGGCTTGTTAAAAAATGAATTATCTCTCCATTTCTTTTTCAACCATGTCATGTTAAACATGACACATACCCCCACTCCCACTCTCTCTAATGTGTGTGTCAACACACAAGAGAGAGGGTGGCCCCACCATTTAATTAAGTATATAAAATAAATAATAATAATATATATACATTAATATATATATATATATATATATATATATATATAAAGATATATATATATATATATATGTATATTTATTTATACATAATTTAGAATGGTAGGAATTAATACATATATATCAAATATATATATATATATATATATATATATTAAATAAGTATTAGTACAAGTATCTTATACATGTACACATCGTGTCTCATACACGAAATGCCATCAATATTTTCTCAGTATCATATACTGTAGAGAGTGTGTGTATCATATACACTATATTAGAAACCGTATCATTAATATGGTTATCAAGACAACACTTGACTTGATATTCCGGTTTTTAAACTGGCTAGTATAACAGTCGTCCGATTAAACGTGTATATCCAATATACATATTTTATTGAACTCATTTACGTATCCCTATACGTACGTCACATCACGTTTTACCCGGGTAGGCACTTTCGTTGTGAGACTCTAAAGACCTATCAATACGCTGGCAGTAGGTTATATTAGATCGCATCCGATTAAATCTGAAACACTTTCAGATTCAACCCCCTTTCGGGTTAACCCATAAGCTCGTCGGTGGCACTAGCTGTACGTAACGACTATCCAGGTATGAGCAAGATAAAGGAAGGTTGACGAGCGAGCTCATCCATCCCCGACAAAATCTATAAGTGACGGTCACCGTATAGTCCAGTCTCTTTATCAAAGAGTATCGCATACCGAGTCTGGGGGTGGAATCTGTCAGACCCCCAATAACCCGATAAGTCATGCTGACAGAGGATTCATAACCAAAGAGATACAACTGGTAACACTTACCAATTTATCTTTACTGTCATGGCCACGGACTTCATGTTATAGTCGTGCCCTGCACAGTGCGATATCGACTCCTAATACCGGGAGTGAAGAATTCTCTCGACCGCTCACTGCCTCCATGTGCTTCGGGACTGTACCTAACTAAAACCTGTTAGCACGACTCAGTAAAGCCGTGGTAGGGTAGCAATCTAAATACAGTGGGAACACATACGAGACACTGTGGCGATTTCAGATCTATGGACTACCATGTACTCATGTCACCAGAGAACTGCTATCTGACATTGGTATAATACCATTTAGGAGTTCTCGGCGAGTCCGTCCAGTGTACCTCATCCAATGAGTACCTGTATACAATCATTAGTGTCAAACACCAATGGCTATAGGATCATCCATCGTCCCGTACAGGATCATGAAACGTATACACTAGTCTAAACTGGGGTACCGATACCCTGTCTCGATACTCCTGCGACTAGAGACATTTAAGGATGTGCTTATATAAACTACCAGACCCTACTAGTATGATCCTTATCATAATCTTGGTAGTTAAGCAATGATCCTGTGGGCTTTATCTCATGTATTTGCGATACGTGATAACTAGTATCGTACATTCATATGGCAGATAAACACAAACCAGATAGCACACTATCATCTTGAATAAGACTGTTCTTGGTATAGGCCCTTCTCGAATTCAATAATTGCATTCCCACAACTACGATAATTGCCTTGAGGGCACCTATATCCAATATACGTTTCACCCTAAATTAATAAAAAAATATCTGGATCAGGTCTCTAAGGACAGTCGCGCTCAATTAGGACAAGGGGGTCGTGGATAATCTATTGTTTATCCGCATTTTTCTTGTGGTGTCTAAGGCAAGTGTGACTAAGAAAAGTGATTTAATTAATTAGGCCCGCTATTTCGGTGATTCGTATAGCGGATACCTCCCACTTACCTGGCTGCAAGATTGATAAGGAGGTGATAGAGGATTTATCCTACATCTTGTCCTTTGGAAGTCTAGGAGTGGTCTAGTGATTTAACCTAGGTGACCCTAGCTCTAGAGATTGTTTGTGCACGTTTGTGATTGGTTGATTCGAGTCCCTCTTTCCAAGCAAAACAATTTCAAAAATCCAAGAAAAAAGGGGCTTAAAAAATTACCATTTCACCCTTTTTCTTTTCATTCTCTTATGATGGGTAATCCAAACCGACCAACTCTTGGCAAACTTTGCTACACACAACCAGATATTTCCTTGTATCGTTGTTGCTTTAGTAGAACTTCCGACCCTACCATTTCTTTAAGGGATAGGATTGCGGACTTTAGAAATAACAGTTGGACACCTCAATCAAATTCCTATCAACCATGTCAAAGTTCAACGCCTTCTTATGTTGATAATTCTTTTATGGCTAGTGAGGAAACTTTTAAACCCATGTCCATTGCTGAGCATATTGCGAAGGCCCGTAGCTAAACTTTCGTACCTTTCACTGCTCCAAAAACCTTAAGACAATAATTACAATCATTTCCATATGAACATGTTGATACTCCTTTTGAGGCGAATATGGCAACTTTTATACTCATGACCATTGCTGAGCAAATTGCAAAAGCCCGTCGCCAACAATTCAACCAATCTTAATATTCTTCATATCACAATGTTGATCATAATCATATTTATGAAAATTGGATCCACCCTTCTAACTCTTATCAACAGTACCAAACTTTCACACCCTCTCATGTTGATACTTCTTTTGAGCCTAATGTGGCAATTCGTAAACCCATTTCTATTGCGGAACATATTGAACTCGCCCATAGTAAACAATTAAACCTATTCTAACCATACTCAACTTTTGTACCTTATCTAGACAGTGCTTCTGAACATCAATTAAGAAGTTCCATGATTCAAAGAAAATCCTTCATTGAAACATCTTCATAAACCATGTCTAGTCTTGAAGTAGAGTTGGAATTAAGTAGTGAAAAAGAACATGAGATCCCTCAAATTCAAACCAGAACAAATTCTTTTGATCTCAACATCTTCCATCCTGAACCCCAACCGAATGTATTTGATGATCAATCGCTTAATAATCTAATTAATGAGGTGCCCGAGAATAATTTCCAATCATGAGTGTGAAATAGAACGTTACACCATTCCAAATCAAACCGAACCTTATCCGACTAAAATTAACATTTCAAACCTTCCAATTCTATCAAGTGAACAAAGTGACCATCGATTGAGAATAATATAATTGATGAATTTTTAAAGAACTATTCGTTTGATTTGACTGAAGGTGTTAGTGAGATCGGTGATGAGAATATTTTTGAAGATGAACTTGCTATGTTAGATAAGTTGGATTCCCCGATCCATCATGTCCCTTCCATTGAATGTGAATATCTTCCTGTGTATTTAACTGATCCTATTCTTACCATCAACCTATCTGATATGCAAAATGGTATCAGCATCCATCTCTTATATCTGGTTCAAGAACGCTTACCCATTTCATTATACACTTTCTTTTGTTCTTCTCGTTTTCTTTCAATTCCACCGAGTTTTAATGAATCACACTCCGATATTTCGAATTCTATGGTTTTTGAAAGACCACTCGAATTAGACTCTTTTGAAAATAAGGTAGACAAGCTTTTCTTGTCACCTACCTCCATAATTTCGAACGAATCGAGTGTTTTAAATTCTGGTGCGCAACACATTGACCTTGAAACTTTAAACATTCCTAGTGGATCTGTCTATTCCACTTATTCTTTTCTTTCCCATGAGATCATCATTCGGAATATCGATGAAAGTTTCAAAATTATTTTTGCCGAAGAAATCGTGTTCCTTAAAGACTTGGATGCTATGATGAATCAACCTCCACCGGAAATTTGTGCGCCTCCCTTTAAGGCCGAAAGGGTTGAACCACAACCCCTTCTTCTAATCACATACGAGAATACGACTATTCCATCTATTACTTATCTTTCACATTCTCGTTTTCATTCACATTCACTTTTTCATCTCCACCAACCGAGACGTAAAACCTTTCGAATACACCTCTTATCTTCCCCCCACTTCATCTCTTCTCGTTACTCTCATTTCTGTTTCTTCTACTCGAGACATGATACAATATCCATTCTTATACAGTCTCGAGTCTTCTTCACGTATATTCGTTTTGCATTCTTCTACCAACCATGCTGTTAACTTGATAAAATATTTGAATGGTTGGTGTTGACTTTTGGTCTTTGTAAAACTTTGTGTAGACCGATAATATTTTAAGTCCTTCTCCAACATTTTCTCTTTCTTCAAAATTTTAATTTGCAAGTTATGTTGTTTGTGTTTTCAGTAGTTTTTAATTTTTAACATATTTT
Source organism: Agapanthus africanus (assembly GCA_030015575.1). Classification (NCBI taxonomy): domain Eukaryota; kingdom Viridiplantae; phylum Streptophyta; class Magnoliopsida; order Asparagales; family Amaryllidaceae; genus Agapanthus; species Agapanthus africanus. The sequence goes on from JASDDO010000031.1 coordinate 565,910,243, forward strand.
TAAAGCGCGTTATTATATTAATATTTATGAAATTATTATATTATTTATTAATGTTTAAAGTAAATAAAAATATTAGCAATACATTTATAATATATGCATGACCTTATAGTAATTTATATTTAAAATCATGGTTTAGATTATCTAAACACCCCATAGTTCAAAGCCATACTCTCACACCACTCTTCCGAACACACCCTAAAATATTGTTTGGTTATAAAACATGGTTTCAAAACTATGGTTTCACACCGTTCACCCGAACCAGCCTTATAAATAGTAATTAAATCTTTTGGTGTTTAATTTAGTACACAAATTAAAAGGTGAACATAGAGGGGGTTTTTGCTTAGGGAGAAAGAGGGGGAGTTTGGAGAGAGAGAATTTATTTGTATCGGCGGGTGATTGGCATATCTCGTGTAATTTCTTACTCCTGTGGAAAGTTCCGTCGGGAAGGCAGGATTAGATGCAGTTGCGTTGAACATGGGTGTATCATTGTATCCTTTGTGCTGTTGGTGTGGTTTTCTATCTGTTTGATGTATTGCGATAACTGTCGGATATATCTTTTTCATTGTCTTTGTTTGCATACGATTCTGTAAATTTTCCACTGCGTCATACCGCTTATCTGCGCTATCGGCTTGCGTGATCCCTTCGTAGTTCACCGCGCTGTGTTAGAGGAGATCGGGACAATACAATTATGCAACAAATATAAATTAAGAAAAATTGGTCAGAAGTTAAAATGAAAGTTTAGCATATGTTAAGAAAAATCAATTAAAGTGTACTGAATATATATTAGAAACTAATAATAGACCTTGTATACGGGACAGCCAAGAAAAGTTTTATCTTTGCAACTCCTCAATATTGAGTTAGGAGATAACATCTAGAAAAATGGGGTTTTTTAAAATAATTTGAAAATTATTTACTTGAATTAATTGAGAGGGTAAAAAAAATTATTTACTTGAATTAATTGAGAGGGTAAAAAAATTATTTTACATACTCAGTTAACACCGTTAAGCGTTGATCTTTACCTATGATAGTTGCTAGTTAATTTTAAGACTTTTAGCTGTTTGTTGCCAAACCTGCAAACCTCCGGTAGTAACTAAAAATTTAGCCTGAAAAAACAAACATAATCCAAGGCTTCGGTGCAAAAAATTAGAACAGAACAAAATAAATGAAATTAAAAAAAAAAAGCAGGAAGAAGTCATAGAGCATCAAATGAACATTTTTGGACAAATTCGGATGTGCTAGCATTGTGAAAGCAAAGGGGGCTTCAATGCCTTGAGCATTTGGGCAACCCAATAGATGTTAGCATCATCATTCATGGAAGCAAAATTTAACATGAGCTTTTGGACAAATTCTGATGTTCAGTCAAGCCTCTCTCTCTCTCTCTATAATAATTAAGTAGTGGTCAATTAAACCAGCTAAGCTAATTCAAGTTGATGTTAATGGCTGCCTCTCAAAGGTGGGAAACAGTCACGGACCCACGTCTATTAGATGGAGAACGATACAGGTGTCCATTTGTGCTTTCAAAATAATGGAGTTTCTTTTCGATAAAATAACAAACCTTTTCTTTCCCTTTCTGTTCTTTTTTCTGTCTTCTTTTTTCTTTTTTGAGATGGACAAACTCTTATCTTATTACATGAGTTCGTTGATATAAGAATTTTCTAATTTGGCCACTAACTTGTTAGCTTATCACCTGAATGCACTTGATACATATAAAATGTCTTGATATAAGAATTTTCTACAAAATATTTTGCTGCACAGGACCGGTGATCCAAATAAAAAGCTCAATATGTAGCTACAAGTTGAAGCACAATAATTTATATCTCTACCTATACTTTTTTTAGCCTGCTTATTAATCTGTATTTAGATCTTCCCGGAGGCAAACTTAAATAGATTGAAATATAAAAATAGCTACGAATAAAGGTTTCAATTAAATAAACTTAATGTGCAAATGCAAGATATAAAAAATATATATCCTATAGTCCTTGGTCATAGCTCCAGATCTTGAAATCTTGAAACAGAAGAATATTTTCAATACTTCTGTCATTATATAATTAAGGCGCATACAAAGGAATTCCTGAAAACAGAAACAAAATTCAATCTTACGAGATCCCGGGATGCAGGACAGTTAAAACACATGCTTACTAATAATTAGCAATGGGCACTATATAAAGTCTCTCTCGGCGGCAAGTCTCGCATACAGAAAGGGTACGTATTTGGTGTCGTCTAACCAATATGTTCTATAAGCTCTTGCCAGAAATGTTTATTGTCAAAAGGCTGCCAATATTGGAAAGACCCATCTAATGGTGATAAGCATTGGGTCCGCTATTGAAGAGCTTCCTATCATGGCAAATCGATGAAACGTTCGCTAGTGTAAGGATGTTTTAAGATCGACCCAATGCTGGCACGGTATATCCCTTATTTTATGTGATTTTAAAATAAAAAATTGGTTTTTTCAATTTGTTTGTTATGAGTTATATAATTTGTACGAAATTTTGCATCGTTATTGAGGCGGCAAATTATGCCACTAAACTGTGAGGGGGATTACAAAAATATTGTGAGTGATTATATTTTACTTTGATACATGTGACTGACTGATTTCTACAAAATGTGCAGTGCATTAATGTCGATTTTACAGTTCAAAAATGTTTTCATGCAAGTTGCTGTTTTTCTTTTTCGTTTTGTCCCTGATGAAAATGTAAGTAGCTGTTGAGATAAAAAAAAAATTCCTTTACCTGATGTACAAGTCAGGGCAGATGACAATTAAACTGCAGTAGCTGTGGGAATTGAACAAGAGGATTTTAAATGGCGAATGTCAATAAGTTTAATATGATTATATGACTCCTGTAAATAATTCCCGAAATTCTAATATATAATTCTAGCATCATGAAAGCTACTTTTTCCGTAATATTTAGATAACAAGAGGGCTCTGTTTCATGACGGGATCATTTTCAACAGTCCAAAACAACAATCATGCAAACAAAATTTTACAAAATCTTCTATAAGATTGTCAAGAACAAATCATGAACAAACTTTTTTTTAAAGAGAACTATTCCATCAGACTTACTGGTACCAATATAGCATCAATATAAATATTACCTGATCATGCTTCATGGTTTGCAACTATCCTCTTGATAATTGTGCTAGTTGTGATATCAATAGGACTTTCCAGTTGTTTGTAAATTATACCCATTTCCATTGGAACTTCATACAGGTTGGATTTCTCCTGAAAAGATATCCCAAACAGTCATCACCTGTTGCATTTGATCGTTCAGGATTATAAAAGGAAACCCATGAACGCTGATTTAATACCTTCAAAAGGTCCTTGTATTCACAAATTGTTCCATGAACCACCAAGGAGATGTTAATTGAAAGTTGTAATCTGTAAATAATGGAAGGTTAGGCATGTTAAACTAATAATTAGCAACCAAATACTCTGACATTCTAAATTTCTAGCCAAGAAGCTGGATAAATCCCTTTGAGCATCAGGGTTGAAATAGGCACATAACACAAATCCAACATCGATTTTTGCAAATATTATTTAAAGTAAGTGTTTTATGTACGAATTAATGAGCAAGAATATGTTGGTGTATACAAGTTTGGGCCACGCAAACTAGGAGCTTGTTATAAGCCTCAAAAGAACTTTGGAAGCTAAAGAAGAGGTACCACAATTTCACGCAGTTTACTTTCATGCAACTGTGAGCGAATCTTCAAAATTCACCACCTTAGGATAGGGAAGCTCTGTTACGAAGAACCATCAGTGGTTAGCAATTACTTTTCGTTTTGGTATTTGTTGTGATTTTCAGTTTGTAGGCTGATAAGTTCGGGAAACTTTTTTAGTTTGGGAATTTTTCTGGGTCATTCTGAAAATTTATACTCAGATGAATTAGTTGCAAGCTCGTATTCCGGTTCTATATGTAAGCAGACCAGATGTTCTTTTAAATTTTAATGAAGTAAATGAAGATGGGTACTTGCTTGATTTGCAGTTATCCAGGTGTAATTTTGGAACCAAACTAGTTTGAATCCAACAGCAGGGTTGTGAGACCTACCAATTGATTCCCCTAATTCATGTCGTGACCGGGTATCGAGGTTTATGCCAGCCTTTCCTACATTTTGGCAATACTAACCAAGGCCAGATCCATGCAAATCTCTTGCATCGCAGCAACCTTGACACCTTCTCTTCCACACTGTTGCCAACACTTTCATTTCCTATATTCTCGACGCTTTTGATTCACAATCTTCAGTGCTAGAAGTTCATATCTGCTTTCCATTGGGTGAAAGCAGATTTGGTGTGGGCTAACAAACAATGAACAACATTTAGCCAAGTGGAGTGATCCAATATGTTTGATCTTTAGAGTTCCTCCAGAATTTGATCTGTTGTTTAGTGTTTCAAGAGGATCCTTATGGGTCAATGTGTTCTAATCAAAATTGCATGCATGGTATGCATGGTTATCCTCCTTTGGAGTTGATACTTCTTAGAAGATGAAAGATACATGGTTATCCTCTCTTAAAGTTAATGGTTCATGGAAGATGGTGTGCATAGTTATCCTCCCTCGGAGTTAATATTTCTTGGAAGATGAAATGTGAGTTTCTTGAGACTTGGTAATACTTTTGGAAAATGTAGTTAATGAACGTTGGAAATTGGAGTTTGTTGGCTTTGGAAAGAGAAGGGGGTAATTGCATTGTTTGACCAAGAAGGCTTGCTCCCACCTATAAATAGAGGCTCCTTGGTGCATCCTTAAGGCATCTAAGATCCAACATCCAACACATCCAAGTATCAATACCATCTACTCGAAGTTCATCCAAATGAAGCTATCTACTCAAGACGATAAGTGAATAATCGAGATGTCAAAGGTGTACCATCGGTGGTGTGTTGGTGAGTTCATTCTTATTGTAATCTACTTTTGTAATGAATAACTCTATGTTGGTGATCCTTTAGTGTGCTAAAGACGAACTTTGTAATCTTATTATTCTCATAGTGGATGATAAATTTTCTAGACTAGGTCCCGTGTTTTCCCCCCACATTGAGAGGGTTTTCCACGTAAAAAATATTGTGTGTCTCATGTACTCTTTCCTTGCTCTACTTTTTTATTAAGTCTAATAATTTATAACAAGTGGTATCAGAGCCAAGGTTGAACATGTGGTCATAGAGCCAAGCACCACACGAATCATCAGTCTCAATAGTAGCAACTGGATGATCTGGAAATCTCGAATAGAGAACTTGCTATTTTGTAAGGATCTAGTTTCACCCTTACTAGACGACGCTGCCTAAGCCCGGTGAGATGACCGAAAGTGATTGGAAGAACCTTGATCGCAAAACCATTGGTACTATACGCCAATAATTGGATGATAGCGTGTTCCATCACGTATCCAAAGAAAGTCCAGCCCACTCTCTTTGGAAGAACTTAAAAGGTCTTTATGAAAGAAAGACGGCGTGTAACAAGGCTTTCTTGATTCGAAAATTGGTTAATTTCAAGTACAAAGAAGAATGTTCTATTTCAGAGCACTTGAATGAAATGTAAAGTATTATTAATCAACTCTTCTCTATGAAAATGACTATTGATGATGAGTTGCAGACCTTTTTATTGCTCATCTCTTTACCGGACAGTTGGAAGACATTGGTGGTGTCTTTGAACAACTCGACGGCTGACGGTGTGGTTAGCATGAACCTCGTAACCGGGAGTTTTCTGAATGAAGAATGAGAAGGAAAGCCTCGGGGGGCCTCATCATCATCAGAAGCTCTTGTCACGGAGAACCGGGGGAGAAGTTAGCAAAGGCAACCTCAAGATCGAGGTCGGTCCCGAAGCAAGTCGAGGCCGAGAAAGGATATCAAGTGCTTCTACTGTAAGAAGATAGGACATCTGAAGAAGGAGTGTCGCAAGTTCAAGAAGAACCAGATGCAGCAAAAAGGCAAAGCCGAGAATAAATCCAAAGAAGTGATGACAGCTGCAGCCGAGGTTGGTCAGTTTCCAATGATATCAGCTTATAAAGGTGATTGCATATGCCTAACATGTACGGATATGGATTGGATGGTGGACACCGGAGCATCCTATCATGTGATCCCACGAAGAGAGGTCTTCTCAACTTACAAAGCCGGCGAATTTGGCGTTGCTAGGGTGGGAAACGAAGGTACGTCAAAGATTTTAGGGATTAGCGACATCGAGATCGAGACCAGTTTGGGCTGCAAAGTTATTCTCAGGGAGGTGAGACATGTTCCAGACCTCCGTTTGAATCTAATCTTTGCGGGCAAGTTGGACGAGGAAGGCTACATCAACACCTTTGGTAAAGAACAATGGAAGCTTACCAAAGGATCTCTAGTCGTGGTACATGGAAAGAAGTGTTGTACTCTCTACAAGACACCGTCCAAGATATATAATGCCTTGGTGAATACTGTTGAGCAAGGCTGGGCCATGGAGCTATGGCATCAGCAGTTTATACATTTGAGCGAGAAGGGCCTACTGGCACTTGCCAAGAGATATCTCGTACCTGTTTAGAAAGTAACGCATTTGAGTCCTTGTGTACATTTTTTGGCTGGCGAGCAAACTCGTGTTCCATTGTCAAGCTTGCATCTTGTAGAAAAAGTTGTGTTTTGGAGAAGGTTTACTCTGCCAACTGTGAAATGTGGGATAGATCACTCGGTGGTGCTATCTGTTTTGTTACCTTCATAGATGACTTCTCCAGGAAGGCATGAGCGTATGCGCTGAAGCAGAAGAGTCAAGTTATGGATGTCTTCAAGAAGTTTCATCTGATGGTTGAGTGGGAGACGGGAAGATCTCTCAAGTGCATTCTTACGGATAATGGTGGGGAGTATATAGGGGCATTTGATAAGTATCGCAAGAGTCATGTCATAAGGCACGAAAGGACATGTCCGAAGTCATCTCCACAGAACGGCATCGCCGAGCGTATGAACCGTACTATTGTGGACAGAATTAAGAGTATGTTATCACATGCAAAGCTGCCAAAGGTATTTTGGGTCGAGGCAATAAGGACAGCGGTCGATGTGCTGAATCTCTCTCCATCGGTTCCTTTAGACGATGATGCACCTGAGAAAGTTTGAAGAGGAAATGAAGTATCCTACAAGCATCTAAGGGTGTTCGGTTGTCGTGCATTTGTGCACATATACCCAAAAATGAAGGGCGAAGCTCGACGCCAAGGTAAAACAATGTATTTTTTTGGGATACTCACATGAAGAATTTGGATATAGTTTGTAGGACCTAGAAAGCAATAAGCTGGTTAGAAGCCAAGATGTGGTTTTCTTTGAAGACCAAACCCTCGAAAACATCAAGAAAGGAGATATATCAAAGTTACAAGGACCGACATCGCAATTCTCTCCAGAAGTGATCGAAGATGTGAAACCACTGCCTCCTCCCAAAGCGCATGATGATAGGGGAGATGATGTGACCGGGGTCGGTAATGATGAGGTGGATATCGGTCCGAATGACCATGAGGAGGAGGGGCCAACTCCAGTCCAGCCGTCTGAAGTTCCAACACCAAAGCTGTCAACAAGAGAATGTCGGTCATCAATAAGGTACTTTAGTAATGAATATGTTATGCTTTCTGAGTATGATTGTCGGAACGCCATCCATCTAGCAAAGAATTCGAGTTTCCATTCGAAGTCCAAGCATGTCGAGGTGCGCTATCACTGGATCCAAGACGTGCTTGAGAAGAATATGTTAAAACTACAGAAAATTCATACCGGCAAGAATGGTTCAAATATGATGATGAAGCCGTTAACCAAAGACAAGAACGAGATCAGTCGACCGGTTGCAGGCATGGTGTTCTCCTCATAAGTTGTGAGGGGGGGAGGGTTGTGGGAAATCTCATTCTTTATGGGTGAATGTGTTCTAGTCAAAGTTGCATGCATAGTGTGCATGCTTATCCTTCTTTGGAATTAATACTTCTTGGAAGATAAAAAGTGCATGGTTATCCTTTCTTAAAGTTAATGCTTCTTGGAAGATGGGGTGCATGATTATGCTCTTTTGGAGTAAATGCTTCTTGGAAGATGATATTCATGGTTATTCTTTCTTGGAGTTAATACTTTTTGGAAGATAAAATGTGAGATTCTTGAGAGTTGGTATTACTCTTAGAAAATGTGTTTAATGAACCTTGGGAATTGGAGTTTGTTGGTTTTGGGAAGAGAATGGAGTAATTGTATTGCTTGATCAAGAAGGCTTGCTCCTACATATAAATTAGGGCTTCTTGGTACATCCTTAAGACATCCAAGATCCAACATCCTGTACATCCAAGTATTAATACCATCTACTTAAAGCTCATTCAAGAGAAGCTATCCACTCAAGACGACGAGTGAAGGACCGAGGTGTTAAACGTGTACCGTCAGTGGTGTGTCGGTGAGTTCGTTCTTGTTGTAATCCACTCTTGTAGTAAAGAACTCTATGTTGGTGATCCTTTAGTGTGTTAGAGACGAATTTAGTAATCTCATTATTCTTATAGTGGTTGATAAATATTCTGAACCGGGTCCCGTGGTTTCCCCCCTCAAATTGAATGGGGTTTCCACGTAAAAAATATCGTGGCTCGTGTGTTCTTTGCTTGCTCTACTTTCTTATTAAGTCTATCAAATTTATAACACTACTTGAGTGTTTCCTAACCAAATTAGTGTATGGCATTTTTGCTCTGTTCCTGTTTTGACTGCTGTCTAGAAGGAGAAAGAATTTAGAATTTGCATTTTAAGAGTATTGCATTCGTTTGTATTAGTTTAGATTTGCTCAAATTATTATTTTTCTTATTATGTATATGTATTGAATTACAAATATACCTCATAAGCACGCACATCAAGACTGCCATGAACATGATATTTGAAATTATACGAGCCCAAAAGAATTGTTACATGTTTCCTGTTTCATATTAATAACAAATTTCATTTAATATAAAGATGGTTTATAGTAACAAATCAAAGAGAACAAGATATAAATTATACAAGCATAAATAAATGTGACTAACCACGTCCTTCGAAACCTCCCACGGAGCACCGATGATCACCTCATCCACGTAACGACACGCCAAAACACTCGAGCTTCTTTCATGAAGATTCATGATGGGTCGATGGGCCCCTCGAGTGGAACTGTACATTGGAAAACAGAATATTAATTGTTTGAAAGAAACTTAAATTTGCAATGAAATCAGTCATTAAGCATGTGTCAACAGGGAATTCGACAAGGATGCTACAAGCCTACAATCACTATTTAGAAACTTAATATGGATTTTCTTTGTTTCACTGCAATGCATTAAATTAATGCATTGATGGCAGAGTTATCGACCATTTAACCAATTATGGGCTCCTTCGATTGTAAATTATTAAAATTTTCTTATGTCGCCTTTTAGTATTATTTCTTTTGCTAGCTAGGTTAATTGCACTTGGCACACTTATTAACATCTCATGAAATTAACACTTATAATAGCACTTCATGCATCTGGGTTACATCAACTATCAAGTCTAACTCGCTGTTTTAAATCCGACACTGACCACAAGGGTGTCAGGTTTTTATGAGAGAATTAGATAGAGTTGGCCATCTCCCTGGTGTGAAACCTTGATCCTGCATTCCCCTCACATCCCCCTATGTAACTGTACCAATCTCCCTCCGCTAAACATTCACCAATGCTAATGGACTAACTAAGTTATAATAAATATCGCGCCTTTCATAAATCAGTTACACAAGCTGAAGCTGGTAACATTCTGGCAGTGTTCAGTATCCTAAATGGTATCCACAAGATTTTGGGTAAGTCAAAATGAAAAGCGTCAAAAATTCTAAGAGAACCCGCACATCAGACGCCCTCATATGTTGGGGCCCCAAGGAGTCATGTTCACGTAAAAGATCGATAGACATTGAAGGATAACAATGGTGGTTCCACCAGTTTAAAAATGAAATATTATGTCAATCTTTTACGAACTTATAATGCAAACTTCAATACATGCATGCTGCTTTATAATACATATCTTCAAATGGGTTTTTAATTTAATTTTATAGTTCGATTCTTCTGAAACTCAACACATGCATACAAGAGGAATCACACAATAAAATGATACAAGCGGAAAGAATCAGTAAAATGTCTATTTAATTTACTACGATCATGCATTACATGCCCCAGAGACACTCTTTTGAGTCCAGCTAATTTTTTTTTACAAAAGTGTATTACATGCTTCGTCATCTGATCACAACAAAATAAAAGTAATGCTTATCCAACACAATTTTACAACAAGCTCCTCCAAGACTTCAAGCAGTTTATTTTTTTTTCCATGTCCAATTACACAAAACGAAACATTGTTTGGCAAAAATGTAATTTAGAAATCTTATGATATTTAATATGAAAATTTGTGTATTATGATTGTTAAATTAATAAATAGTAGGTAGCACAGATAGAAAATTACATAATCAAAATTGTTTTTATTGATATAGAATAATCATACCACTCGTCTAATATTGTATTTTGCACATCACCCTTTTAAATATTGAAATCACACACGAACACTACAAAATATATTTACAAGTGCATCACACGTGCAAAAATTCTAGCCCATAACTATTTCATTTAGGGTAAATTGTTGAAAAGCCTCCGGTCCAAGAAAAAGGGGTTAAAAAGTCCTCGGTATTTTCGAAATAGAGTAAAGGGCCGATTGTTCAAAAACTTGGTCAAAAACCCCCTGACCCCAGTCCTGAGCATTTTATTTTGGTTCATGGACGAAAATACCCCCATCAAAATTATCTCTCTTTCTCTCTCTCACTCACTGGCTTGAGCTCCTCCCACGCTTCCCGTTGCCATTGTCACCCTCGTTTCCCTCATCATCGCCCTCGTCGTGGTCGTCTCCCTCGTTGCAACCTCGCCTTCCCAAATCGACACCAAAACTCCCCTAGCTGCCGAAGCCTAAAAAAATTGCACGCCTTGCGACGATCGACTCCAAGATCAGCATCGCTTCTTTTTCCTTTTTCTTTTTTAAGAATGTAAATGTGATGGGTGATGAGGGAGGAAGGCAGTGAAAGGGGTTTTGACTTTGTGATTTTTTTGTAATTAGTTTTGAGTTGTTTTGCCATGATTCTAATCTCTGCTATAATTTGGTTTTTCCTCTGCTATAATTTGTTTTTAGATGGTTTTAGGGATATTGCATTCGTGGTTTTTGGAACTATGTAAAAATTGTAATTGTCTAATTTTGCAAGTTCTTAATAAGTTGTGTTGGAAAATATTGATGGGTTGTGTTGGGAAAGGATAATGATGAGGGAAGCAAAATATTGATGGGTTGTGTTGAAATTATTAGGAGAAAAGAAAAATAGAAAAGAAAGCAGAAGTATTTTTCTGTAACTTCTAGGACGTCTGGTACAGCCGTCAGGCAATTAATTAGAAGTTACAGACAACTGCTTATAAATTATAGGCAACTACCTAGAAGTTACATGCATTATCAGAAGTTGCAAGCAACTTTCCTGGCAATTTAATGAGAATCTAAAAAACAATTTGGGATTTCTTAGAAAGATTGGGGAAAACAAAATAGGGTTTTATGGATGATGTGCTATTAACAAAAATTGTTCATTCATGTTGTATTTGTGCAAGTTTTTAATGGGTTGTGTTGAAAAATATTGATGGGTTGTGTTGGAAAAGGATGATGATGGAGGGAGCAAAATATTGATGGGTTGTGTTAGAATTGTAAGAAAAAAAAAGAAAAAAGAAAAGAAAACAGAAGTATTTGCCTGTAACTTCTGATAAGTTTCCCGTAAATTGTAAGCAGCTGCATGTAATTTGTAAGCAATTGCCAAACGTTTGGGGCAAACGTTTCTTTGAGAAATTTTTGAAGTACATATGCCTGGTACAGATGTCTGGCAACTAATTAAAAGTTATATGCAACTGCTTACAGGTTACAAGTAACTGCCTAAAAGTTACTTGCAACTTAAGGAGCAATTTTGAGAGAGAGGTAGAGAGAGGAAGAGCCTACTAAATTTCTAAGATGAAGCCCAGAGGTTTTGGGATCTTTCTTTTGCTCAGCGTTCTTCTATCTTCTCCTTTTCTAAACTATCAAAAAATTCCAAGAGTTCATCAACCTTCAACAAATCATTGCAGGTATCAATTCCTTTTCTTCTCTTTTCCAATTTCCATTTGATTCGTCCTTTTCTCTTAAAATTTCTCGTTCTAGAGTAACCCCAGTAAAATTCAATGAGAATCTAAAAAACAATTTGGGATTTCTTAGAAATATTGGGGAAAACAAAACAGGGTTTTATGGATGATGAGCTATTAACAAAAATTGTTCATTCATGTTGTATTTCTGATTGTTAGGATATTTAGTGATATTAGCTATTGAGGATATTACTAGATTTATTATGATTCTTTCTTTATGCCCAAGTTTATTATTTGATAGCCAAGTCTTGTATGCTATATATTCTTCTCTTTTATATCATAATAACATGGAGGATATATTCTATGATTAAATAAGATAATATGGTATCAGAGCTAAGGTTTTCCCATGACTAGGGTTTCAATTTTCTTGCTTCATCTTCCTCCACCCAAGGGGAAAAAACTCTAAATATTTTGTTATCTCTGCATCTATGATTACTTTTCGACGCCTCCTCGCTTCCATGTCTCTGTCTTGATGTTGCTCTGCGCTTCAGTCGTTGTTGCTATTCTGATGTCAAAGAGATCTCCTTTAACAGCTCAACCTCATCATCACATGACAATACGTTCTCGACATATGTCCGAGAGATCTTATTCCATGGCTTCTTCCTGTTGCAATCACGCAATCATGCCGTCGTCTTTTTAGAACGTCAAACAGATTTTTCACAGCTCCTTTCTAGCGTCATTATACGGCCACATCGTCATCAAATCCTTTATACGGAAAATTTTTACGATTATTTTTCTGCTTTTTATTGTAATTCAAACTCACAGTGTTCAATCCACTGTGAGTTTGAGAAGGGGTGTTAGGATATTTAGTGATATTAGTTATTTTATGATATTACTAGATTTGTTGTGATCCTTTCTTTATGCCCAAGTTTATTACTTGATGGTCAAGTCATGTATGTAATATATTCTTCTCTTTTATATCATAATTACATGAAGTCAACTTATCAGAAGTTACAGAAAGTGCTTCTGCTTTCTTTTCTTCCTGCAATTCCAACACAACCCATCAATATTTTGCTCCTCTTATCATCATTCTTTTCCAACAAAACTCAATAATATTTTCCAACACAACCCATTATGCTTCTTAATTGTTAAGCTGTTGGTGTTGAGAAGATGTGTGAGTAAGAGAGAGGGAGATAAAGAGAATGAATGTTTGGGAAAATAATGCAGAGAGGAGGAACGTAAGAAGGCATGAGCTCTAAAAAAGACAGTGGGATGTCGACTTGAGGAGGCGAGATTGCGATGAGAGAGACGACGACGATATGAAGGACGGAGAGGCTATCAAAGACGGTGGCTCGCCGGCTCGCCGGAGAGGAGAGAGAAGGCTTGAAGAGAAAATGGCTAGGTTAGAGCATTTAATACTCGGCCCTTTAAGGAAAAATCAACAAAATACAATTAGGCGTAGAAGTTACAGGCAAACTGCTTACAAATTACAGGCAACTTAATTGCATTAAATGATCACAAATTGGCAACTATCTTTTTGCACTTAGGCATATGGGTTGCAAGGGGCAGTTTTGGGATATACCAAAATACACAAAACTTAGAGTATTTCAGGAGAAAATGATGGACCTAGGGGGTTTTCAACAAGTTCAAAAAGCTCAGGGACTTTTTAACCCCTTTTTCTTAGGCCGAGGGTTTTCCAACAATTTACCCTTTCTTTTATGTCAGTTTGTTAATTATTTGAGCATTCTATATAAAATTTCAATAGGCTCTGGATCTGGGTAGCCTTAATGCCGAGGACAATCGTTCTGTGATTCAGGTTTCTTAAATGGTTGGGGAGACAACCATTTTAACAAATCCATGTCTGATGGATCTTTGGATCTCTTTCAGATGTTACCTTCTGTTGATCTACAGTGAGTGGAGACGAGCGGCTGAGATTGAGTTGGGAGGTTGCCTCCTGAAGCGTGTGGATCTCAATGGGTTTGAAGTGGTTGAAGCCGAGCTACCTGCAAGGAAGTCCCGGGGTGGTTGTGCCACCGAGGACCCTCCGACGATCAAGTTAGACCGGCTAAATGGGCAGAGTAGCGGCCTATTGGGGTAAAATTGTCTTCCCTGAGTCGCCTAAGAGAGGGGTTTATATAGTGGCAGCCATGGGCTGGCGGGCGCGAGATTCACGCCGGTCATTACGTCCCTGGTGTTACGCCCGCGTGAAAGGCGGGATTCCCCACTGATGACGAGATACGCTCGTTAATGGAGGAACATGATGGCGTGGATCGCGGGATCATGGGCGGCGGGTATCTCGCGTCTAGCACGATTTGCGGAGCCATGGCGGAGACGCCTGCGATCAGTGTTGTGGGTCGGTCGATGAAATCGAGGAAGCTAAGCTCGGCGGGAGGCTCGGGGACGAGCGGGAGGCCGAGCGAGCTTGGTTCTATGATAGCTCGGAGGCAAGCTAGGGGGCTGAGGGAACTCAGCGTATGGGAAGACTCGGAGGCGAGCCGACGGTTGTTTGTAAGGCGAGCATGAGAGTGGTCTGGAAGGCCACCGAAGGTCGGGAACATCCTTGGGTCGAGGGACCGGGACATGCTTCCAATGTACCGTTCTTGATCCTTTCTCGTAGGCTTTGGGACATGACACCTGCCACGTGTCATGATCTGGGGAAACTCCGGTATCGAGTATCATCATTAGCCCCCCACTCTCGTCTTGACCCATTAATGGGTCGGGTCGAGAATGGTCTGACCAAACACCCGGGGTAAGCCCCTATTTTGAAGATATCGTCGGTGCGTATTCCCGGGCAATTGATTGTATTTTCTTGGTGACGTGGGAAGAGATCTCGCATTAAATAGGATGTGCCGATTCCGGCGTACGTTCATTGGAGCGCTAGATCACGTGTCCGACGCTGGTTGGCTGACGTGACGGGCCGCTGGTGTTCTCGCGCCCGATGGGACGCGCCCAATGCGCGTGCGACAGGTGGAGCGTCGATAGCCGTTGAATGCGAGTGTCATTTTGGTGGGAGACGATCGGCGCCGCTGGATGTGTTTGCCGATTGCTATAAATAGAGGTGGGATTCCCCCGAGGTTCACACTTCGCTATAATTTCCTCTTCCCTCCATGTGTTAGCTCGGCGCTCTTCCTTCTAGGTCGGATTTCTTGCGTTCTTCTCTCGGACGTCCCCTTCCTCTGCTCAGGTTAGATATCTTCTTTTGAGGAGTTTGTCGAGGTAGTTCGGGTAGAGTCTAAGGAGTCTTCTGCAGCTTCCTCCTCTTCGTCCGGGTCGGAGTCTTCCCGGAAGGTTAGGGCTAGTCGCGCTTCCCGGGGTCGTGCGGCAGGGACGGTCCCCAAAGCGCAGGTCAGGGGCGTCCGTGACGCGTCATCCATATTGAGGCATGCGGACGAGCTTGCCACCATCTGGGCTCGCTTCCACATTCCTCCCGGCTACTCGCTTCGTCTGGCCAGGGAGGGGGAGAGGGAAGACCACGTACGGGGCAAGGAGATTGCCTTGTACCTGGAAGCCTTTTGGGTCGGAATGCGCCTGCCCTTCTCCCCCGAGTTGAGTGCGGCGTTGAATTGTTTTCAGTTAGCCCCGGGTCAGTTAGTGCCGAACTCTTGGAGGATTCTCCTAGGGTTCCTGGTCCGGTTGACATCGCGGGAGATCCTTTTCAGTTTGAGCTTTCTTCTTTCCTCTCTCTGCTACAAAAACCACCCCGGCACTCGCAAGGACGAGCCGAGCTGGGTATACATTTCTTTTAGAAAGCACCAGGAAGGTGCTGTTGGGTCAGGGGTCGTGGTAGTACTTTCTTCTATCCACGAATGGAAGAAGAAGTTTTTGTTTGTCGGGACACCCGAGGATGAGGATTATCATGTGCCCATCCAGTGGCACAGGGCCAACTGCCCGCGGGTGAGGCGGTCGAATGATCCCGACACGGTGGCAGTGTCGGAGTGGGAGCCCCTCCCCCAGGCCGATGTGTTGCTGTCTGAGCAGGCCTTCAGTTGGGCCAGGCTCAGCCCAGCTCAGTTTGCGGGTAAATTAGGAGTTTTTAGGCGGCATGTTTACACTTGTGTATTCTTCCGCTTTTTCTGGCATTGCTAACTCTTTCTTTGCATTTTCGTCTTATGCACCCATGGACCTAGCTAAATTTCGGGCAGCCCTGGTCGAATAGAAGGAGAGGAAGGCCGGAGGTGCCGGCCTTCCTCTCCCGTCGTCGAGTCCGGCTCCACCGGCGACCGCTCCGGCCAGGCGCTCGAGCACGCCTCGGGCCCCGGAGTCCAGCCATGCACCGAGCCGAAAACGCGCTCGGGAGCAGGAGCCCCGTGTTTTGGAGGTGGGAGGCGAGGCTGATTCTCCTGTGTCTCACCTCAAGAGGTACCATAGGACGATGCCCCGTACCCCGGCTTTCCCGATCATCGTGGATGAAAGGGAGCTTCGCTTCGAGGTGCCCTCGGGGCTTTCCATCGCCGACAGCCTGCTCTCGGAGATGGAAAGGTCGGCCGGGGGCAAAATCCCCCGAGGGACCCTCAGGGCCCAAATAGCGGCCATAGCCCAGGAGGGCATGCAGGTCAGTGTTCGCACCTTACTCGGGTTTTCATTCAGTGCTTTTTTCGCAAGATTGGGTGCCCCTTCTCTTTTTAACCCCTCCTTTGATTTCTTCAGGTCTTCCAGCACTGCGCCCTCATTGTCAACATGGAGGATGAGGAAATTTCCCCGGCGAAGCAGATCGCGGGCGAGTCCTCCTTGTGGGAGGAGAGCTCAAGGCTGGAGCTGCAAGCGGCGGTGGAGAAGGTCGCCGCCCTCGAAGACTGGGTGGCGGCCGGGGATCGAGAGATCGCCAGCTGCCGAGAGGCCATCCGAGTTGCCGAGGCTAAGTTGGAAGATTCCAGGGTGCTTGTCGCCGCCTTGAAGAAGACGGCGAACACCCTCCAGAGGGAGAACAAGGAAGCGAAGGAAGGAGTGAGGCGTGCCGACCTCCGAGCGTCGAAGGCGGTGGAGAGCTACAAGAAGTCGGACCAGTACTATGTCGACCTCGCTGTAGCCGCTGCCCTCATTTGGCATGAGGCCCTCGACGCCGTCAAGGCCCTGATGCCGGAGTTTCCTGACGGCGAGCTCCGGGATGAGTATCCCCTCGAGTGTGAGGCGCAGGGGAATGCCCCCGGAAGCGCTGCTGGGGAAAAGGCCCCTGGTGGGAGCGTTGGTGAGAAGTCGTTCGCCCCGGCTCCCAGCGCCGAGGTTCCTGCGGTGGGCGTCGACCTTCAAGCCGCCACCCCGGTTGTCGTGGTGGAAGCAGAGCTCATCAAGGTTCTCCCCGGCCCCGAGTCCTGAACCTCCTCGCCTCCTTATTTTCTTTTGCGCTGAAATTTTGTAAGCCTCCGGGCAATTTTGTAAGGCTGGGGAGCCCATAATACCTCTGTAAAGACTTCCGACTTTTGTGAATGAAAATTATTTTGTAGGAATCTTTGCGTACGTATTTTCCCTTTGTTTGTGGTAAAATCTTCGTTTGCGCGGTACTGCTTTTATGATGCGTTAGGTCGGAGATCGGTTTTTCATCTGGCGATCGCACGTCGAGTTGAATTCAACCATTTTCCATGTGTGCAAAAACCGGTGCAAGGTCGGTATCTCCATGGCCCCGAAGTCGAGGTGGGGATCGCTTAGTAAAGACGTGTAGGAAGTCACCCTCAAAGGATGGATTGAGCAAGGAAGTTACTCGATGGCCTCTTGATGAGGGCTTTGATCCTTGGCGTCGTTGGGTAGGAGATTACCAGCTAAGGATGGACCGAGTAGGGAAGCTGCTCAGTGGCCTCTTGATGAGGGCTTTGATCCTTGGCATCATTGGGCAAGAGATTACCAGCCAAGGATGGACCGAGCAAGGAAGCTGCTCGGTGGCCTCTTGATGAGGGCTTTGATCCTTGGCGCGGGAGAGCAAGGAGTTGCCAGACAAGGATGGACCGAGCAGGAAAGCTGCTTGGTGGCCTCTTGATGAGGGCTTCGATCGTTTGCGCGGGAGGATAAGGAGTTGCCTACTAAGGATAGACCGAGCAGGGTTGCTGCTCGGTTGGTTCTTGATGAGGGCTCTGAACCTTAGCGCGGGAGGGCAAGGAGTTGCCTGCTAAGGATGGACTGAGCAGGGAAGCTGCTCGGTGGACTCTTGATGAGGGCTTCGATCCTTAGCACGGGAGGGCAAGGAGTTGCCTTCTATGGATGGACCGAGCAGGATTGCTGCTCAGTTGCCTCTTGATGAGGGCTTTGATTCTTGGCGTCGTTGGGGCAAGGAGTTGCTTGCTAAGGATGGACCGAGCAAGGTTGCTGCTCGGTTGCCTCTTTATGAGGGCTTCGATCCTTAGTGCGGGAGGGCAAGGAGTTGCCTGCTAAGGATGGACCGAGCGCAGGGTTGCTACTCGGTTGCCTTTTGATGAGGGCTTTGATCCTTAGCGTGGGAGGGCAAAGAGTTGCCTGCTAAGGATGGACCGAGCAGGGAAGCTGCTCGGTAGCCTCTTGATGAGGGCTTCGATCCTTAGCGCAGCTTAGCGCGGGAGGGCAAGGAGTTGCCTGCTAAGGATGGACCGAGCAGGGTTGCTGCTCGGTTGCCTCTTGATGAGGGCTTTGATCCTTAGCGCGGGAGGGCAAGGAGTTGCCTGTTAAGGATGGACCGAGCAGGGAAGCTGCTCGGTGGCCTCTTGATGAAGGCTTCGATCCTTAGCGCCAGAGGGCAAAGAGTTTCCTGCTAAAGATGGACCGAGCAGGGTTGCTACTTGGCTTTGCGAGGTTCTGTCTAACCTTCCTTGGTGCGTGAACATTGGGAAGAGCGACCGTCGCAGACGGCACGTGTCAGAAACGCATGGGGGAGGCGAAGTGTCTCGAAGAGCCACGTCAGTTCCGCCACGTGGTGGTGCGGTATTGGAGTAATTTGGGTGGATCACAGGATTCGCGCCCATGCGCGTGCGAATTTGGGTCCTTAGGGATGTTGTTTGGGGTTATAAATAGAGAAGAGTGTGTTGCCCATACTTAAGTTTGCACCCCGAAACATAATAATGGACGGATTCCCTTTCTCCATTTCCGAGATCATTTCCTTCGAAGACGTATATTTGTATGATCAGCAGAGCTCCGAGGAGACGTTCCGGGCGGTGGTTCGGCGTGTGGAGGTATGCTATCGCTCGAGCGTTCTCGTAACGGCTCCGTGTATCTCGTTACGATGAGATCTCCGCCGCTCGACGTCCCGCATCCCACGCTAGCGTATCTCACCATCAATTAGTGTATCTCGCCATCAATATGGACATGATGCATGGGCGAAACGGGCGACGAGAATCACGCATCGGCTCTATCCAATGAGACCCATGTATAAACCCCTCTTCCAGACAATTCAAGTAACTAGAACTCAATCCAATACGCCGCTACTCTGCTCAATTATTCCCCGGTACGTACTTGATCGGCGGATCCTACGGTGGTTTCCCATCCCGAGACTTCTTTTGCAGATAGCTCGGCATCAACAACAATTTGATTCACACCCAACCTTCACCACAAATCTCAACCGTTCAGCCCCACTGGCCACAAAATCGACGGAGAACAACATCTGAGTGGGACCCCGACCTCCATCACAAAGTTTAGCCACGACATCATGACAGCATTATAATTAAACAATTATATCGGAACAAACTAATTATCAGCTATTTGTCCAAGCATAAGCGAAAAGAAGGAAGATATAAGTTTATTGTCATAATAAAAGAAAGAGATAAGAAAAAAGAGATTGGTATGAAATACACTATAATGGTAAAACTAATGCCCAAATATAATCACACCGACAAGGTTATAACAAAATTTTCTTAACAAGCGGCTTCCAGACTAGTCATTGGGCAACAAACCATTTAATCTACATCAATTTAAGTTTGCGGAGAAATTATCCAAAATTAGATCACATTACAAAATGTAAATCAAATCGAAAAGATTCAAGAAACCAAACCTCTATTGGAGCGGAGTCATAGGAGGGCCTTTATTCCTCGTGATTTCATCATCGCTCACAACACCAACAACAAGCTCATCCCCAAGCGCCCTCACCCGCCACAACGCCTTACAATGCCCATAGTGCATCATATATATATATATATATATATATATATATATATATATATATAGAGAGAGAGAGAGAGAGAGAGTAATGGACGAAAGGTGCGGAATTTTCTCCTATTGAGTCAAAAAAATATATCATCCATGGGTTTTTTTGACGATCAGCATCCGTTATTATCATCTTTATCATGGAAGATGTCGGTACTCCAAATTTTATGTGATTCCAATACTTTTTCACCGTTGATTTAAAGGTGGAAAATTAATGGTTTACCGATAATAGAACTTTTTATATTGATAATTCAACGATAAAAAAGTGGTGGAAAATCACATGAAATTTGGCGTGTCCCTGTCTTACATGATAAAGATAATGATGCTGGGTGCCGATCGTCGAAAAAAAATCGTAGAGGATACAGATTTTTGACGCCACCTAACAAAATAGCCTCCCAAGTACCTCTTTTGTTCATTATATACAGAGAGAGAATAACGTAGAAAAGAAGGAATTTTCGTCACCCGGCGTCAAAAAACTGCACCCACCACCATTTTATTCGACGATCGGAACTCATCATATTTATCATATAAGATGTGGATACACCAAATTTCATGTGATTCCACCACTTTTCACAATTGAATTAGCAATGTTAAAAGTTCTATTGTCGATAAACCGTTAATTTTGCACTCACTAAAGCAACGGTGAAAATGTGACGGCATCACGTAAAATTTGGTGTATCTGCGTCTTATACAATAAAGATAATAATAATGTGTGCCGAGCGTCGAAAAAAATCGTGGAAGGTGTACCTTTTCGACGCCATAAGAGAATTCTCTTCTATGACACCTTTCCTCCATTATATATATAAAGGGGGTTGATCTTATGAGGTCCGGCCTAATTTCTTATTTTGAGACTAACTTTTCAAACGCTCAAACCCCCATGTTTTAAACCGATCCAAACTGGCCATCTTGATCTAAATGTTATAGTAAGATTATAATTCAAATTTCAAGAGGTTTGGAATTCCCAAGCATGGCCATCAAGTGATCACATTTTTCATGGATCGAAGAATCGATAATTTTTTACTCCACTTGATGAATGAGTTAGAGGTCTCGAAATTTTATGCAATTTGATACGTAACTTATCTATACCATGAAAACCAAGATGGCTTTGGATCGGTGTAAAACATGGAGAGTTGTGTGTTTGAAAAGTTTGTCTCAAAATAAGAAATGAAGTCGGACCTCATAGGATCAGCTCGCTCTCTCTCTCTCTCTCTCTCTCTCTCTATATATATATATATATATATATATATATATATAAGAGCGCTCTATTACAAATCGGTCCGTTTTTTTTTAAATGGGAACTTTCGATCCATAATATATTTGAACAATCTGAACCGTTCAAGTTGATCACTCTACCTTCAAATCTATATGTATGAAAAACAAAGGATTTAAAGACATCTAAACCATGTATCGAATGAGTGCAAAATGAACGTCTTTCAATACAGCAACATAAACTTCATCTACTACATTGGTTAGAGGTCTTCAATTTCTTTGATTTTTCATACACATAGAATTGAAGGTAGGGTGATCAACTTGAACGGTTTGGATCGTTCAAATATATCGTGGATCGAGAGTTCCTGCTTCTTAAAAACACGGACCGATTTGCAATGGTCCCCCATATATATATTCTTTTGTTTTCTTGGATGTGTATAATTTTAAACGTTGAGTTGCTTTTCATCTTTGCTTTGAATAATCTTTGTATATCTTTAGTCAATTCAATTCTTCAACTACTAATTTTGTTCAATCTTTTGGACGTGTTTGGTAGCATGAAAGTGGCAAGGAAATTGGGATAGTAACCAGGCTTTCTCGCTTTCTTAGTTTGTGTATGGGAATAAGGTAAGATATATATATTTCATTTTCTTGCCACGATAACTTTTTCCGTCTCATTTTACTCTTGCTGAAACCTTATAAAATAAAGAAAAGTGAAATGAAAGTGAATTCTTTTTTATTTTTCTTTCGCATTTTCCTGCTTGCTACCAATCAACACAAACTACTCGGATTCTCTTTCTATTGCAACATGGGCAATAATTCAACTTCTTTTTGGATTGTCCGTCCCACTCATCCCATCCATCTCGATTCCTTGCGAATACGTCGGACATTTCCAAAATTTCCATCTTTTTTGTAACAAAATAATAATAATAATGAATTTTCTTCAATTTCTTTTATTTCACTTTTTTGTTGCTATTTTACATTCCTATTTCCTTTTTACTTTCTAATTGCCAAAGATGCTCTTTGATGGCTCCACCAGATTAGAGTTAATGAATTCTACATCTCATAGCAGGCATTGAAATACACAAAATGCTCATTATGCTCTAACCATAGTAAATAGCAAGGGTTTGTAGGTTTTCAAAATTTCACAAATGTTGGGCATCTTTCCAATGGTTCAAGCCATAATGTGTGAAGCCACAAGTAACTTCCCCACAAAACACCTCAAATATTTGCACAAAAAAAACCCTTAACCAATGTTTAAAATAGGTCGTTGTTTTACGCTATGTAGCGTAGCTTAGTCTATTCGCTTACGTAGCTTTGAAAAATAAGCTCAAATACAAAGTAGCTCATGTTTTTTCTTCAAATAGCTTACGCTTTTTAACAAATAATATACGCTATGCTATTTTCATATAAGATTTTCTATCGACTTAAGATTTCGGTATTTAATTCTAAACTATATGAAGAAGGTCTCATTAAAGTTCTAACCACTCAATTTGAAATCATATTTAGTAGGCATATTTCTCAAACACAGATTATTTAATTGATTTTCAATAAGTTTAATACAAGTATGAATCATATATATGAACTCGAACTCGAGGGTTGAAAATTTGGAAAATATTTTTTTTGGGAACTTTGGGGAGCAGAGAAACTGCAACCGTAAAAAATATTGTTATATTACTTATTGTTCTATGTTCTCAAGCTAATTTTATATCTTTATAATAATATAATTTATTACAAATGAGACGATCACAGTAATAATTAATAATTCATGTAGCTTAGGCTATACGCAACGCTTTTTGCGCTTTTCGCTGTTTAGTAATGAAATGCTATGCAACACGCTACCGCTATTTTGAACATTGCCCCAAACATAGCACCCAAAGAGAAGAAAGTACAGCCAGGGATCATCTCCAAAATTATATAAGCTGCATAACTAAAATAGTTGAATTACACCTCTCAGTTATTAATATTAGATAAGTTACAGTAAACTGCCATGGACTCTACTGATTTCCTGCTAGACAACATCTAACATGTGTTACATAATCCATCGATATGAAATTTTCTTATATTTACATAAACTACAAAAAATACGTCAAATCATAAGCACAGGTTACACAGCCATTTCTGCTTGGAGAGCAGCCAGGTCATCAACTTCGTCCTTAACTGCTACGTTGGGGCGACTCGTAGTCGGAAGTTGTGTCCGTGCAGGGACCATGGACGGTTGCTCGACAAGCTCATCTTCAAGTTCTGCTGCTTCAAGTTCCTCGAGCTCTTCCAGCTCGGCTTCTAGTTCATCCTGCTCAAAGTTTTGATACTTGTTAAACAACCAAAGCAAAATGATTTACATGCTAGATTATGCCACAATTAATAGTGTCGATCCTCAAGCTAATTTATAAGGGATTTATTTTCATATCGGAACCCCCTAACCTGTCATGTCTCTAAATGCATGAAACCTCTGAAACTTCATATTATCAAATAAGACTTTCAAATCTTCTAACTAAACTACTATAGTCCCCTTTATTACATTTCCATCTAATATGAGATATATCTAACCGTTCAAATCCATACACATTGGATGGCCACATATCTTGTTGGACTTATAACTCATCAACATGTGAAATTTATTGGTTTCTTTTTTCTTTTCTGTTTCTTTACTTTGTTTCTTCATTTCCCCCTCTTTATTTATTTTTTTATTTTTTATATAATTTTGGGGAAGGGGTATATTAGAAAGCAAAGATGGAAATAATTATGCCTTTGTACCTAGAGCAACCTTAATCGCTTTTCTGGGTGAAAATGGAGAGTGACAAACCATCTAACAAGGAAAACAAATTAAATTACTGAACATTGCATTTGTATTTTGGAGGGAAAAATAATAGTAATAAAATTGTGTATAATATGATTTAACTATCTTGTGAGAGTAGTTATTTTGTGATTGAGATTCTGTGTGATACCATTATGCTTTGCTGTTGTCTCAAAAACCTAGAGGTAAAGGAAAAAAAGAAACAACATAGAGAAACAAAAGAGAAATCAATATAAGTAAACAAACCTCGTCAAAATCAGCAGCTGCACCCACAGGAGTCGCAAGAGCTTCCTGTATCTGCCTCATATTTTCTGTGTGCTCGTCCACTTGTTCCATTGTCTTCTCAATATCATCAATACTCCTGCATCATCCATCAAAAAATTAATTACCTCCTGAGTTAGCTACAGCAAGAAGCCTAAAATGACCGTTCATAATCTAACAATTAGTAGTTAGCACTAAATTCCAGACACCAGAACAAAAAGAGGACATAGTTCCCATATGAGCTTTATTCTTGCTTGTTACTAGAACTATAACAAAAACAAAAAAAACATAGAAATTAAGCTGCAAGGTATTAAGCTGCAAGGTTCACAACATTATTTTTCATTTTCTTTTCAATGTTTGATACTTAACTGCCATATCTAATTAGAACCTTAGAGATAATCGTTTGTTAGCCCAACACTTCAACCATCAAACCGGAGGGACATACTTCTCTAATGAAAACAAAACAAAATCTTTCGAACCTCCAAGAGTCGCTAAATATTTGACCTAGGTAACTAGGTAAACTAGAGAACCTTTCCCCTCACACATAAGAGATCAGTTGACAGGAAATAAAGAGATTAAGCTCGTGTAATAGACAAGAGAACTTCCAACTTCCAATAGGCAGACTATAATTACAAAGGTTTGGGTTTCCCTAGCCCACCATATAATACTTGAAACGATAAATTTGTAAAATAATTTTTTGGTGCAACGCTACTTTTTATTCTCAAATCTGTATTTAGATAGCGCGTCCAGTGGGAATCGAACCAAGATTGCTTTGGTACCATATTAAATGTTCCTGGAGAGAATATATTTTATATTCTAACTTACGTGTTTTATCCTGTTAAACTATGGGTTTTTGTCCAATAACTTAAAAGATAAAACAGAATCTTACAAAGACTGGTTAATGGATTTAACAGCAGCTGATCCTGATCTGAGAGCATCGATAGTGTCTGTTGTTGCTTTTGCACCTTCGACCATAATCATCTACACCGAATGCATATTAGAAACTTATACCCAAAGAGAGAAGAATGAAGCAAAGAAAAAGGAAAAGCTAGCTCTTATAAACAAGCATAAGGACAAGTTCTTAATATCGTACGATTATACCTGATCATGAACCCGCAACTGGAAATTTCCTAGCTGTTCAATTTGTGTTTCATATAACCTTTTCTTCTTCAAACATTGTATTGCAGCTGCAAGAAACAATCAGCACTTCTAATCGCATTCTCCCGCTAGAGTTAATAATAATAAATAACAAATAAAAAGACCAATCTGTTATTTCATGTCTCAAAAGGTCTGTTCAAAAAATTACTTCCAGCTTCTAAATAATGCATGTAATTAATTACCATATCCGCCAAGTTCTCCATCAATGTTACAGATGACAAACTGTGAAGTTTGTGCTGGTAACTAGGAAGTTGAACCTTTTAATTTGTGGGGGTGGGGAGGGTGGGGTGTTGGGGGATCGTTGGGGGTGTGGTGATGAAAAACAAACCCCAAAGTAAAACTAGGAACAGAGACAGAAGCAGGAATTTTGGTCACAGGGGCGCACCACACACAACAAGGCTCCATAAAGTCCCACTAAATATATAGAAATCATCATGCAATTAGATAACCCGAGAACAAAATTTTCAAACAAATGAAAGTTGCTTGCATGAAAATAAATATCTTCTGAACAACAATTTTCCAGCTTCAAAATTTTTTTTGAGTACCATATATATATATGAGTTGAGAACAATTAGAAGCAAGCAAGTTCACATGAGCGAGCAAACTTTATCATTTTGTACAGATGGTATGGTATATGGAAGATGCTTACGAGAAAGAGATGCATATATTCCAATAGCATAAAAATGTAAAAAGTATGGAAATTCAAATGATACACACTAATTTGTAAACCACTATTCTACGTAGAATAGATACTTGTCCGATACATGGAAATACGAAAGCAATTTATTATGTAAATTAGATCATATTCAATTAACCTTCAAATGATCATATAAACAGAACACTGAATGCTCGCAAAAACTTCGATTAGTTCCCAGACAGGAGAATGGAAACTTAATAAAGCATACTTTACATAACATATGTAAAGATAAGTGACTTCAATGATCTATTATAGGAAAGAAGGTGAGTAAATTTACCTTTTTTATTTTTTATCTTTGTATAATCCTTAGCCTTTTCAACCTCTGCTGAAATTTTCTTCTGAAGCAGACGTTCTTTCTTCTCCAACATTTCTAGGGTCTAAGAGGAAGGGAAAAAATTACGACTGGGGGTTAGGACAAAGAGAAAATCATAGAGCACTAGGACGTAGCATAAATTAATGAAAATAAGTTGCTTGCTGAATTATCAAATTATCTAATAGACATCGATGAAATTAACAAAAAGTTGGGCCTTTCTAGAGCTGAATGGGAAGAAACGATTCCAGTAGTTGACACCAAATTCTAGCCTCAGGGCCTGGTAGCAGCAGCAGTTGTTGTTTTGTATATAATGACAGTAATAAAAATCAATATGATGGCATCTTCTTTATTTTAATGCCCACAAGTTATTGAAACAAATTATTCAGTTTGATAAAAAATATCATGTTGACTGCATTAAAATTTGTTTACTAAGACTTATGTTTCTTCATGATCTGGCTGTCCTTTCGCTAATATTTCTACTGTTTTGCCAATTATTTGATTTCAAACATCAAAACAACTTTAAGAACAAGATATAGAATTATTATGCTCTCTAGTTTGGATGCATGATGCATTCCACCGCTATTTTGTTTAGAACACATACTTATGTGGATATAGTTTGCGCTTGATAAATACACTTTGCAACAATTTAAGCACTATGTTGAGATCAGTGGAAGAAATGCATTTGAAATCCGTCGGGATATTGAAGAAACCAACCACATCACCAGGTGGAGGTCAGTTGGAAGAAATCTAATCCTCCTTGAATGGATACCTCTTTAGGGGCATATAGAAATATCTATCATGATACTTGGCTACGTGATGGATATTTTTCATATGCTATAATAATCTTTTTGACATATTTATAATTTATTTTGTATTTTACACATAAATATCACTAAGTTTAATGCACGAACTAAATTTCATAAGTCGATTTAATTTGCAGATGCATATATATAATTTGTTCGTTAGGTGCTCATTTATTAAACATTGGGCAAGAATTTGGTGCACAATGTGGGGATAGGAATAAACCGGAGCTACTGTTAACGAGCCATTGGAGTTGGTGGCTACTGGCCCATTGGGTTTAATTAGCATCGGGGAAATGCGACTCTGCTTCTAATTATTCGATGGTGCATGCCTACTAATGTTGGGTGCTTAGGGAATTGATTATTGTTGTGTTATATATATATATATATATATATATATATATATATATATATATATATATATATATATATATATATATATATATATATATTTTGGAGGGCTTTTGTAATAGAAGAGTTACCTTGGGTTTTATTTTTATTTAGCTAGCCAATCATGCTTGGTTTTGGGTGAGTGAGTCCCCTTGAGACGAGAGAGTCCCCAATTTATCATAATTCCAATTTCCGTTATAATCCTTAATTTTATCGAATCAAGGATATCACTCTAGTTATCTTATCAATTTCAGCTTTACAGTCCAATATTTTCTACGTTATCAACTATCATCTTCTTTAAACTATAATGATTGTCATGATAAGTTTGAATTCAATATAAGTGACAAAACTATAGTGATAGTGAAACTAGAGGCTAGGACAGCTGAGGTGATGTCTTGTATCTCATGAGGTATTTTGCACCCAAGGAGAAATGAAGACCTCACTGTAACTAGTAGTGACGATCCTATAATTTTAAGAAATTTTGGACTATTTAATATTTGTATCGGGTATATAAGTGTGCATAATAATAGCTAGAGAAAATTATGGAGAAACAAGTAATCATCGAAAATGAAAGGAAGAGAGACACCAAAAGAGATTTCTTTGTAATTAAAACCATTTTTATAAAGTAATAAAAATCTCGTTTCTCGAGGTAGACATAGGTTCTCTCACCGAACCACATTAAATCTAGTGTTAGTTTTTTACTCTTTTTTCCTTGTTGATCGACAAATATAGTATTTACAAGTACTATGGTTAAACTTAATCAACCAATGATATATATATATATATATATATATAATTTCTTCTATGGCGTCAGAAAAACACACCCTCTACAATTCTTTTCGATGATCGGCACCCATCATCATCATTTTTATCATGTAAGATGTGGAGAAACAAAATTTCATGTGATTCCATCACCTTTTCACTGTTGATTTAGTGGGTGCAGAATTAACGGTTTACCGGCAATGGAACTTTTTACATTGCTAATTCAACGGTGAAAAGTGTTGGAATCACATGAAATTTGGTGTGTCCACATCTTACATGATGAAAATGAAGATGGTAGGTGCCAATCGTCGAAAAAATTGGAGTGTTACTTTTTTCGACGCTATAGAAGGAAATTTCCTCCTGTGGCACCTGAGATTTCGTTTTCTCATATATATATATATATATATATATATATATATATATATATATATAACAATTTTATATAGTAAACCAATTTTAAATAATAATTATTAAAAAACCACTTTCAAAAATAATTACAAAAAGAGACCACTTTCTGTCACATAGGCGTCACGTCAGCGTCAGCTCGCGCTGCCGTCAATTTAAAAAAAATTTATGGGCCCAATTTGAAACCGCGCCTATATATTTTAGTCCAAAATAATTGGGCGCACTTTGAAAGTGCACCCATTCCTCTTCTTATATCGATCCGACACTAACTTTCGTCATTCCTCACTTCACCCTGTCATCTCTCTCTCGGGTGCTCTTTCTTTCTCGATCTCTCTCCCTCGCTCTCGATCTTTCTCTCTGCTCTCCTGCTCTCTCGATCTCTCTCTTTCCCCCGAGCTTCCTCCTTTCCCTCCTCCGACCTCCCCGAGCCTCCTCTGGTCTCTCTCTCTCATCTCTCTCCGTCGGTCTCTCTCTCATCTCTCTCGTCCACTCAGTTTTCTCGATCTCAGTCTCTCGCTTGTGCAGAATTAGATGGAAATTCACAGACGAACAATCACCTTCATTCTTACCATTGTCATCACCACCGTGAGCATTTCGAAGGTTAGCTAAACCCTAATTTTATTTAAAAATAATTTTTAAAAATTGGTTAAAATTTCATATTGGTTAAGCAATTCGAACAAATTAGGTATATATATTAGGGGTTTTCCCCGACTTTACTTGTAACAGATCAATGAATAAGATACAAGTTCTTGCAACTTATTACATGTTATAAATATGGATTTTATTATAATTTTATGTAATTAATTGAGTATAATTGTGAAGAAGAATAAGTAGATTGTTTGATGAGAACTCTCAAAATGTGTCAATATTTCTGGCAGGTGGGAAAATGACGGATAATTATATCCATCCAGTTTGTTATTTCGGTGGCCAATTAACGATTGGAAAAAATTAATATTTCTGAATATGTCGGTGGAAAAACTAAGACGACTAGAGTTAAGAAGTTTAGCACATACAACGAGTTGTGCCAAATAGTGTACAAAACTACCAAAATCAATGTGTTAATATCTCCTTAATATGCAAATGGCCGACGGAGCATGAATATACCGCCATTGAAGTATCCGATGATGAGAATACACAAATCATGCTTCCATCGGAATCAAAATCGATCGAGTTGTTTGTGAAGAAGATATTGACGTCCGCTCAACCATCCGAACCTTATTCTGAAGTGTCGATACTTCTTTTCGAGCATCCGAGTAATACTCACAAGGAGAATGAGACGCATGCTCAATATGAATGCCGATTCTACCGGATTTATATCTCCCACAAATGATGAACAGTATATAGATCAAAGTTATGTAAGTGAAGGCACATCAAGCAAGAAGCCAGTGAATTGGCAGTTTACGAAGTAAGTATTGCCTTGCATATCTTTATACCGTATATATATTTAGCGGATCACTATTTATTGATAGTGGAGGTATGCTATAGTTACCAAGTATTCATAAATTTGTGTGCAGTTCTTATGTACCACCGTCGGGTTATAATTGCACGTCACCGCTAAGTTCCGGTTTTAATTGCATGCCAACGTCAAGCTTCGGCTTCAATATTATACCCCAAAATACCGAGCACATGCAATCATACAATACGAAATATAATACGGGACAGTCACTGTTTGCAGACGATAGGTTGGGATTTCGTCGGTATGAAACCAGAACATCAAGTACCATACAGTCCCCAATGTTGGTTACGCGCATTCAACCTATTTACCATCTACGGATCCAGCGGTGTTGAAATATAATGGAGATGAAAGTGATGATGATGATGCTAGTGATGAAGACGAAATTCAAACACAAAATAGCATGCAAATTGCATATGTGCTTGCTGATGAGAATAATAGGTAGCGGATTACTAATTCATGTGTTAATAATGACTTCGTTGAGTTTGAAGATCCACTTGCCGATAACATGACAGATGCTTACATGTTATCTACATCGGTAATGGAGAATGTCAACTTTCATACGGATAAGCTTTCGACGGTCGATATTAAAAGTGGGTTGAAAGTCGGCGATTTGTTCGAGAATAAAGAGAAGTTAATTCAAGCAGTCAGCTTTTGGTCAATTACATACGGAGTTTCTTTTAAACCAATCAAGACTAACACGACCAAATACATCATCGTTTGTAAAATAGACGCGAACTGCTCGTGTAGGCTTCATGCATATATCTCAAAGAAATCATCGACAGGATTCAGACAGATAAACAAGTATGCGGGTAATCATACTTGTGTGAATCCTATAGTGAATTCAAATCATAAACTGGCCACTTCTACATTCATATGTAATAAGATATTGCCTTTTGTGAAAGCGGATGTCGATTTGACCCCAAAACGATTCAAGTGCTTATAAAAGATACATTATTCATTGAAATAAATTATATGAAGGCATAGAATGTGTTGAACATGGTATTGTCTAAAATACACGGAGATTGGAAGGATTCGTATGAACATTTGCCACGATATCTTACCGCCATCAAATCTACTAATCCCAGGACTATCTTCAAGATAATAACCGACGTTTCAAATACAGAAAGAATGGGAATATTTAGTGGTGTATTTTGGGCATTTGGACCGGCCATTGATGGTTTCGCTTATTGTCGTCCCGTTCCCAGTATTGATGGGACCCACTTATGTTGCAGATAAAAAAGAACTTTGCTCATTGCTACCGATGCTGATGCAAATGATGATCTTTATGTTTTGGCATATGTTGTAGTTGGAGGTGAAACCACTGAAAATTGAGAGTGGTTCACAGCTTGCATTCATCTCTACATTTCATCCATGCGTGAAAAGCACATTATTTTCATATCTGACCGGATGAAAGGGATTCCAACCGCACTATGGAAATCATGACCAGAACCTCATAGTCATCGTTATTGTATGCGACATATCAAAGCCAACTTCTCAACTGCTGGATTTAGTGGCAAAACCTTACAGTATGTTCTCTCAAATTGTGCACCAGATGATTTGATCTATACAGAGATGAGAGAGGAACTTAAACGTATATATCCAAGAGCAGATACTTGGATTGAAAGTAGTCTAAAAAATGAAGAAAAAAGATGGACTTTTTCGAAAGATGGTGGTATGCGATTTTGCATGATGACTACGAATGCTTCAGAAAGCTTTATCGGGGTCTTAAAAGGATCTCGATCTTTACCTATTCGGGCCTTAGTGGAATGGACTTTTTACAGGATAAACAAATATTTCTTTACACAACGTCAGGAGGGACAAGAGTGGAGGATAAAGTTGCATCCTAAGTTCGAACAATTAATAACAAAGAGGGCTAGCGATGCTCGACATGCTTGGATCGTGAGATTCGGTCGGTCCGAATGGCAGGTGAGTGACAAAGATGGAAAAAATTACGGCGTAGTTATCGATGGTAGGAACTGCAGTTGTACGTGCAATATTCGTAAGTTGCAAAAATTGTCTTGTTCACATGTAATTTCGGTATGCACACGAGTAGAGGGTGGGGGAACATTGCGCATCACAATCTTGCTTCGAAATGGTATTCTGTCCCCAAATACAAACATGCTTATGCCCCGTTATTTCAGCCTGTATCCGATAACCGATATTGAGAGACATACAACGATCCAATTATATTACCAACTATCGGTAGGGAACAAACAGGACGACCGCATTTTACTCATATCAAAGATATTATGGATGATTCACGAGAAGGACGTAGGCAAAATAGATGCAGCATCTGCAATAAGTATGGTCATAACAAGGCACGATACAAAAATCCTCCAGCCCCACGTTACCATTAGTAATCACCGCCTATATTTTGAAATACACACACATGCATACACACATGTCCAAACACAAAAAATATACATCTACACACATACACGCACATATGTTCTTTGTTATACATGCTAATTTTTTTCAAAGATAATATAACTCGACTTTTTCATTGTGCAGATATACCTATGGATCATGGACCTATAGATACGAGTGTTCTGTATTTGCAGGCTAACCACAGGTCGGCCAATGCCGCAATAGTACAGGTAAAACATTGTAATTTTATTTTCTTTAATTATATATGTTATTTATACGTTACTGATACAAGTTCTCTTTTTGTAATTGGCAGAGTGATCAGGTGATTACATGCGTTGACCACTCAGTCCAGAGCAGCCGAATCCCAGCTGGAGATGCCCATGTGCAGGCTGAGCTGCAACAGGCAGGCTTTCATTTTCTATCCAGATTAAAGTACATATGTCTGGATAGAGATTTGATTACATCTTTGGTAGAGAGATGGAGACCAGATACCTGCATATTTCATTTTAGAGTTGGTGAGATGACCATCATCCTTCAGGACGTCGCTGTGCTTCTTGGTCTACCTATAGACATAGAGGTGGTTGCTGTGGAGTACAGCCACGATTGGTCAAACTTGTGTCCCAACTTGTTGGGTAGGATTCCGCCTGTTGGGCAGAAAAGAGACACTAGCATTAACTTGAGTTGGCTGCGAAGGCGTTTAGGAACCTGACATGGATGCTACCCCGCAGCGATCGAGCAGCACGCACGAGCCTACATTTTACATCAAATAAGGGTTCGCTTGTTCCGGATAGAAGCAAGAGCAGAGTTAGTCTTGTCTGGCTGCCTCTTTTAGCTGATCTCGACCAGTGTGCCATTTTATCGTGGGGGTGCAGTTCTATCATTTCTTTACAGCGAGCTGAGAATGGTTGCATTGATGGAGCAAGAGTTTTGGGGTTGTTTGATGCTTCTTCAGGTATACAATACTTAAAACCGCATTTTATTAATTTTGCGTAATTAAATTGATATTCAATGGAAAACGTAATTCTATCATATTGTATTTCAGATATGATCATGGACATCTCTCTATGGGTCGCCCGACCATTACGACACAGTTCGCTTTAAATGGCCAAAGGCCATATGGAGGCCAGTAAGTAATTGAAACTATACGTATATTTCAAATTTCAAGTTTTTTTGGAATATTAACTTGTGTGTAATCTCTATGCAGGTGAAATGTGGCCAGGTCATGGGATATGACACCAGATCGTAGCCTCCGCTTCTACTGCAATGAGTTCGATGCCATAGAGGCAGCAGTTACATAGACACCGTACATACATAACCTGATGGGCACTCTGCATCCATTATGCTTGGCAGGCACCGGCTTCTGGCAGGCACCGGCGCCGATCGTCTGCAACGATATTATTCAGATTCACGTGCCAGACCGTGTCTTTCGCCAGTTCGGTTTGAGACAACACATATCAGGCATAATGGAGCAGACACCGCGATAGGGTGAAGCGCTAGTTGGGGATGCTTGGCTATTTGGATGGATTGATGGTACGATCTAATACACCACATAACCGATAAGATACATCCAGGTATGTCGATAGATCGGTACTTTTCCTGGTATTGGATGATTACCCATAGATTCGTCATCACAACCACCCTTCCGCCCACCTCATATACGTCTCGAGGACCGATAGAAAGAAATTTGGTAAGTTTATATCAAACCTTTTAAAACTAAAATCTTATTTTTATAAAATTCATTATTTTATTTATCATCAATATAAGTCCAAACCATTTACGCGTTAGAGAATATAGCTGATGAGGGTATTAACATACCAAGGACTCGGTGAGCTGCTTTATGAACATCAAGTCTTTGATCAGGAGTGTGATGACGAGACACAGATTCATACGTCCATCACCCATGCCTGCACCATCCCAGCCTCCGCCACCCGTCCTTGCACCATCCTTGCCTCCGCCAATCGTCCCTGCGCCATCCATGCCTTCGCCAACCGTCCATGCACCATCCGTGCCTGCACCACCCATCCCTCCACCAGCTGTGTCCGCATCTGTCATTCCTATCACGTGTTCGAAAAAGACGTAGACGAACACAGCCGGAGCCGTCTCAGCATTCCGATGAGTACGAGCATGAACCATCACAGCTAAAACCGTCTCAGCCACCTGCCGCCGACAAAGCCGGACCGTCACAGCCTCGATGTCCTGTAGCAAAGAGGACACCAGGAATGGTGCGACGACTTTGTTAGATTGCACGGAGTATTTTTGTTGTATTGTGTTGCGATGAATTCATTATTTATTTTACATTTTTTATTGTTTTCAGCTTACTGTTCTTCGCCCTTTGGGCGTCGTATATTGTGCGTGGATTTATCTCTACCGTTTAGACATTGAGTTAGGTCCGTCTGTGTGTGTGCTATTATTTTACTATGCCTGTACATGAGTTTTATTCAAAATTTACGAAGGAGATACTGTCCGATTTTTCCCGATTATTTCTTTACAAAATAACATTTTAATTCAAACGTTGATTCTCTCTCAAAAACACATGTTTATACACGATATATTTACACACATGGTACACCCATCCACAACATACACGAGAATGATGCAAACAAAATAAATAGCAAGAACACCACCACCACCATAATTGATCACTAAAATTTCAAAAATAAATCATCTATGTTACTTAGCTCCGCAGCAAACTCCTCTGTAATTGCATCAATGGTATCATCACCTACCATGAAATCTCGAGTGAGTTCGAGGTGGTTCAAAGCCCGACGGTGCATAAAGATGCAGTAAAGAAGAGCTTGCAGAGTACTCGATATTGCGACCTGAAAGAAGACCCATAAAATGAAAGTGGAGACGACGATTTGCTTCCTCATGGTGGTCATGGTTACTTCTTTAGGGGGAGATGGGAGCGCAACTAATTCGGCTAAGTGCAAGAGCTGCAGGATTTCACGATCGATCTTCATCGACCAGTTCATACCACCTCGTAATCAATAGAGAATGTCTTCATAACCAGAGTAGTCTATCGTCATATATACAGATTTCACCACAGTGTAAGGAATGTACCTCTTAATTTCATCGATTGATGGCAATCCGACAGATGAAGATCCCGACATTGAGAGGAAGCGAGGCTAAGAACTGAGAAGGACGGACATAGAATGTAAAGGCAATAAGATCCGAGAGAGTAAAAAGGCTCGGCACAGAGAGTGAGATTCGAGATAGAGAGGAAGAGATTGAACTCTTAATATAATGAACACAATCATTCACGGGTATGTGTTTTTTGGGGTGCAGTTTACAACTGCGCCCCAGAAAAACACATACCCGTGAATGATTGTGTTTCCTTTTAGGGTGCACCTTTAAACTGCGGTGAGCTAGCGCTGACGCGACGCCTACGTGGCAGAAAGTGGTCTCTTTTTGTAATTAATTTTGAAAGTGATTTTTTTTATAATTATTATTTAAAATTGGTTTACTATAAAAAATTGTCCATATATATATATATATATGTGTGTGTGTGTGTGTGTGTGTGTGTGTGAGAGAGAGAGAGAGAGTAAAGATTTGTTAATTAGTAGTCAAATTTAAAATAAATAAAAAGCTTTGATACATCCCAATTCAAACACAAACCTTAAGCCAAATCTAATGCAATAACTATGTGTACCTACAAGTCATATGAGTCATGGGAAATAAACAAATAAGTAGAATGGTAAACCATGGAATATATCAAATGAAATCATCGTTGAATGGAAATACTTTTCTTTCTTTCTTTTCCTATTTCCTTTTTCTTTTTTCAAAGAACTGATGTACACCACGGTTTAAAGAAAGAGAGAAAGGAAAACTTTTGTGAAGCTTAATTTCCGATGTCAATCCTAATCCATAGCCAACCCATTTTGACCCTAACTGATCAATAACCGACGAGTTCTAAATATTGGGTGAAAGCTTCACCCTATCCTAATTATTGCAACATCAAGATTTTGCTATTACCCTTCATATAAGCAATACCATTTACAACAAAAATGAGATTGGTTAGGGCACAGGAGCAACAATAATCAGCAAAACACATAAAACCCAACTCAAAATAAGCATCAATTTTATGGGGAAACAAAGTAATCAGACCAAAATTAATGAAAAGGGCGTGCAGATCATAGGGCTATTGATTACCTCGTGGAGCTTCTCAATGGTGGAGAGAGCTGAAGGAACCTTCTTCTTGGATTTATTGAGGAATTTTTTCAGCATATTGGCAACTTTTAACGACCAAGGAAGTACAAAGAGAGGAGGGGAGAGAGAGAGCAAGAAGAGGAAAAAGAGAAGGGAAAGAGCAAAAGGGGGAGGGAGGGAGAGAGAGCGAGAGAGAGAGAGAGAGAGCGAGCTAGACAAGATAAAGAACGCCAGTGAGAAGAAGCCGAGAGCAGTTGCATGTGACGCGTGAAGATCGAATCTCATCTAAATGAATAACATAAACGCTGTGATGCACGATTATTTATGTCAGCAAATGCAATTATGAGTGTGCAACAACACATATTTTGTCTATAATAATTTAATTTATATATGCTCATTTTCATATTTCAAATACCGTAGTCATGAATAAGGACAATAATTTATGTCAAATTAAATGTAGTGAAGTGAAAGAACATGGAAAACAAACAAATGAATTTAATACTTGAAGTGAAGCAAACATAGAATTTCAACAAGCATACTATTTATTGACGTAAAAATGACATTCATATTTCACGTTTCAATCACCATAGTCATCAATAAGGACAATAATTTATGCTAAGCCATGTGTAGTGAAGTGGAAGAACATTGCAAGCAAACAAATGAATTAAAAATATGCGGTGAAGCAAGCATAGAATTTCAACAAATAATAATTGTTGATTTAAAATGACCTTCAATTTCATGTTTCAACCACCATAGCATCAATAAGGACAATAATTCATGTCAAACTATGTATAGTGAAGTGAAAGAATATTGCAAACAACCAAATGGATTTAATATGTGCCCGTGAATCAAGCATAGAATTTCAATAAAGAAAATAATTTATGTCAAACTGTGTGCGGTGAAGTGAAGAACATTACAAACAAACAAATGAATTTAATATGTATAGTGAAGCAAGCATAGAATTTCAACAAGCATGCTATTTATTAATATAAAAACGACCTTCTCTGCAACATGTAATTCCAGTATGTCATGTGCTGCATTTAAGATATTTGGTGACTTTACTTGGCCTTCTGCAACAACTATTATTTTTTCATCCTTATAAATAGCTTGTGGATCCTTAAATCGACCACAACAATCTGTCTAAGAAGCTGTCAGCTAACGGAGAGATTGTAAGTTATTATTTTTGTCATATACATTTATTTGTATATTAACAAAATTACATTACTTATGTTTTCAAGTTCTAACAATGCTTTAAAATCTCAAAAATTACAGGATGAACTATCATTTTTCTTACGGTTGCGGATTGGTATATTCAACCAGTCTCGCCAGTGTGGATGGATGGCGAAAGACGGCCAGCGGGTAGTGTGCCTACGAGCGAGCGGAAGGCGGCAAAGGGGGGCAGTGTTAGATGGTCGATGGATTATCGACGGCCAGCCGGTCGGTTGGCGTGGGCCGGTGAGGCGACGACTACGCTGCGATAGGCAGGTGGAAACGGTTGTGGCGAATTTGTGTTTTGTGGGAATAATTAGGGATAATTTTGTGATAGGGAATGACCTGGGTGGAAATAAGATTCCCATGATTTGGGGCATTAGATTAACATGCTAATCTTATATTTCCGGAAATATTTTTTACATCAAAACAAGCTTGGTAATATTTCATGGGAATTTAGGATTACTACTTACCCAGCATATCCTAAAGAGGTTATTAACTACTGCTTTGCATGATTTCTCTATTCGAACTAACGATAAGATTTTTAAATTTTATTTAGAATAGAAATATATCTTATAACCTCTACAACTGTTTTGAATGATTAAGTATGATTTATCTGATTTTAGAATTAGAGTATAAAGTACAAATGGAATTCAAATTCACTTTTGAAGTGGTTTTCATCTTAATTTATGCTCACGTGGGTGCATTGCTAGCTCTTTGACAATTTTTTTGTACTACTTTATTTCTATGTGTGAGAGAGGGCATGGGCAGCTGATTTAAATGTGATGGCGGTGCCAACTCTTGCCCCCCTTCTCAAATCACATTAGACTTTATTTTGTTTGTAAATCTAAATGGATTTTCGACAAGTAATCTTTTAAGTAATGATTAATCTAATTCTTTTATACATTCTTCTTTCTTCTAAACAAGTCTCCCTCGGCTATAGAATTTGGAAGATGTCATGCAAATGCAACTGCTTGTTTCATATTATGACATAAACATTTGTCGTAGTTTATTTACACGGATCTTTTACATTTATTAAGAGAGGGTCCGGTTTTTGCTTCGCGCTAATCTTAATTTTTGTGAAAAGTTTTGGGTTAATAAGGAAATAATATTTTCTAATTAACCGTATATCCTTCGCTCGTAGTGGAGCATAAAAAAAAATGTTGATAAGAAAAAAAGGGCAACCTTTCTCTCTCGAAAGACATTAACAAGTCGCGGAAAACCTTCTTGCTTCTTTCGCCTCTTTCGCCGTCAAAGTGCCTATGGTACCAGTTCATATTTGGTTACCCGAAGCCCTACACTTTCAATAAAACTTCATATCTTATACTAAGCGAATTTCAAATAAATGGTGTGTGGGCATGATAATTATTAGAGACGCCATATAAGTTTATCATATTTCAATTAGAAAATTTACAATAAATATTGGTTTTCAGCCAATTATAAATAAGGACATGGATCTGGAAATCCTACAGTAGTTGAAATTATCAGAATAATGGATTGGGGATTTTTTTTCAGTCTCATGGATGTTGCATTTTCCTGTGGTGGAAAACCAAACAACATCAAAGATGCTTGTTTTGGAGGATGGGATTGGAATTGGTGAATAAAGCAAGACAAAGTATTGCAGTATAGTGTAATTCCTATTGGAAATAAATTGAGAGGGAGAAAACAATATGCTCCTTACATAAATTATTCAAATTAGGATATTATGAATGATCTGTGATGTATTGAATGATAGAGATTGTGCGTGCTAATTTACCGAAGATGACTTTAAGTATCTAAAATCTCGAATAAACAAAACCACAAGAAAAAATTTCATATTTCTCCTACTTATCGAAACATGGAAAACATAGATCATTTATGCATCTAAGTCCATCCAAAAATCCTTGAAATACAATGTAAAAATATATGTGTATATATATGAAAGATTACTTGTTGCTCACGTATCAAAAGGTTTGATGGAACAATTATTTCACACATCAAAAGAGTTGTTGGGAATTAGCTACTAAAGCAAAATTAAGTTTATTTTTTTTATTAAGTGTTATTAAGAGTAAATCAGAAAATAAATACTAAAATCTATAAATTTGATGGTGGGTTGGGAAGGGGGGTGTTTAACATTTGCTCAACCTTTATGTATCCACATATTTCTACATTAATGTTTATTAACATTTTTTTTTATTTTATTAAAGCGCATCACACATGTTTATCCGAACTTGAGACTTTTACTCAAATTATATTACATGATAGTGATTCATTAAATTATATCTAAGAGTTCTAAGTTTCTACCAAATCTGTTCAACCGTATTTTCATTT
Organism: Agapanthus africanus; assembly: GCA_030015575.1. Classification (NCBI taxonomy): domain Eukaryota; kingdom Viridiplantae; phylum Streptophyta; class Magnoliopsida; order Asparagales; family Amaryllidaceae; genus Agapanthus; species Agapanthus africanus. The sequence continues at coordinate 565,950,665 of JASDDO010000031.1, forward strand.
AAATGTGCAATTAAACATGGATTAAACATGGAGAAGACTTTTGAAACAAATAGATTAACTATATAAAATGAAGTTGAAAGAGATTCATGCTGATGATGCTCGATATCGGTGATCTCCCAGATCATGACACGTGGCAGATGACGTATCCCAGAGCATGCAAGGAAGGACCTATAGTGGCCGACCAGACCACTCATATGCCCGTCCTACCGACCAACGCTGGCTCACTCCCGAGCCCCCTGCACAACTGGCCTCCTCGGCCACACAGCTCATCTCCGGGCTACCGCAGAACCAAGATACCTCGGCTCTCCCGCTCGTCCGCGAGCTCTCCTACCGAGGTCATCTTCCTCGGTCTCATCGACCGACCAACGACACTGCTCACAGGCGCAACCGCCATCCCGCGAATCTCGCCATGCGCGAGATATCCGCCGGCCACATCCCACGTTCCACGCCATCACGATCCCCCATTAACGAGCATGTCTCGCCATTAATGGGAGATCCCGCTCATCACGCGGACGTGACGTCGGGAGCGTAACGGCCAGCGTGATTCCCGTGCCTGCCCTGCCTGCTGCCACCGCTATATAAACCCCTTCTTCAGACGGTTCAAGTAAGCCATTTTTACTCCACTAAGCCGTTACTCCGCTCGGATTCCCTCTCTAACTTGACCGTCGGAGGGTCCTCGGTGGTACAACCACCCCGGGACTTCCTTGCAGGTAGCTCGGCGCCAACAGCCTCAAACCCATTGAGATCCACACGCTTCAGGAGCCTGCCTCCAGATCAAACATCAGCCGTCCATCACCGCCATCAGCAGATCAACGGAAGGTAACATCTTGGCGTGATCTAGGTCACGTCAGCTGGCGCCGTATGTGGGAAACCTTGATTCCACAAAAACAAAAGTTCATCTTCCAATCTTGCCCTAATGGCGAGCGATCATCACGACGATCCCAGCACCAGCCGCCTCCCCTTCAACGGAGGCGTGGAAGAACCTCCTTCGCCGAATGCCATCAACGCCCTTGCCAGCCGGCTAGACCGACTCGCGTTTGTCGTGGAGGCGCTCATCCGTGTCCAAACGGCAGGGCAAGCTCCCCAGGTTGCCGCTCCTCCGCCTCGGGACCAGGACCCCTATCCAGGAAAAGAAGGCTCCGCTCATGCAGGCACGGCCGATCGTCGCCTCACCGTTTCCAACATACGCAGGCCCCCAGGCCGACGTGTTCAATAACCCGGTAGGCACCGCATAGTTTTGCCCCGAGGTCTTACGCCAGAGAGTTTCGCCCCGAATCTCGTCGCACCCATGTCCCTCCCGAGGCGGTAGCGGTCAGCTCGCCTGTTCACAGGCATGACCTGCACCCCCTCCCTCGATGGGGTCGCGCATGCGAGATTCTCCCCAGTAGCTCAAAAACAACCCCACCGGGGGGCGTGAGGAACCTCGCCGAAAAGAACCGAGGCTCGTCAAAAATCATGGTCATGGCGGCGGGGGGTACGTTAAGTACTTACGAGACTCGGCACCCCATGCCAGCCCCGGAGGCCGACAGCCTTCCGAGGAAGAAGGCCAGGGAGACCGGGCCAATCACTTTTGACGATGGGGACTTTCACGGCATATCCCTGCCCCACAATGCCCCCGGAATTCAACGGTCGCCCGTTTCACCCGCAACTGTGCCTCCACGCGGCGGACATCATGCCACTCGATGCAAAATTGAAACGACGCGGCTCTGGCGCTTCGCCTCCTCCACACGTTCCTGGCACGTATCACTCGCGACTGTCCATCTTCCCAAAGCCCTCACAAAGAGGCAGCCGAGCGGCTACCCTGCTCGGCTATCCCTGGCCGGTAGCTCCCTACCACGCAACACCAGGGATCTAAGCCCTCACAAAGAGGCAGCCGAGCGGCTACCCTGCTCGGCTTTCCCTAGCTGGTAGCTCCCCTATCCCACTGCGGCAGGGATCAAAGCCCTCGCCAAGAGGCACCGGGCAGCAACCCTGCCCGGCCCATCCTTAAGGATCAAAGCCCTCGCCAAGAGGCACCGGCCATCCTTAGTAGGCCTCTTACGGCCCCTCCCGTGCTAAGAATAAAAAGCCCTCGCAAGAGGCAACCGAGTGTAACACCCTAGTGCATTTATACCAGTTCTAGTTCATGTATTTCTTTATCTATGGTATTTTCCTGATTTACTGTGTTTTGGGTACGAATAATATTTTGACATCTGTATTTGCATCCGACCAGACCCACATGCTTGAAACCTGTCTTGATTCATGTTTATGATTTATCCTGACTTGTTACGTGGACTCGTGCACTTCCATATTTACATACTACATATTTGCATTTATCTGGCATCTGCATTTTTAAATATAACATTTAAAGTCACATAAAATATTTTAAAAATATATTGCATGGACTGCATGATACCCCTGACCCTGTGGTAGCATCTACGCATCTTGTTCTCGTCCCGTTCAGTGAACCGGACTTGTTTGGATGGCTACGCGCATGTACGTGCATCCGTTTTTTGGGGTATGCATTTTCGTTACCCGGATATCCAATTTTAGTTTCGGTCGACACATATATTTTTCGTATTTTGAAACTGAATTTTTAGACCCGACCCGGGCGTGTTTTGGACTATGTTTGTATTTGCCAAAATATCAAATTTTATTAATATTATATTTTAAATATTTTAACAGTTTAAAATTTAATTAACTAAAATATATTTTTAAAAATTTAAAATCCTAACTAAAAACAAAACTATCTCTCCTCTCTCTCTCTCTCTCTCTCTCCTCCCGCATCTTTCTCTCCTCTTGCATCTCTCCCTCCCTCACACACAGATCTCTCACTCACTCTCTTTCTCTCTTCTATATATTTTTTAAACCAAGTTCTCTTCTTCTTCATTTTTTTCTTTCAAAATTTCTTCCAGCCTCCTCACGTAAACCCACCTCTCGCTGTCGCCTCACCCGACCTCGTCTCCTCTCCGACACCGCAACCACCACCTTTTCGTCACCTCCTCCTCACCTTCACACCCTCTCCCCTGTGACCACAAAACCCACTGCAACCCAACCAAGAACCCACAGCCCCGACCTCGTTGCTGCACCCGTCGCCGCCCTCGCCTTGCCGTCGACCTCCCCTGGCCACCTTCTCCTTCTCCTATCCTCTTTCCTCTCCATCCCCTACAACCAACATTCCCAATAACCTGAGCACCTCCTGCAACCCCCTGCACACCCACTGCACCTCGCCGGCAACCCCACACCGGAAAAACCTCATCGTCACCACGACCTCCTTTGACCCAGAGCCATACCTGAGACCCCCAGCCTTCTTCTCTTTTCTCTTTCTTCTTCTCCTTCAACTTCTTCTTCTCTTCTCTTTTCTACATTCTTGTTTTCCGGTGATCACCCGCCGGAGCCGTGCCACTGCCGACGACCCGGGAGATCCAGTGAACGTCCCTTACCTGCGTGGTTACCTTCCTGCTTTGCCTGGACCCATCCCGCGTGCCGTGTGTGCGTTGCGACGATTTAACGACGTCGGACGTACCGTACATATCCGTATTGTGATCCATCGAAGCAAGTTAATCTTGTTACATGCTATACTACAATATACTGCACCCATTTGAATGATAACATCACATAATGTTTAGTTATGCATCCCACATTACCATTTTACAGTTTTACTATTTTTGGATACCCGTTTGCATCCATCTCATTTAAAATATATATAACTACATCTATATATCACATTAATTCATATTATTATTATAGTAACACCTCATGCTTAATATGTGCATCCCACTTAGTCTTGGAACTGTAATATAACCCTAATCGATAATTGTGCATCCATACCATTAATTATATATCTATTTGCATTCCAAGTCACGTTATTTCATATTACTGCTACATTAACACCTCATGCTAGAAAATGTGCATCCTACATAGTGATCGAGCTATAGTTGCAATCCCTAATAGTTATTTATACATCCATGTTTTGTTGTGTACCCATACCATTAATTCTTTATATCCAGTTGCATACCATGTCGTATTAATTCATAATATTGTTACAGTAATACCCCATTCTTGATAATGTGCATCCTATATAGTTATGATGTAATCCCTGATAAATATTTGTGCATCCATGCTTTTATCGTGCATCCGTACTTGCTACAGTTTTCTTATGAGCATCCACTTGATACATGTGCACTATCTGACATGACCTGATATACTACTGCTTGACTTGATACCTGATCTTGTTACTAATACCGACAATCTTGACCTTTTGTCCCTACGGACATATCCTGTTGTCCCTACGGACATATCCTGTTGTCTATTTAGACAAACCTGTACCTGCTTGATCCTGTATTGGCATTAGCTCCAGATTTATCAATACCTGACTTGAACACATAACCTTAGGGGTATGGGGAAATCAAAAGTGTAAACTAAAGTGTAGCTTACAAGGGTATTACTTGATCCGTGGTCCCGGGGGATAACGGGACATAGTCATTCATGACTCCCACTACCTGATCCGTGGTCCCGGGGGATAACGGGACATATTCTTTGAGTTACATAGAGGATTACATTAATTGATTTCAATCAAACTTTAGAATAGATAACCCAGTAGCACAGCTTAGATTGATCACTGCACGTCACATATACTGATATACTTCACTGTTATACATCCCTGTTGACTTGTTACTATTTATGATTCATGCCTGCATATCTCGTGTATCCTGTTCATATATTATTGTTTGTATTATGACGCACTGACGTCTGTGTTTTGCATGGCCCAGATCCTCTATCTCTGTCGCAGGCAGTTCAGGAGTATTTTGACCAACAAGCCGAGCAGTGAAGATCATGTTAGTTGTTAGTTAGTTTAGTTTTATTTTCGTACTTCCATTCCTGATGTGAGCCCGTATTTTGGGACGTACTTTCCATATTGTTATTGTTACTTGAATTTATTGCTTCTGCATATTATTTTTTGGCTCGTTTATTCTGGCTTATGGACATGTACTAGATAGTTTATTTTATTTTCCTGTTCTTGATATCTATAGACAGCCGTAATGTGACTGTGGAGGGATGTTTCCTAGCCACAGGTAGCATGGTTGGCTCTGTCACGTGCCAATCTTAGCGCACTCTGGGAAGCAGGGCATGACACCGGTCCCGCCCTTGCTCGGTTATCCCTGGCTGGTAGCTCCCTACCCCAACACACCAGGGATCAAAGCCCTCGCCAAGAGGCACCGGGCATCAACTTTGCCCGGCCCATCCTTAAGGATCAAAGCCCTGCCAAGAGGCACCGGGCAGTAACCCTGCTCGGCCAATCCTTAGTAGGTCACTTACGGCCCCTCCCGCGCTAAAGATCAAAAGCCTTCGAAAGAGGCAACCGGGCCCGTCCTTGCTCAATTATCCCTGGCTGGTAGCTCCCTACCCCAACACACCAGGGATCAAAGCCCTGACCATGAGGCACCTAGCATCTTCACCGCTCAGTCCATCCTTAGCATGTCTTGTACGACCCTTCCCACGCTAAGGGTCATGACCTCACCAAGAGCAAGTTTATCAGCTACATTGCTCGACCATTCCCGGACGACAATTCAATAAACGCCACGGATCGAAGCCCTCGCCTAGAGTCACCGGGCAGCTACCCTGCTCGGTCTATCACCAGCAAGACTCTCCAAGCCTTCCACGCTAAGGGACAATACCTCATTAAGAGGCATCCAGTTCTACGTCTAAGCCATCGCCACCTCGACTTTGGGGTCATGGAGATACCGTCTTCCCGCCAATCTTTGGATACTTGGCAAATGATTAGATTCAATCCGACGCATAATCGCTAGATGAAGAACCGACACAACATGAAGGCAGTACTGTGCAAATACAAGTGTTCGCCGACAAAAGAAAATACTAGAACAAACACTACTGTAAAAACAAAAATCATTATTCACAAAATCAAAGCTTTTACAAGGGTATTGTGGGCTCCCTAACTTTACAAATTGCCCGGAGGCCTACAAAATAACCGATACAACAAAAAGAAGAAAAAACAAGAAGACAATGGGCTTCAGGCCTCAGGGATGGGTGCAACCCCGGGAAGCTCAGCGCCCACCATAGAATCCTTGGCGTCGTCCTCGCCGGGTATCTCTTCCCCGGCCTCGTCCCCGGGGCCATCCCCCTACTCGTCATCCCCGCGAGGATATTCGGCTCGGAGATCTTCGTCGGCGAACTTCGGCATCCGAGCTTTGACGGCGTCGAGGGCCTTGTGTCAGATGGCAGTGGTAGCTGAGGCTAGGACAGTGTAGAACTGTTCTGATTTCTGGAAGTTCTCCACTGCCCTCGCCGCTCAGAGGTCGGCTCGCTTCGCCGTGTCTACCGCAGTCTCCAACTCCTTCCGGAAGGCGCTCGCTGACTTCTTCATGGTGCTAACGAGCACCCTAGAGTCCTGAAGCTTGGCCTCGGCGGCCCTGGCGGCCTCGCGGAACCTGGCAACCTCCTGCTTCAAGGCCGCAGCCTCCTGCTTCGCGGCCGCCGCCTCTTGCTTCCCGGCCGCCACCTCACCCTCAAGGGCAGTGACCCTCACCAACGCCGCCTCCAGCTCCCGCTTTGAGCTCTCCTCCAGCGAGGAGAGCTCACCCGTGGCTTACATCGCCGGGGCTATCTCCTCCTCCTCCATCCGGACGACGAGAGCGACGTGCTGGAGGACCTAAATAAATCAGAGGGGGATCAGAAGGAAAAAAGGAGCATCAAATCTCGCGAATGACAAGGCGCTGAGTGAAAAATCAAGTGAGGTACGAGCACTAACCTGCACGACCTCTTGGGCGATAGACGTCATTTGCGCCTTCAGAGTCCCCCCAGGGACCTTACCCCCAGCCGACCTCTCCATATTGGACAACAAGCTGTCAGCGACGGAGAGCCCTGAGGGCACCTCAAAGCGGAGCTCTCCCTCGTCCACCAAGATCGGGGAGGCCGGGGTCCGCGGAACTACGCGGGGGAACCCCTTGAGAGGAGACGGCGGAGAGCCGGTCTCCACCTCCGAAGCCTGGACATCCTTTCCCCGAACCCGTTTTTTGCTCGGCGCCTGGCTGGTCTCCGGGGCTCGGCCCGCAGTCGAACGCTTGGGCAGGACGGCTGCCGGGAGAACCGGGACAGACGTCGGACGAGAAGAGCTGGCACCTCCAACCTTCGGTCCCTTCTTCGGCTTGCACATGGCTGCTCAGATGTGGCTCAAGTCCATAGGTTCTGCACAAGACAAAATACGATGGAATTAGAAACACAAACAGAAATGAAGACAAACGCAAGCTCCTGACTTACCAACGAATTGGGCGGGGCTCAGCCCAGCCCAACTAAAGGCCCGCTCGGAAAGCAGCACGTCGGCCCGAGGAATGGGCTCCCACTCCTCCACTCTCACCGCGTCGGGATCATTGAACGGACTTCCCTGCCAGCACCTATCCCTAGACCACTGGGTGGGCACGGGCCAATCCTCACCTTCCGGCGGCCCAACGAATGAAAACTTCTTCTTCCAATTGTGGATGGAAGAAGGCAAGACGACGACACCCGACCCGGGTGCGCTCCCCCGTCGTTTCCTAAAGGAGAGATAAACCCACCTCGGGTCGCCCGCGCGGGTGCTGGGGTGGCCTTTGTAAATGAGAGAGGAGGCAAGGATGGACAGACCAAAAGGAATCATCTGCAACTTCAAGCGGGCCAGGAACCCAAGGAGAATCCTCCATGAGTTCGGCACAAGCTGGCCCGGGGCTAGCCCAAAGTAATTCAGTGTCCTAACAACCTCGGGAGAGAAGGGCAGGCCCATTCCAGCCCAAAAGGCTTCCAAGTATAGGGCAATCTCCTTGCCTCGTACCTGATCTGCCTTCTCCCCCTCCCCGGCCAAACGCAACGTGTAGCCGGGAAGAATATGGAAACGGGTTCGAGCATTGGCTAGCTCCTCCTCGTGCCTCACCGTAGATGGCATGCCAGGCGCATCCGCAACCTCCACTCGGGGGGCCGCCCCCGTCGCGCGACTCTGGAGAGGAGACCTAACCCTAGCTCCCTGGGAGGACTTCGGTCCAGAAGAAGAAGAAGAAGAAGGGGAAGAAGAGGAAGACTCTACAGAGGGCTCCCCAGACTCTACACCAACTACATCTACAGACTCCTCAGAGGAAGACATCTAACCTGATGAAGAGGAGTCCTCGGAAAATCAAATGCGGGAATCCCGACCTAAAGAGGAGAACGTCGAGCTAACAAGACCAAAGATGAGGAGATTATGAAGAGGAATTGGCCATCGTGTGAACCCCACCTACTTATTGCCACCGGCGTCCTCATCCAACGGCAACAGTCGACTCCCGCTAAAAACAACTCTTCGCATTCGACGACTACGATCGCTCCGCCTACCGCACGGGCATTGGCCGTATCCCATCGGACGCCAGAGGTCTGCGGCCCGTCGCGTCAGCCAACCAGCATCCGACACGTGGACTGTCGCTTCAGTAAACATACATACGATCTGGCGCACCCTCTTTAATGCAAAGGTCTCGCCCTGATTCGCTGGCATCATCCAGAATATACAACAGGTTACCCAGGGACACGCCAGACGATATCTTCGGAAAGGAGCTCACCTCGGGTGACCCGGCAGACCACTCTCGACCGGACCCATCAGCTGGTCGGGATGAGAGTGGGGGGCTAATGATGATGCTCGATATCAGTGATCTCCCAGATCATGACACGTGGCAGATGACGTGTCCCAGAGCATGCAAGGAAGGACTTACAGTGGCCGACTAGACCACCCCTATGCCCGTCCTACCGACCAACGCTGGCTCACTCACGAGCCCCCTGCACAACTGGCCTCCTCGGTCTCACAGCTCGTCTCCGGGCTACTGCAGAACCAAGATACCTCGGCTCTCCCGCTTGTCCGCGAGCTCTCCCGCCGAGGTCATCTTCCTCGGTCTCATCGACCGACCAACGGCACTGCTTACAGGCGCAACCGCTATCCCGCAAATCTCACCATGCGCGAGATATCCGCCGGCCACATCCCACGTTCCACACCATCACGATCCCCCATTAACGAGCCTATCTCGCCATTAATGGGAGATCCCACTCATCACGCGGGCATGACGTCGGGAGCGTAACGGCCGGTGAGATTCCCGTGCCTGCCCTGCCTGCTGCCACCGCTATATAAACCCCTTCTTCAGATGGTTCAAGCAAGCCATTTTTACTCCACTAAGTCGTTACTCTGCTCGGATTCCCTCTCTAACTTGACCGTCGGAGGGTCCTCGGTGGTACAACCACCCCGGAACTTCCTTGCAGGTAGCTCGGCGCCGAGCCTGCCTCCAGATCAAACATCAGCCGTCCATCGCCGCCATCAGCAGATCAACGGAAGGTAACATCTTGGCGTGATATAGGTCACGTCACAAGCTATCCATATTAATTAGTCAAAATTTTCTCCCATGTTAATCAACTTAAAATAGTAAATCCTTAAAATTTTCTGGTAATGATGAGTGGGGGCATTTTTTCCCTTGTCTTTCGTCTAACTTAAAATAGTAAATCCATATTAGTAATCTTCTTAGATTGTCTCTGTCATCAACAACATCATAGACTAAAGCATTTGTCACGACCCAAAATTTGGCCCGTAACCGGCACTTAAACTACGTAACGTCTACAGGCGCACGTAACTTAAGTAAGCAGAAACCCAAAAATCTAAACCACCCAAAACTGGATAAACGGAGAAAAACATAGTTTAAAACATTCGGAAAATCACAAGTAAAATCTCTAACTCTAGTTTTCTTTCTTGAAAATTTCGGCAGCACCTTCTTTGTAAAACTAGCCCCGAAAACGGGTACAACATAGATAATATGTAAAGCATCCCAAACGGGAGCAAAATCACGTCCAACGGCGGAGTCAATCACCACAAACATGTATACGACGCCGAAGCGAAGAAATATCAAAGAAAAGACTGCATAAAGAGGTAAAACTTTTCAACAAAACCGGCTCCCACGAGCACGGCACCCAAAGTCACCAAAATAATAATACAACACCGAATCCTCACAACTCGTTTCTAAGTCATATACAAGAAGTGGTAGATGGAGAATACTAGATCCAATCAAAAAGATATACAATGTACAAACAGATAACCGCAAACCCACCTAAAAGCAAAGGCTTCACAGCCAAACGTAGCGGTATCCGCAAAAGTAGAGATGATAAGACGCCCTGCCGCGACTACTCTGATGGTAAGTCCTGCAAAACACTGTGGCACAACGGGGGTGAGTTGCCAACTCGTGAATAGTAAATAACATCATACTGTAATCGCAAGTATGCATGAATAGTGATTAATATATCACAAGTGATCCGATAGCATAAGTATGACAATATGAATATGCAACAATCATATAAAGGTACATCATCAGGGTACTATAACTACATGAAGTAATGCATATCAAAAATAATCCTGAGTGTGTGGGATGATATAATAAAATCTCATGCAAAATCATCATCATGGAAAAACACCAGTGTCCCTCACCGACACATCAAATCCTAAATTCTCAGGCACCGCATCCACAGATCGGCCCCACATCCTGTAAGTCTCATGGAACCTGAGTGTCAAACATCGACACCCGAAACATCGAGAAAACATATCCCTGTATGTATGTGTGTGTGTGTGTGTGTATATGTATGTATGTATATAAGTATGAGGATATCAACCCCGTATGTCCACCGACGATACGTAGAAATCATGGAAAACCTGAGTGTCTAACACCGACACTCGAAACATCATGAAACCCGTGTCTAGCATCGACACGTAAATCCTCATAACTCAGGCGCTGTCACCACGATTGGCCCTGACGATATGTCATACATCACTCTGGTCGGTATCCCCACGATAACCGCCGAGTCGAAATACAATCACCGGTAGGTACTTGCCCACCTTCCTGGCTCATCGTCTGTACCACGAACATCTTGCCGAGGGGAACCGTACCGGGCTCCACCATGTACCCGCACACGACCCACTTACTCCTCGCATCGGGTATATATCACAATCTCAGAACCGAGAAATCTTATGGTGGACGCATCAAAATATCATATCAAGAGAAACTGGTTTTTCAAACAATACATAGTTTCTTGAAAATACCCCCACGGTTTTCAAATCCATAAATCATATGAATTCCATACCATCAATGCGTAAAATTCATATAAAACTGATATATGCAACATAAAACATCAATATGAGCATATAAAGGGAAAACCGCTCTTTTAAATGAATCCAGCTTTAAAATATATCTCGCGGTTCCCAAAATCCTCCGAAAAACAAGTGCAGCATCGTATGAGGTGTACATGTAAGTGTAGCAAGGTTTAAATATCTATATGTAAGCAAGTATGTATGATACATTTCATAAGCGCAATAATCCACGACTCAATATCACATGTCAAAACAATACTACTTAGGATATATACAACTGTAGCAAAAATATGCGGGTGTACATGTCAGTATGTGTGCATGATGTACATGTAGCTGTAATCGAATATGTGGGTGTACATGTCAATATGTATGCAAGATGTACAAGTAGCTATAATAAGGTATACGTGAAATGGATTAAGAGTTACCATCTTAACTATCCATGTCAAATACAATATCACATATGTAGGTGTCAACAATATCTCATATGCACAATGGGATAAGGGTCACTGCCTCAGTTATCCCTCTCCACTACATTATTACGTATGTATGTGGGTTGTGCGTGTCATGGAAATTACTGACGGTGTGGGTGTAGCATACAATTTAGTGCTCGTGCAACATGAACCGTCAGTAATGTGTTATAACTAAGGGTACAAGTCAAGGTACAACAGATAATATTATGCAATGACGTTCATATGAAATTAACTAATATGCAACTATCCTATCATATCAGCCCCGACGCATAACGCCATACGAGCGATTTCCCCGTGGATATTAAATCTACTCACCGAATGGTCTCGAGCTATGAAAATCCGACCACCTACTTCCCTTTGTTCGCAGCGTCAGAAGTCCCCGCTTGCGACGCTATAAATTCACAAACACATAAACAGTGCAAAGAATCTCAGAAATCGACTAAAATAACGTAAAACTACATTTTAAAACAACGCACCAACACTAAACTAACTCACAAGCGTGCATCTAGTGGCTAATGTGCGTGACGATAATATGAAACCAACTCAAGTGCATCAATTGCACCAGAACACGACTCGTGTCGGATAACGTAACACGCGGATTCAAAACACTAAATTATAGGAAAATAATCCCAGATTTTTCATACTGCAATTACTAAAAATTTAAACAGTACTAAATACCCCTAAACAACAGCAGATAGCTACCTACAAAAACCCAACGCTCAACTCCCCTCATTAACCGACGTCGCCGGAATTTGCAAAGGGGTCGCCGGCCAGGCCCGGTGGGGTGGGTCTCGTGTCTCAGGTAGGGTCTTAGGTTCACTAGTACATCACTAAAATTTTGTTTGGTCACTCAGTAAAATTTCCAGGTCACAGCAGTTCCCAGAGATTCAAAAAGACACTAAAAAACACGATATTGCACTAATCGATACTTTAAGTGTTCTAAACAATAACCAACGAGCTACACATCATAAAAACTCATATTTAACAGATTAGGAATTATACCTATCAATACTTGCTCACAAGATCCAAGCTTTCCTAGCTCCAAGTGATCCAAGATGCTAAATCAAGACTTGGGGTATTTTTGTGATATTAATTTGGAATTTTGGATATTTAAAAGCTTGAAATTGTTGAAATGGTGAGGAAATGATCAAGGGCAGAAAGAAGGAGGAGGGCTCGGCCAAGAGAGGATGTGGGAGCTTTGTGTGGAATTTCCTAGCTAATTCCTTGCAATAAATGCACTTTAATGTATATGCATGCTTGAAGCCACCTCATTCATTCTTATTTTTTCTTTAAACCTTAAATCATTTGCACACAATAAGTATCTAGATATTAAGAGAAGGGTTTGATTAACTCAAGTTTTTTTTATTTATTTTGAAAAGATACAATTTTGGAGAAATTTCCCAAACCTAAAATGTAAATACCACATTAAATAATATTTAAAATGGGAAAAATTCTTTTTGAACCAAAACGTCCCATATACCTCAAAAGTTTGCGCACTAGTTTTATTTTAACTAAACTAGGTGCTGGTAAGTCTATATGGATGTTTGATCACAGTCGGGCTAAAACGGAAAATACCGACAATTTTACCCTAAAACGGAAAAAATTCGCATAACGATTTCTAAAACGTTACAGCATTATAGTTGATAATAGAAAGTGTAAAAAGAGGGAAAACGTCATTTTTGAAGCTTTGAACTTTTCTTGATAACCTTTTAAAATTAATATTTAAGAATGTAAATGGGTTAAATTAATCGCACTATATTTCCTACAACATTCCTCAATTTTTTTTTTGTCATGATACCTATGCTTTACCATTCTTTCACCCTTTTGGTGTACTACAAAGATATTGTACGACCATTCTTAGAGAAAATTAAGATGAAAAAGACTAGGAACTTGAGATGGGTAGGGGATCAAGCATAATATTAAAAAAAAAATAAGAGAGTAAATTACACTAAAATACCCTTAACTGTCATGGATATTCACTAAAATACCTTAAGAATTCTTTATTTTAGTAAAATACTTCAAGTGATACTGTTGAGGATATTTTAGTGAAAAATATTTTTTGAGAACCATAGTTAAAGATATTTTACTGTAATAAAAACATTTTAAGGTATTTGTCTCAAAATGAAAAGACAATAAAACCAAAACCAACACAAAAAGAAAAAAACCCGAGCCAAGGGCAATTTAGATAATGTAAAAACCAATGCTTTTGTATTTTAGGCAAAAGATGCTCTTTTTAACCAAAGATTCCCTTTTAAACCCTCATATGTATTAGATATATGATAGTAATTCTTTCATTTCTTACCAAGGAAAATGAAAGGACAATAATTGCTTCGCTTACATCAATACACACCATGAAAAATAAGAAGCCTAATTTCTAACTCTTTCAAGGATTTTGGATTGTATTCTCATAAGAGGATAAAAAATAAGGACGGCTAATTCTAAAATTTCATTTTTCTTATTCCCTATCAACTCCCGGCTTCAAATCCTTTCCAAAAAAACAAATAAGAAGCCTAATTCCTAACTCTTTCTAAGATTTGAATTGGATTCTGGCAAGAGAATAAAAAATAAGGACAACCAATTCGAAAATTTCTTTTTTCTTATTCCTAACCTACTCCCTCTTTCAAATCCTTTCCTGAAAAACAAATAAATAAAACTCTATAGAAGGAATCTTATTAAATCCTTGTAATCAAGCACAAGTTTTGGAATTGAAAAGGACAAAAAAATTATGGATTTCTATGCAATTAAGGATTTCATAACTTAAATTTCTTTTAGCAGATAGTCCCTTCAGAGATTACTAAACTTTGTCTCCTTGAGATCTTCTCCTTTTCCATTAAAATACTAGCAATTACCTCCATGCCACGACCTAAGAAGTTGTCAAAAAAATTCGATCGCATAAATGAATGAATCTTAATTAAGTTTTATTGCAGGCAAATCTTTCAAACTCAACATAAATCGAGTCTTTTCCGAAACAATTTTGAAAATTTCTTCATTTCTCTTAAAATAATTCCAGAAAAGTATTTGTCTTTACACGTTTCTATCTACTGCATTTATTCAACGGATGACAAATTGCATTCGAAAATTCATGCCATCATCACTGACTACATTTGAAATTTTAAAAGATTTTCTCCGAAATCTTCCTGCCATCATCATTAATTGCTCTCGATCTCTGTCCTCCTTTAGACGACGGTTCTATTCACTCATCATATAATCTTCAGACGATCGTTCAACTTACCACTTTTAATATATATTTCATAATCTTATTAGTAGTCGATCTATAACATACAAATTTTCATTTCTTATAGCTACCAATATCCATATTTGCATCCGCCAATGACCACATGATACGAATATGGTAATATCTACATCTGATCCGTATTGAACGATAAGAACGTATACAAAAGTAATAGTGAAAGTGTTGATTGCAATTTTTTAAAAGACATGTGAGCCTCATACAATTTTCCATGCATGTACTTATGCAAAGTAATAATAGACAGGCGTATCCGATTGATGAGAACTGTCACACCCCGTTTTCCAAAAGAGCGGTAATGGTACGTGACTAGTCCCGCGACGTATTTGTTGGATGTATATGCCCTAAAGGTCATTATTGTATAGTATAACATTGTATATTATATATGGATGCTTGAGAAATATATGTACAAGACAATCTTACTCAATATGATAGCATACTATCTAATTTGTCTTTATCTCAATATGTGTATATATTTTATTTTATATTATATATCTTGATTACATGTTAGTAAAGCCCGTAGGATTTTTACTTGACTACTAGAGTTGTGATGGCGATCATATTCGTACGGTTTAGATAGTCTATAAGCACATCCTTAAATTGTCCCTAGTCGTTAGAGTTTTAAGACAGGGCATCGATACTCTGGAGTAGACCGGTGTATACATTTCTTATTCCCGTGAGGGGAGGCAGCCTGTCCCACAGCCACTGGTGTACGACACCAAAGATATACATGTGTTCATTAGGTTATGAGATACACTGGACGGACTCGTCGAGAACTTCTAGATGGTAATATAC
The DNA here is from genome assembly GCA_030015575.1 of Agapanthus africanus. Classification (NCBI taxonomy): domain Eukaryota; kingdom Viridiplantae; phylum Streptophyta; class Magnoliopsida; order Asparagales; family Amaryllidaceae; genus Agapanthus; species Agapanthus africanus. Next base: position 565,966,284 of record JASDDO010000031.1, read on the forward strand.
CTATCGTAAGATAGTATTTCTCTAGTGACATATGTACAAGTTAGTCTTTAGACCTGACATCGTGTTTTGTCCTGAGTCTGTTCCCACTGTACTTAGATTACTACCCTACCAAGGCTTTAAAGAGTCGTGCAAACATGTTTTAGTTGGGTACAGTCCCGAAATACTTGAGGGCAGTGAGCGATAGAAAGGATTCGTCTTTCCCGGCATAGGGAGTCGATGTTGCGTAGTGTTCGATAAGTCATCACTATAAGACTTTGGGCAAGGTAGTTGAGATTTACTGATTGTGAGATCAATAGTTTCTCGGGATGGTTTTGAGCCACATCGACACAACTTATTGGGTTATTAAGGGTCTGACGTTTTCCACCCCTGGACCCAGTATGCGATACTCTTAGACGAAGAGATCGGACTGTACGCATATTGTCACTTTCAGGCGCAGTAGAGATACAGACAAGTTTGCTTGTCGACCTTCCTTTCGATCAATACCTGGGCGGCCGTTAGGTACAGCTAGTGTCACTGACGTTCTTATGGTTAAACCCACTGCCAGCGTATTGTCGAGTCTTTAGAATCTCACACAGAGGGTTTTCCAGCTTAGACGAAACGATGTAGTGTACGTATTTTAATATGTACTTAGGTTCAATTAAAGACGTGTTTTTATACACGTACTTTTAATCGGACATTTTGTTAATACTAGCCGGTTTGAAAGATAAACAGATTATCATATTTGGATGAAATGTGAGTTAGTATTATATATATCTTTTTTTGGTATTTCTCTCTTTGGTATTTGTATTTTGACAGAATACAATATTTATACGAAAACGGGTATTTGTATAAATACGTGTATTTGTGTCTTAATACAAATACGGTATTCGTATTTTGATACGAATACGAGTGTATATATTTTGTAGCATATACTTGTATTGGTGTATTTATACACACACACACACACATGTATATGTGCATATTTTTCATGGCTAATCTTTTTTTTCTTATCTCTTCAAGATCTCTTTAGAAGGTTGTGGGCTTGTGACTCACAATGGCGAGTCACAATTCCACTTAATAATTCAAAAGAGATAAAAAAAAGAAAAGAGAAAAAGAAAGAGAAAAAGAAAGAGATAAGTTTTCGTTATTATTTTTGTAGCCATGCTTGTTCGCTTTACTCTCATCACCATTAGCTTCTTCTTCCTCGTCTTGAGTTTTTGAAAAAGAGAAAGGAAAAAAGATAAAGAGAGAAACACTTAAAGAAAATCACTACTACATCTCTAGTGATCAATTCCTAGCAAGTCTTGATCACTAGTTGTTTCACTTGTTACTTTTGTATGAAGCTAAAGTCTAGGTTAGGGTTCTCTTGGGTGAATCATCTCACTACTACAATAATGGGTTGCTCCTACGGATTTAGCCGTAGCGGGAAATCACTGCCCCTACGGATATAGCCGTAGGGACACGAAATTAACCCGTACGTGCAAAGGCCGCAGGTGCAAGTCTACGTCCTGAACATGCCACTACAGAGTAATAATTTCCCCTACGCCTTACTTCGTAGGGATAGTTACCCCTACGGATTACTCTGTAGGGACATAATATATATTTAATTTATTGTTTTATAAAATAAATTACTTGCCCCTACGGCATTATCCGTAGGGCCTACTAAATGCCCCTACGGATAAATCCGTAGGTCCGGATGAATGCCCCTACGGACAAATGCGTAGGGGCAAGTTTTACCCCATGTTACTGAGTCCATATGGACAAAATATCAGGTATCCTGATATTTTTTCCCTACGGCGAACTGTGTAGGGGCAAACATTGGACCTACAGATTAATCCGTAGGTGCAACAGATGGCCCTACGGATTAATCCGTAGGGACAAAATATCAGGGGGTTTTAAAAAAAGGGTTTCTTGTTTTTTCCCCACCCTGTGCACAATAATATATTCATCATATAACCAAATACAGAAATATTTATAACCAACATCTCACGCATAATATATAAAAGAAACAAACAAACAGAATACGATATCAAACTAATCATCGTGAACAAACAAACAACCACCAATATCGTCCAAAATTTATACAATATGTATCAGATAAGTACATACATCCTCAAAAATATAAATAAAGCTACCCTAGCTCGGTCCAGCTCCTCCACCTCTGATAATCGCCGTAATCTGGCGCATCTGATCCTCGGTGCAGCCCTGAGTCATCAAAAACTCGACTAATGAAGGAGCGGACTGTGCGGTAGTCTGAGCGGGCTGTGGAGCTGCAGGAGTAGTCTGCGCAACCGCAGCCGAGGTAGTGGCTTGCGGAGCCACAACCGAAGGAGATGCATGTGGAGCCGCAGCCGAAGTAGCCTGTCGCATCTGTTAAATTTTGTGTGTAATAAACGAGTAAGAACGGTGTATTAGATTTTAGTCGAGTTCGTATCATTATCAGGTTATCGCGAAACCCCAATCTAGAATACTTAGGGACTTATGCCTCGTTTGGGTATCTAGTTTGGAAAGACGCAGTTTATTTTAATTAGACAGTTTTATGTTAGTATGATTAATCAAAGCTAAGTCTACAACCAAATAAGCTCAGGCTACTAATATTGCATATGTTACTATCTATAACGTGATATAATATTTTCCTATTAAGTAGTATACATACCATCTCCTTCGACTCTTCGACGGGTCGACGGTGGTCTTTAAGGCGGCAACATCATGTTCTAGACGTTGCTCATGGGGGTTAGGGGAAGTAACCGCCGAAGTGGAGTCCAACCTCATATGGGCCCTGCTAGGACCCAGTCCATGGCCTCTCTCCCAACCTTCGTGGTGCCCTCCGTATGCGGCGTTTAGGACTGGGGTCAGCAACATCGGATTGGTCTATCCAGTAAAATCGATCCCCGATGACACCGCCTGCTCCACCGCCTGCTCTTACACCCACATTAACCATTAAAATATAAGCATATCATTTAAATGTGAACTTTTCAAAACAAAAATTTCAAACTTGTTAGAATAAATATTAACACTTACGCAATACTCCTGGGTAGCGGTGTCGGGGAATCGAAGCTCGCCCGTGGCGCGATCTGTCGAGATACCGTGGACGGCAAGATACACGATCAGCGCGCTCGGTGTACCACCCTGCGCCAGGGTCTGAGCTCTCTGCAATTCGCAAAAGATTTACATATATTATAAAATAACTCTTAATATTACATTATATAAAAATATATCTATTGTAATTTACTGATGCCTCTATGTCACGAATAATGTTCCTCGAGCCACCTGTATAGGTGGGGCGACCCCTCTTCGCCGATTTTCTATTCTCTTTATTTTGATCGGCCTATTTCTGCACAACACATTCAGATTTAGTTTTCTAATTAAGCAACATAAAATATAAATTATATACTAAACAATGAATTACATTTAAATTACAAACCTGTTTGCGCTGAGAGTCAAAATATTGGCACAAGAGAGGCCATGTATCTACGTCGACTCTCACAAAGGCCGGAGTATGTAGGAGAGCCACTCTCTCTGCCTTGGAGGTCGCCATCCACAGGGAATAGCAGTCGATCAGCTTGTTCCTATTGTATCGGACCTTTGATTGCATGTTCTTCATCAGGCCATTGTATAGAGCGTGAAGATCGAGCACTCTCTCAGAGTGATCAGGGTCGGGTACAGGCTGAAAGTCGTAATCCAAATGCAAATACAAAAAAACAATGTATTTAAATTGCAAGTGTTAAATAATAATAAATATATTGGATAAGTCAAATTAAAATATATATTAATACCAGAGCCTGATTCTAGAAGAGGGCAAATGAGTGCCGGTGCCGATTGCCCCACTCAACGTGAAGTGGATACTTCTTCACGAGGCGGCTCTCATCCCCCATTTACCGGCCGAACCTCTCGGCATAATCGCCGGTATGGCGATAATCGGGAGTAAAGAAGAGGGGGTGTCATGCCCCGCTTCCCAGTGTACGGCGAAGGGGGCGCGACTGGTTCGCGACGTATTTACTGTGAAGTAAATATGCTAAGCGTATCTAAGCAATATAAAAGTAAATCCACAAGAGACAAGATATATAAACTGAACATCAACTTTATTTATTAACATTCTTTTGTAAAATACATGAAAAGTAAATACAACTGAAATAAAAGCGATGCCTAAACAATGGCATAACAGGAATGTAAAGTACTGAAAGGAAATATATACAATGAAACTAAAGCTTTGGGTCTTCAGCAAACTGATCCAAGTTTTCAGCAGTAGGCTCGATCTCTGACGTGTCCAGATCACCTGACGACATTCAAAGAAAAAAGAAGGAGAATGTTGTCAGCGAACAAATCGCTCGGTAAGTCCCAAAGATAAGGGAGAAATAGACAGAGAGTAGGAGAGAGAGCGAGTAGCTTTTAATGTTGTATTATATTGTTGTAATGTTATATTAACGCTGTTGTTTGTAGCTTGGTACAGAAGAATGCCAGTGTATACGAGATGGGTCTCTATATGCTAGAGACCAGGGCAAACGAAATATAGAGTACAAGGCTCCGTTAGAAGGCCCGGAACAACGGCAATTGGGTTCATGTTAGGTGTCTTAAGTCTGACCGTCTCGTGCCACTTTTAACACCTTCCGTACCAATCTACCCCTTAAACCCCGTAGTGTTTTGTTTGTATTATTTGTCTTGTAACTTGTATTGATTGTATAATTGGTTGACTGACCGAAACCATGATATCAGTAAATGGATGTAACCGTAGAATCATGTAAATGGAATAACTGGAAAACCATGTAAATGGAATATATATATATATCCATGGTTCGGTTCAGTCGAGTTGTATAGATTGATAATTGGATTCATGGATTCATGTGTTCATATTGAATTGTAATATTGTAGATTGTAGATAGTACTTGAATCATATTCAAGTCAGATTATACTGAGACTCAAACCGAGTCAGACAATTAGAAAGTAAATTGAAGTCCTGATTGTTTTTATTACTGTGACTACCTTAGATAGGCAAGCACCCACTTCTCCGGCTCCCTGGGGCTCAAGAGATTGGTTCTGCTTAAACCTATATTTACTAGGGTCCTTAGGGTAATTTATAGAATTTGATGGGGTTTTATGTAAAAATACTTTTATATACTTTTCAAAATACACCCCAAGTATTTATTATTCGTCTTTAGAGTTGTAATGAATGTGGATTTTATATTGTGATATTTCTAGTGAAAATATCCTAGTTTCATAAATAAATGTATTTATTTGTAATATTGATTTATGTGGAATTTATGGTATCTAGTGTAAAATTGATTCTTGTGATTTTTAGAAAAAGGTGGAATATTTATATCATAACAAAATAGGTATTTTAATGATAAATATACATATATTTATACAAAAATAATTTTAATATATTTTTTATATTCTAAAAATCTCATTTTCTTAAGATGTCGTATTTTAAATCTTTCGAGACCGAATGCTCCTTGTGGAGGTCTGAATCTAGCACTACTAAGCCCGAGGATGTGCGATAATCCGCACCATCCCGAACGGGTTCCCCAAAATGGGTTGTAGCGGCGCTTTGCAAAGATTGTATAAATAGTAAATCTTTTAGAAAACGGTTTTATGAAGTAAATGGTATTTATTTGTCAATTTTCCGTATTCTATGTTTTAGGGTCTCCTAAGTCAACTAGACTATTCCTAACTGGTCCAAACGACAAGTTGTGAGATGCCTCAAATTGTCTCTTCACCGCCAATTGTGGCCAGGTAAGTACAAGTGAGGAAAAGAGGGATCCGCTCACGAATCACCGTGAGACGGGCCTTTTAAAGTTACCTTTCTCACCTGCCTAGCCTAGACACCACAAAGTCAGGTATAGATAAACGACTGATGTCCACAACCTTGTCATATTTTCCTAATAAATGGTATTTATTTAAAAATGTATCAACACTAAATCTTTTAGAAATGGTTTTATTCAGTAAAGGGTATTTAAATGAAAATGTTTGTTTTCTGTATTCTGAGTTTTCGATGGTATCGTGTTAGGTTGTATGTAAGTGTGTGAGGAGGTATGTTGTTACCTCGTGATCTACTTTAAATGTATAGCAAGTTTGATGGAGTTAAATAAAGGATTTAAACAATGTGGTATTTAAGTGAAAAATACGATAAATTGAAATAGCCATCATTTCATGTGATGAAACTTGATCAAATTGTTTGATTAGTGTTCAATAGTCAACATGAGGAAGTTTAAGTATGATTGTATTAGTGAGAAATGGAATTTTATAGAAAACCGAATCAGAAATCGGATTTGATCCGATTCCGTCGGGTTTTGTAATTTCGTATTTTTCTTGAATAGAGAAGAGAGATAGAAAGGGACTTACGGGTTTTAGAACACACAAGAGGGTGAGAGGGAAGTAGTGGAATCACCGATGTGTTGCGTCGTCGTCGGTAGTTCCTAAAACGATCGCCGGAAGTTCCACCGGGAAATTCGTCGGAGCTTCGCCTCGATCTCGTTTTCAAGGTACACAAGATCTCTTGAGAAAGTTAGAGAGTTAGCTCAGAAATGTGAGTGAGAGAGTAGAGAGTAGGGGGTGTATTTATAGGGTTAGGCTAGGGTTAGGGTAGGTGAAGAGTTTAAATAAAAAAAATGTAAAAATATATTAAAATTCATTAAAATATGGAGTAAATGGGGATTTCAAAGGTTTCTGGAACTGATCTAAATAAATAGAGTATACATGGGGGTAGGGGAGGCCAAGAGTCAACTTTTTTGTGTTGACGACTCGGCCGTCCAGCCGGCGGCGCCGTGCCAAGTCGGCCAGTCCGCCGTCCGAGTCGGCCGAGTCGGAGGTCAGGGAGGTGGGGGGTCGTCTGGTGTAACCTCTGGTATATTTAGTTTTTAAAGTGCAGTTCAAGTTTTGGGAGTTATGGTGTGTGGACTGTTAGGCTTCCAAAGAATTTAAAACAAAATAAATACAAAAAATAATGTGGGGCATGGGATTTGAATTCTGGTGGCTTGGTTCAGCAGTGCAAGGTATAACCAATGAGCTACAAGCTCCTTCTTGTAATTAAATTGCTAATTAATTACTTAAGTCTTGTTCTCAGGCAATAAATACCCCTTCATGGATTTTAAAAAAAAACAATTTAAAAATTTGTATGGAAAAAGTGTATAAGAAAATTAGGGTTGTTACAGGGGGAATGCTGCCTCCCCTAGCTCTGTTGGGCCTCAGCCTGTAGGACTGATTCTGCCCTCGAGTCCACATCTCGGGATGGGGCTGCCCTGCATCTACAAGAAATATCAAGACAATCAATATTAAGACAAAGTGGTATTAAGAAATCAAGGTTTAACGAAAATTGAAGTGCGATATATACCTCCAGCGACAGCAGCACGAGCCTAGGCCCGGGCAGCAGCATGAGCGGGACGATAATTCCTCCGGTGAGGAACAGCCGGTGACCCGGATGTGGACGCATCCCCTCCAACTAGAAAATAAACATTGACGCTAAATTTCCATGAAGTTCATGTTTATTCTTTAGAGGATATATAAAATGAATAAATATTTTATATTTATTCATACTAACCTGCAGACTGAGCGGAGGGTACGGAAGTGGCGGGAGTGGCCCATGCGCCAGATGTGGACGCACCACCTATAATTAGACAATTAAAAATAGATTATATAAGTAATGGCAAAAAGAATGTGTAGATCAATAATATAACATTCTAAATCAATATGCATGTACTATAGGATATATAAACATACCCGCAGGTGCAGTGGTGGCCTCTGCCCGAGATGTGGAGGCACCACCTACAGTTAGACAATAAAAAAATTATTATCTAAGTAAGAGCAAAAAAAATGTGTGTATATTTATGATATAACATCCTAAATCAATATGCATGAACTATAGAATATATAAAAATACCTGGAGGTGCGGGAGTGGCCTCTACCTCTGATGTGGACGCACCACCAACAGCTAGACAATCAAATATTGACTATATAAACAATTTTGAAATAAATATGCGTGTATATCTATAATATTACATTCAAAATGAATATGCATGCAATATACCTGGAGGTGTGGCAAAGTCCACACGGAAGTAGTGATCCGAAGGGGTCTCCGATTGGGGTGCAAGACCGGCCCTCTGAAACTCCCTACGCAGCTCTCCGGGCGGCAGAACCGCTCTGCCTCTGCCGCGGCTGGTGCTCCTGCCGCCCCTCGCTGCTCCGGTTGTCGTCATCAAATCTAGACAAGAGTACAATCATTACATATGCATGCTATATATGTATAGATCGTAAAAATGTGAAGTAATAATATGATATTACTGATAACCTTTTTTTGTTTCGTGGACGCATTAGACATATCTACTTGGATTTCATCATCGATATCATTTCTAACCCACGTAACTTCACGATCAGCCGAAGACAACCCGTCTTTTGAAACAGACGGTCGGAGAACTGTAAGTATTATCTCTTCTTCATCCTCATCGCTGTCCTCTATACGATCCCCGAATTCTGGGACATCGTAAACATCCCTGGGTTTCTAACGGCATACGACACTCCATCCCGAATGCTTCAAGTACTGTGAGTAGTATACTTGGAATGCTTGGTTCGAAAAGATGTATGGATCGTCCTAACCATAAAATCGAAGTGTGTTCACATTAGTCAATCCATATTCATCTTTTCAAGTCCCGAAATTGTTTCTCCACTTATCCGTATCGGTTTGTGTATCGTACCAAGTACATTGAAATATATAAAACGGTTCTGATCGTCCGGGATATTGGATGCCAAGTATGCAATTTAAGTATCCATAATAAATCACACCATCCGATCCTACCGTCGCAATCCCGCTATTCTGAGTGGTTCGAGATGTTTCTATGTCCTTAACTTCAAATTTGTATCCAAGGACACCGAATCCTTTATAATATACAACCTCCATACTAGGAAACTGAGCTAAACATCTTGAATCACTCTCTAATGATGCAGAAAAGTTCGGATCGTGGATCTGAAAAAACAAATTTTAGGATAAATACATAACGATATAAATTTAGATTAAGACTGGTAGCAATAACATATTATTCGAACAACTTACATGATGTGCAACCCAATCGCAAAAATTATCCTGATGATATTTTTCTAATCGTTCATCACTCCAATCAGAATGTCCCTCACGTACCTTATTAAAATGATTTCTGTTCTCAACAATAAATTATGACATTAATATTATATCGTTTCGTACACACACAAACACAAATATAATAATTAATCTAAAAAAACTTACTCTCTAATTTTTTCAAGACATGCGCTATTGAGGAGGATAAACCGATATATCTTGTTGATAAACATAGTGTCTATTCTCTTATAATCAGATTTACTATATGGCCCGTTCAGAATTCTCCGAAGCCGGTTAAGCTTCGTCTCAATGTTCTCGTCCAGATAGCGGGAACAAAATGTGGTTACTTCATCTAGAAGATAACCTTACATGATAGAACTCTCTGGTCGATTTCTATTACGGATATACTTTTTAGAGTGTAGAGGTACCTAAAGAAAAATATGTTAAATAAATAAATACGGGCATATAGGACAACAATAATTTTACAAATTGCGTGAAACGAAAAATTCTACGTACCTTTCGACGGGATACATCCATCGATATTGTACCGGTCCGGCTAACTTAGCCTAGGTTGCAAGATGAACTGTCAGGTGTATTATGATATCGAAGAATGACGGTGGGAAAATACACTCAAGCTTGCAAAATATCAACGAAATAGAATTTTCTAGATTCTCCAGCGTCACAACATCCAGGGTTTTAGTACACAATTATCTAAAAAAACAACAAAGGTCATTGATTACTAGACCAACCGATTCGGGAAGGGAAGTCCTGAGGGCTAATAGGAGAAGGTGCTCCATAATAACATGGTAATCGTGACTTTTCAGCCTATTGATCTTGCCTTTCACAATTTTTATCTTCTTGCTAAATAATCCTGAGAAGCCTGTGGGAACTTTCAAATCATGCAACACCTGCAGGAATCTTTTCTTCTTCGGTTGTGACATATGATACACGGTATTGGGAAGTAAAAACTTGCCTGGTTTACCCACTATTGGTTCAGGATGCAATTCAGTTCTAATTTCCCAGTCCTGAAGATCCATCCGAGCACGGAGGCTATCTTTCGATTTTCCGTCTTTACAAAGAAGCAAGTTGAGTACGTGCTCGGATACTCCCTTCTCTATGTGCATGACGTCCAGACAATGACGCACTAAATTTGTTGACCAGTACGGAAGCTCGAAGAAGATTCTTAACTTGTTCCAGTATGGTGGTTTGGCATGTTTTGCTAGATCTATCCCGAAGGTCATATTATTGTAACCATCCTACTGAGCAGTCACGTCCTTTCCGGACAATGAGGCTGGAGGGCTAAGAAGCTCCTGATGACCATCAAAGTGAGCAGCGTCTAACCTGTAGGGATGGTCTAGTGGCAGGAAACGCCGATGACCGCAATAACAAACTTTCCTGCTAAAATTCAAGAATTTCGATGTTGTATATTGATGGCAATAAGGGCATGCTTTGTGACCATGTATGGACCAACCTGATAGCATTCCATACGCAGGAAAGTCATTAATTGTCCACATTAAAGCCGCACGCAGTGTGAAGGTTGTATCTGTGTTTGCATCGTAAGTCTCTACACCATCAATGAATAAAGATTTTAACTCATCGATCAGAGGTCGGAGACAAACGTCGATATTGTTTCCCGGTGAGTTTGGTCCGTCGATAAGAAGAGGCATCATAAAGTAGGATTGACCCATAGCCAACCAAGGCGACAGATTATAAACTATCATTACAACGGGCCATATGCTGTGGCTTCCAGCCATATAGTTGAATGGGCAGAAGCCATCACTAGCGATTCCGAGCCTGACATTGCGAGGATCACTACTGAATATTTCGTGCCTCCTATCGAAATCCTTCCATGCCGGTGAATCTCTTGGATGAATCATTTTTCCATCTTCACTTGGAGGAGCACGGTGATGCCAAATCATTGCTTCGGCTGTTTTCTTGCACTTGAATAACCTTTACAGCCTCTGTGTTATGGGAAAGTATCATGCTATCTTGACAGGTATATCGAGCTTCTTATTAGAATCTTTCGGCTTATACGTGGCCTCTCCGCATGTTGGACACTCTTTCAAATCTGAATTCTCTTTCCTGTACAACACGCAATTTTTAGGACATGCTTGAATCTTCTCACACTTCAGACCCAAATCAGACATCATCTTCTGGGCTCCGTACCAGCTGTCGGGCATGTTATTTTCCAAGGGCATAGAATCTTTCAAGAACTTTAGAAGTATCATGAATGACTTGTTGCTCCATCCATTTAGGCACTTAATCTGGAAAAGTTGGACGAACCATGATAAGGTGGAATACTTTGCATTCTCATAAATTGGTCTTCTAGCATCATTCATGAACTTTTCATACTTATCCGCACGCGGTCCTTGGCCGGAAGGAATGCCATCTTCGAACGCAATACTATCACATAGGGCAGCCTCTACCATATCCTCAATTTCTTCTCCTGGAAAGAAGTTATCGTGTTCTTCTTCTACCGCATTACCGTCTTCTCCTTCTTCTTCTGCCGCATTACCGTCTTCTTCTTGTCCTTCCCCGTGATATAGCCAAGTTGTATAAAGTCTTGTAAAACCATGTTTAATGATATGAAGCTCTACGAATTCTACCTTCTGCCAGTACTTATTCCCACATATATCGCACGGGTAGAGAATCTTCTCTAAAACGATCTTATTATGTGCGCGTGAAAATTCAATGAAAGCAGCAACTCCTGCGACAAACTTAGGTTGCATATGTTGTTGCCAATCCACGTACATCCAGTCCTTAACTCTGATATACTCATAGGCCATGTTAGACTGTATAACATATAAATTGTAGGTTGTGATGACTATATTGAGAAATCTAAGAACGGGATGGTTATTGATAAAGAAGAAAATTCGTAGATACAAATTTGTCGTTGAAAAGAATAAATTATCGATAAACAAAGATAGATTTGAAGATACCCAAGTGTTGGGGTCAAAATTTACACTCCAGTTGGCCAAGTCAAAATCAATGTCAACCCCAAGCCAAGTGGGCCCAAGCCCAGGTCAAGTGGGCCAATGCCCGGGTCGAGCCCGAACATGAAGCCTCCGGCCTCCCCCATGCCAAAATAAAAATTTTGTAATAAATAATTTTGGTGTATTTTTTTATGAATAAATGTAAGAAAAATAGGCATAAAGCCAAATTTTTGTAAAGCCCATGGCACATGTGCAAAAGAATTAAGCACATAAGGCATGGGGTGGCAAAAGTGCCATTTGGCAAAGCCCAAGGGGCTATATGTAAAGTGTGTAGCCTATAAAGACAAACATGATGAAAATATCTATGATAACTTTTTCCATTCTAAAAAATTCTAGGGTTTGTGCCTCCTTCTCCTTTCTCAAGGTTCTAAAACCTTTCCCCCTTTTAAATTAAATCAAGAGTTTAACTCTTCCCTTTTCCAAAAGAAATAGTTTTTCACCACAAAACCATTGAAGGGGAGCTCGGATCTTCAATCAGATCTCAAAAAGGGGAGACTTTTAAGTCTCGCCCCCTTTTCTCTAAGATCCAGCTGATTAAGAAGAGGAAGAAGGAGATCCATCTCCAAAAATCCAACTTTGGACAGATCCAAGGCTCTAAAGAAGCTCCAGAGCTAAAGAGAGAAGAGAGGGGTTCCCTTTGATCATCTCTGAAGATCTTTGGGGAGTTTAACTCCAAGAATTAAATCCTCAAAGGAGTTTAACTCCTATTCCAGATCATTTAGGAGTTTAACTCCAAGTCTAAATCTTTTGGAGTTTAACTCCACTCAAAATCCCTTGGGAGTTCAACTTCTAGCCCAGGGGCTAAGCCCCCTTTCCACTGGTGTTTCCAGCGGTTGCGTGCCGTGCACATGACCTGCGGGCGTCCAGCGGTCGCGTGCAGAGCACGTGACCTGCGGATGCTAAGTGCCCATGTGCGCCTCACGTGACTCATGGGCGCTCAGTGCCCAGCGGTCGCATGCAGCTCACATGACCCGCTGGCGCTCAGCGGTCGCGTGCTGCACACGTGACCCGTTGGCGCCCAGCGGTCGCGTGCTGCGCACGTGACCCGTGGGCGTCCAGCGCCCACGCACTGCATACGTAACTCGTGGGCACCACGCGCCAGGCATCCACACGCCGGGCACGTGACCCGCGGGCGCCGAGCACCTACCCGCCACGCACATGACCCGCGGGCGGCAAGCGCCCACGCGCCGCGCACGTAACCCGCAGGCGCCAAGCGTCCACGTGCCAAGCACGTGACCCATGGGCGACCAGTGCCCACGTGCCATGCACGCGTCTTTAAGACGCTCCTCACCCCTCATTTTTCATACACTCTACACTCAAAACACCTCCCCTGCTAGGAAAATTTTTCTAACGGGGCGCTGCCCCGCACCCCGCACCCCGCAAGAGGGCTGCTATTCCTCTTGACCCCCAGCACGCTATCCAGATAGCCGGACCCCCGTTAAAACTCTGCGGGGCCTCCGATATATCCAAAAGCTCTTCAAAACACAATACTGCACATCGAGTTCGCATGACCTATTTGACCCTTCAATCGGAGGTTCCCTCGCTCCAAAGGCGAGGGGTAATTAACGATAGCTTAGTCCGCGGCTGCCGGAGATTCGGATCCCCACAATCAATAAACCCCAGCCTACCCTAAGCAGGGAGAATCTGTAGTACGCCTGACAAACGCACGCGTATTCTCATCTCAATCGGATGATGAAAAATACCCCACAGGTTCTGGCACGCCCAGTGGGACCTTTCTCTCCTCCCATATCTAGGGTCAAGTGTTCATGCGAACTCATTTAACATATATGCCGATGTTTGTACTGAAATAATTTTTTTTCGTGCAGCAATCAACTTTCAACAACGATGTCTCCTAAGATGAATTCAGCTTTCAACGCGACCCCGATCTCGTATGTGGTCAAGATCAATGCCCGCGTGGTTCTCCTTACTAGTCTCAGCCAGCAATGGGAGGAGCCATCCCGTCGATTAGGTTCCATCATCATCTACGCTACTGGAAGCGCTCATCTGGTGGAGGTCACGGCAAACCAAGCGGCCAAACCGACCTCAAGGGGCAGGAGGCCGAACGTTGTGGTCGCCAAAGCATCCCACCCCAAATGCAAATCTGTATTCGAACGACTCTCCACTGTTCCAACTGGGGGAAAGGCCGTCAACACCAATGGGGCCAGAAAGCAGCTCCAGCAAGCTCAGATGGTGCCCTTGACAATCGCGCGAGCGGTTATCTTCTCTGGCCTCTCTCTCAATCGGTCTACGGCGTCTTCCCGAAGAACCGGAGTCTGCCGAGTGCTTAAAACAGAAAAGTTAAGGAAGAAGCGGCTCAGGTATCGAGCCAAAAAGAGGGCCAGGACTTCGGCCATGTGGAATCTTATGAGGTTCTAAGAGCAGGGTTACCCCGCGACGACGGCTGAGTCGATCGTAAAATCAGCGATTCCTTCGAACCTCTAAAGTGGGTTCAGAAAAATGCCATGACCACCAGAATCAATAAGACAGCGGTCCGAACGTTGCTACAAAGAGACGTGTCCCAGCCCCGACAAAGAAAGTACGACACTGTCTCTTCAAGAGTTTATCAGGCGCTTTGTGCCGTGCGATAACAGCGGGGCAAAACCAAAAAGGAAGTATCGGCACCATTCAAGAATCCGTCCAGGCCAGCCGCCTTCAATCGACTGCCCGTAACCGAAACAGCAGGGTCAAGATAGCGATCAGTGAAATCAGCCGCCGATAATAAAAAGGCGGCTGGATATGTTATCCATATGGTCTATATGGCAGGCGGGCGCCCCAGCGACAATCTTCGCAGCAATGGAATGGATGGGGCCACCACATCTCAAGCCCAATCTAGCTTGAATGTGGTTGACGCTTCCCAAGAATAGCCGCCTCCGCTGGATGATGAAAACCCTCTCGATGAGGATGATAGGAAGAAAGACCCCTTAGTCCATGTAGAGTCAAGCTCGGACAGCGAGGAAGAGCCGACTTTTCGCCCAGGACCGCAGAGCAAGAGCTGCTTCAAGAGCTTCGAAAACAGCTCAGGAGCAAAGATAAAGAAATGGCTAAGCTTTACTCCAAAATCGACGACCTGAAGAATGTTGTGATGCAGCTCACGGCTCAAATTGCTCGAGCGCCTTCCAATCAGGCACATGTCTCTACTCATGAGCCGGGTGATGGCGACCCGAAGCAACCGATGCATGTCCCCTTGGGTCCAAGATTGGGTGAGCCGCATGAAAACCAGCCACATTCCTCTTCTGGGGACGCCTTGGCCCCATATAGCACTATCCTACTAACACAAGATCGGATAATGGATTTGGTCACTAGCAAGGTTATAACATGTTAGTTATATGTATGCCCTAGAGGCCATTACTGTACATTGGATGTATATTGTAGTGGATGCTGGGACATATATAGGTAGGACTTTCTTGCTCGACATGATAGTACGCTATCTGGTTGCTCTTTATCTTAACATGTATACTTTCTGTCTCTCTGATTACATGTTGATAAATCCCTTAGGATGTGTACTCGACTTCCAGGACTATGATGCAGATCATACTAGTGGGGCCGGGTAGTCAGTGAGTACATCCTTCATTGTTCCTAGTCGTGGGAATATCGAGACGGGGCATCGATATTCCAGAGTAGACTAGCGCATATCTTCTCGACCCATGCGATGGGCGATGGATGATCCCATATCCATTGGTGTTTGACATCGAAGATGGTATGCGGGTGCTCAGTAAAGACTGGGTACACTGAACGGACTCGCCGAGAACTCCCAGATGGTATTATACCTCACGTCAGATGGCGGTTCTCTGGTGACACTGGTACAGCTTAGTCTGTTGACCCGAGATCGTCATAGAGTCTTGTGTGTCTCCCACTGTGCTTTGATTTCCACCCTACCACGGCTCTACTGAGTTGTGCAAACAGGTGGTTTTTGGGTACAGTCCCGATTCACATGGAGGCAATAAGCGATAGGAGGGGATTCGTCTCTCCCGGTATTGGGGGTTGATGTTGTACTATGCTCGACTGGCCATAACAGGAAATCCCTGGCCAGGGTTGCAGTGATATACTGGTAAGAGTTATCAGCAGTTTCACGAATGTTATGGACCTTACGTCGGCATGACTTATCGAGCTATTGGGGTCTGACGTTTACCACCCCTAGGCGAGATATGCGACATATCAGACGAACAGACCGGACTATACGGTAAGTGTTACTGGTTGGATTCACAGGAGTGTGAGCGGGCTTGCTCGTCGATCTTCTGATCGCTCAATACCCGGGTGGCCGTTACGTTTAGCAGACCGCTTGCGGCTTGTGGGTGTTTGATATGATCATCATCCGCTGCCGGCGTATTGACGAGTCTTTAGAGTCCTAGATAGAGGTTTCCTGGCTCAAGCGAAACGAAATAGGAGCGCATATGAGATATGTGCGGGACCGAGAATAATTCGAGTATGCGATACCGTATTACATTCTCGCGATCTATGTATCGATTGGTTATATGCGATATAACCTAGTTGTCGAATCAAGGATTGATTCGATAAGCCGATACATATGATACTAGTCGGTTATATCCGATATAACCGGATCGTTAAATCAAGTGTTGATTTAATGATTTAGTGCATATTTATATATTTGATATATTACTTTGCGTTAACTAGTATTGGTTCACTTTAAATGGATTTACTCACTTGGTTTGTGCACATTGCATATGTGATATATTTTGTGCACATGATTGTATCATGTTTGATGATACATGCAAGCTAGGGTTAGTGTAAAGAATTAGACCATGGTTAAGATCATGATTAGGGTTTTCTTTTTCCTTATTTATTTATTTATTTATTTTGGAAAAAGATGAGAAAAGAATGGTTGCTATTTTTGTTTGCTAGTTGAAGATTCTTGTAGCTTTGAATTAGTCAACCATCCTTGTCTTATACTTAACCCTAACCATTCTAGTTAACCATGGTCCATTCTCTACAACTAACCAAGGGTTAGTAAATGATAAGTATTAATTTATTTATCATTTACATAATACTTATCATATCTTTTTTCCATCATCTTCTTCTTCTTCAACAAAAGAAAAAGCTTGCTACATCAATGGTGTTTGATGAAAAAGTGTGAGAAATCCAAATCTAAAGTCTACCCACTTCCTATTTCTTCATCCTCTACCTCTTGCCAAGTTGTATAGGGTGTTTCCTTCACAAGTTTTCAAGTCTTGGTGAAGTTGGAGCTTGTTCTAGCGATGCCTCGACGTAGATCATCTTCGGCATCGAACCGACGATCAAGCCCGCCTATTCTTCGATGATGCCAATGCTAGAGTCAAGGGATCGATTTGGACAGCGGAGGGAGATCATCGCGGAGCTATGGAGGTGGAGAACCGGATCTACAAAGGTTGTATTTCCGTATTCTAGTAGTTAATTGTTAACTAGCTTGCTTGTTTTGCCTAGTTTTTCTAGTCAACGATCCGTTCTAGGGTTTCCCGGCACCGTAATTTTAGAAATTTTGCATGTATGATGACTTGTGAGACTCCACTAGTGTGCCATGGAACCCTACATAACATTGGTAGCCGAGGACGAAGCTCAGAAAGAAATTGGCAGTAGTGGGCGGCCATATCCCGCACAGTATGATCTGATCGAGTTCCCCAATGGTTACGTCATTCCTAAATTCGGATGATTTGAAGGGATGGGAAATGCAAATCAGCTCGTCGCCCACTTTAAAGCGTCGTACGGAAACACGGGTGGCAATGATGCGCTCCTTCTTCGTCAGTTTGTCAATAGCCTGACCGGTGTTGCTTTCGACTGGTATGCAAGCATACCAGACGGGTCCGTCATTACTTTTGCCCAAATGGAGTCTCTGTTTCGGCAAAGATTCATGAGTGTCAGTGACAAAATCTCCATCGCTGACATCGTGAGGACCAAGCCGGAGAAAAATGAAAGCAACACCGACTTTATCACCTTATGGCGTAATCTCACGGTCAAGTGCGAACCGCCGCTGGAGCAGGACCAGTCCGTTAGCCTTCTCATTGGGAACCTCAGCAATTGGATGGTCCCATTCTTGTGTACAGCTGGCCTCAAGACGTTTCAGGAGCTAACTAAGAAAGTCCAAATGCTGGAATGCTCGAAGCAAGAGTCTACCCCGTACTCTCAGAGAGACAAGACTTGGAAAAGCAAGAGGGACGACAACCGTAGAAGCGGAAATTCTAGCAATACCAATGTCTTCAATGCGTCTGACAATGAAGAATAGCGAAGAGCAGGCGAATCCAAAACCAATCGGTCTCGAAAGCCAGTGCTGGGAGGAGAAGGGCCTTCCCTAGAGGAGAAAAAGAACAAGGTTTACTCTTTCAGGAGGGACAAGGTCCAAAAGATATTCAAAGATGCCCTGAACAACGGTCTACAATTGCCGGAGTCGAAAAGACCTCACGAAGCAAAAATGACCGACAATCCTCTATATTGCCCGTACCACCGAGTAGTGAGTCATGCGATCGAGGATTGCTATATCTTCAAAGATTGGGTCGAGAAGCAGTACAAGACTGGAGAGATCGAGCTGTCTAAGAGTGTGTTGGTGAACAATCAAGTTGCAACCACCAACTTTATATAGACGGAAGCTGAAGCCTTCTGGGAGCAGACAGCTGAACCCGCTGCCCTGAGAAATGAAACTGACTCCTCGCAGCCTCCGTGGAGTACGCACATATCTAATAAGACGAAGAAGATGCTAAAGTTACTTCGGAAAGAGCCCAGAACAGAATGGGAAGGGCAGAAGAGGTCCACCATTCCAGCTGCCAAGCACCTCAATAAGAGAGCAAGTCTCTGTTCAAAATTTGAATTGAGGCAGCGCCTCACGTGCAAAGCACGAGAGCGCTAGCTCCCAGAGTTAAAAACTCTGAGGCAGCGCCAAGAGTTAAAAACTCTGAGGCAGCGCCTCACGTGCAAAGCACGAGAGCGCCAGCGCCAGAACTAAAAGTTCTCCACCCATGGATCAAAGATCCAACGAAGATGATAAATCATCAAATTACAGAATTAAATTCTGTTGAGAAAATATTCCTCGAATTTTCCTAAAACAGGAAAGGTTAATCTCTGTAAAACAGAGCACCGTTGGATTAAAGATCCAATGGTGATTAAAAATCACTAAGATACAGAATAAGCTCTGTATGGGAAAATATTTTCCCCAATCTTGTTGAGAACAAGAAAAATATCTTCTATAAAACAGAAGGCCCAGGATCAAAGATCCAACGGTGGATGAAATCCCCAAATCAATTAGAGATCTATCAATGCGAGGTTTTCTTAACTAAATCAACAAACCAGCCTCCACTATATAAAGGACCCAAGACTTCAAGTCTTATACAGAAGAAACCCCCCATAAACTTCAAACTTCAAAGATGAGAACGATTTCTCCTCAAGGTAAATAAAAATAAGAGAGATCATAGCATCTCCTTCATATCTAAGAGTTTAACTCTCACATCAGAAGAACTTAGTTCTTTTTCCAGATCTCAGATCTATAAGACAAAGTCTTTCACAAGCGAGAATCTAATTCTCAGAGAATTGAATTGAGCAGAACAGAAAACTCAGTGCTTAGCACTCAAAGTCTGGCGCTCAGCGCCAAGCGCTCCACGTGCTCCTCACGTGGGCGCTATTTAATAAGAAGTGCTTAGCACTCAAAGTCTGGCGCTCAACGCCGAGCGCTCCACGTGCTCCTCACGTGGGCGCTATTTAATAAGAAGTGCTTAGCACTCAAAGTCTGGCGCTCAGTGCCGAGCGCTCCACGTGCCCCTCATGTAGGCGCTATTTAATAAAAAAGTGATCAGCACTCAGTGTTTGGCACTCAGAGCCGAGCGCCTCACGTGCTCTGCACGTGTGCGCCATAAATTGTTTAACACTCCATATAAGAGAATATAAATAAAAGAAAAGAAAAAGGGGTGTCAGAACCCAAATCAATGCTCAACAGTGCTAATACGGAAAGGGGATCAAGCCCAAATAAGTAATCAAGTGGGCTGAGCCCAAGGTTGAACAAACCCCATATTGACCGAACCCATATGTCTTCTTCTAAATTGTCTTTAGTTACATACAAGACTACCAAGTCCCTGATGAATATTCATTGGTTCAAGGGTACATCTCTTCACACCTCTGATACATGTCGTTGTAATTCTTTAATGTCTTCAGAGAGGTGGCGAGTTCCGACAACCAGCAACTGTGGACCGCAACGTCCTTAAACTAATAACGGACCGCAATGTCCTTAAACTAATAACGGACCGCAACGTCCTTAAACTAAACCTCACCTTAAAAATGGTGATTTGTGGACCGCAACGTCCTTAAACTAAAATAATAGAGCCCAAATGCTCTTTCGTTGGATCTGAATGATCCTAAAACCTTGTTAAGTAGATCTTAGTCTAAAATTAGACTAACGTATCCTTAATAAACATTTAAGTTTGATTTTAATTTCAAACGAGATTAACGATCCTTAAATCAAACAAACCCAAATCTAAAAAAATACGGATTTGGACTAATCCACGCCATACGGGCGACAACCCAAATTAGTCTCCGTATACAATCTACGGGAAACTAAATATAAAACAAATGCACATGACACAAAGTGACCTTCTGGAGCAGTAGTAAGTGGTTATTGCTACGCGATAACGTGATTAACTGCAGGGGATTGCGCCTGTAAGGAAGAGCGTTCCCACAATCAAAAACCCTTCACAACGAGGGGGAATCTGACGAAGTCTGCTACAATAGCCGCATCCGTCCAGACCTCCGATACATGGTGCCATAAATCAGCTTGGCATCTTCGGAGAGGTGGACGGATAAAACCAAATAGCATCTGCCCCCAAATTCAGGAAAGATGGCCTACGCGGTCCCGTCTCCCGTTTTCGGCGGTAAATAGATTCTGGCACGCCCGGTGGGACCTTTTTCTCTTTCTACTCCACACTTCGTGTGTCATGTTTCGTGAACAAATCGCGGTTTAATATGGTTGCCCCTGGAGTCGAGGTACTGAGATTTGGTGTTTTGCTCCTGTGCAGAGAAAAGAAGATCAGTGGCTTCCAAATGTACCTGCAACAACAACTCTTGCTCCGTCCCATCTGGAGGAGTAACTTACGGGCCCTAAGCGGCCTCCATCTACGCAATGCCGGTGGAACAGGTGACACAGGACACCACTGGATTGTTCTTCAGGACCATGCTCCCGCCAATGAGCTTCAATGCTCCAATGCCGTCACAGGAAGCTCCCAAGAAGTCGGTCTTCGATCGGCTTGCAACTACCACGGCCCTTCTCAACGGGTCATCCAAGTCTACTACCTTAGTCTTCGACAGGCTGAGCCTAAGCTCAAATGGGCCCATGAAGAGGATCGCAATACTGGAGAAGGCTATCCCAACTCCTGCTGCAGGTGAAGTCGTCCAAACTACTTCCCCTACTCGAAAGTCGACCTTCGACAGGTTGACCATTCCTTCCCAGCGGATGTCAGTATTTGACAGGCTGGCGCCAATAACAGCCTCTCCTCAAAGCAGGGGGCATGACGAAGCTACTCTGACGATACAGGTGATCCTGGCTACACGATATGCTTGACGTCGTCACTGGCGCCGAGTGAGGAAAGCTGGGGGCAGTTCCCCTTCTGGACTTACCCGACCAGCTCCAATGGTGGAAGTTGATATTGCTATTCCAACTGGGAACAGTTTTGAGCCGCGCAGGAGGGTGTGCAAGAACTCTCCAATTGCCGTACTAAAAAGGTCTCTTCCACCTGCTGAAAATGTTACTAAAGCGAAGCCGGAGCAGCCCCCTCAGCGACTGTCCTCCAAAATCCACAGGGTCTGGCGAAGAGTCCAAGACTCTATGATCGACAGAGACTACTCCCGCTGACAGAAGAAAATGAAGGTTCGGCAAGAGAACGACCATCCCGCCGCCATGCTACGGAAGGTGTCGTCTACAAGGGTTCCTGTTGCAGCTCCCTCAACTTCGACCTCCTATAAAAGGAGAAGGCTGGAGAAGATCCCGTGCCTACGAAAAATCTCAAGGGCACTGAACCTAAACACCCCAAGTCTGGGGGCATGGTAGTGCACACCATTTACATGGCTTCCGGAAAAGAGGAAAGCCGTGCTTCTGGGGGTCATTGACCACTTACACGATCAGTAACTAAGTCTCAAGAGCAACAATAGAAACTCCAGGAGATACTGACGAAAATGGCCGCACTCACTGGGTAGAAGGAAAGCCCGGAAGTATCGTCGGATCAACGCCAGGAGCAGAAAACCGACGCCGAGTTCCTCCGAAGGATGCTCAAAAAGAAAGATAAAGAAGCTGCGGAACAAGCGGCTAACATAAAACAAATGACGCTCCTGTTCCAAGATATGGTAGGGATGTTGATTCATCCGGACCCTCCAGCCGAAAATCCCCCAATAATCATTGAAGACGACAAAGGGGAGACATCAAACCCTCTTCTGGCTTTATCAGCAGCCAGAGACGAGACGATCTCGAAAGCTGCGCTTGATGACTACATAGCTCAACAAATACGAGCTCATCAGGTAAGTGTTTCCCCCAATCAGAGCAAGGCTCTACTGAATTTTGAAAATTCAAAAATTCGAAGCAACGCTTCGGTTTCCGTGCGCAGCGCGCAATTTGCCACGTGGCAGAAGCTGAATGGGCAGCGCAACGCCCGAAACAGTGCGTCCCATCAGAGCAAGGCTCTTCAGAAAACGTAATTAAAGACTTAACTGCGCAAACGCAGGGATGCGCGACACGTGTCTGCGCAAGCGCATGGATGCACGACACGTGTCTGCGCAGTTGCGCAGTCGCAACTGCGCAAACGCACGGATGTGCGACACGTGTCTGCGCAAGCGCATGGATGCACGACACGTGTCTGCGCAGTTGCGCAGTCGCAGCTGCGCAAACGCACGGATGCGCGACACGTGTCTGCGCAAGCGCACAGATGCGTGACACGTGTCTGCGCAGTTGCGCAGTCGCAGCTGCGCAAACGCACGGATGCGCGACACGTGTCTGCGCAAGCGCACGGATGCGTGACACGTGTCTGCGCAGTTGCGCAGTCGCAGCTGCGCAAACGCACAGATGCGTGACACGTGTCTGCGCACTTGCGCAGTCGCAGCTGCGCAAGCGCACAGATGCGCGACACGTGTCTGCGCAGTTGCGCAGTCGCAGCTGCGCAAACGCATGGATGCGCGACACGTGTCTGCGCAGTTGCGCAATCGCACTGCGCAAGCGCTCGGATGCGCGACACGTGTCTGCGCAGTTGCGCAATCGCAACTGCGCAAGCGCTCGGATGCGCGACACGTGTCATTTGCTGGTGAGTTGCGCAGCAACTGAATGAAGATTTAGATAAATCTTTTCTGTTCTCCTGTAAAACAGGAACCCTTGGATCAAAGATCCAATGGTGGGAAAATTCCCAAAATTATTCAGGAAAGATTTTGTTAAGAAATCCAACAAATTTGTGGGCACTATAAATAAGACCCCAAGCCTCATTCAAAAAAAAGAAGGAGATAATCAGAGAGAGAAATAATCATCAAGAGAAGGATAAACTTCGGAGAAAAAAGAAAGCTCTTGAAAATTAATCAAGAACACAGGAAAAAAAAGAAGAAGGTAAAATTTCTGAAGAACAGAAAATAAATAGTGCCTTGCACTTGATATGAACCCCTGGTTCTAAAAAAATAAAAAAAAATAAAAGAATAATAAATAGTGCCCTGCACTTAATATGAACCCTCGGTTCTGTATGATCAGGAAAAACAAGAACTTGTTTTTCCTTTGATCCAAATTCAAATCAAAAGTGCCATGCACTTGTGTTCTTCAATCTGAAGATTTCTAGGGTTTCTGCAACCCCTTGTTTTGGGCCAGGCCCAAATTAAATTGAAATAATAAAAGGGCAAGGCCCTGTTTGGAAAAATTCCTGAGTTTCTGCAAACTCATTATTTAAAAGGGCCTGGCCCAAACTAAACTGCAGAACAATAAAAGGGCAAAGCCCTGTTTGTAAAAATTTCTTGAGTGCCTGCAACTCATCATTTAAAAGGGCCTGGCCCAACCCAAGGAAATTATTGAGTTTCTGAAACTCATTATTTAAAAGGGCAAGGCCCTGTTTGGAGAATTCCTGAGTTCTTGCAACTCATTAAAAGGGCCTGGCCCAAATCAGACTTGCAAAATAATGAAAGGGGCAGAGCCCTGTTTAGACCGATTCTTCTAATCGGGCAGAGCCTAAAAATAAAAATTGGACTTAACCCAATCCTGGCTGTAAGTCCTTAAATTAAATGCCTCTCACAAAACAAGTCATGACCGGTTCGAGGGTACATCTCCGAACTCCTTTGACATCTGTCGTTGTAATTCCTCAGCGACGTCAAAGAGGCGACGAGTCCCAACGACCACTCTAAAAAAATATCGGACCGAAACGTCCCTAAACTAATATCGGACCGAGACGTCCCTAAACTAATATCGGACCGAGACGTCCCTAAACTAATATCGGACCGAAACGTCCCTAAACTAATAATGGACCACTACGTCCCTAAACTGGCGACGGACCACCACGTCTCTAAACTGGAATATGGACCACTACGTCTTTAAACTGGCGAAGGACCGAAACGTCCCTAAACTAATAATGGACCCCCACGTCCCTAAAACTGGCGATGGACCGCCATGTCCCTAAACTGGCGCAATAGGGCCCAAATGCTCCTTTGTTGGATCTAAACGGTCCCGCCTAAGTTGATCTTAACCCCAAATACGGTTAACGTGTCCTTAGACATTTAAATAAACGATAAAACTCCAAATTAACTTTGGTTCAAGGAAACATCTCTGAACTCCTCAGACGCCTGTCGTTGTAATCCCTCAACGACGTCAGAGAGGTGACGAGTCCCGACGGCCGGATAATTAAATCAATCATGATGTTAAGTTGACCTTAGTCTAAAACAAGACTAACGTATCCTTAACGAACGTTTAAGTCGATCTTAGTCGCAACGCGACTAATGTATCCTTAAACTAAAAAAAAAAAAACACCAAACCCAAATCTAAGTAAATACGGATTTGGACTAATCCACGTCCTACGGGTGACGACATCACTCAGTCTCCGTATACAATCCACGGGCAATCACAAACAAAACAAACACACACGACACGAAGTGAAATGCTGGAGAAGGAGAAAGTTGTTACCGCGATGCGGTAGCGTAATTAACTGCAGGGGCTTGCGCCTGCAGGGAAGAGCGTCCCCACAATCAAAAACCCCTCACCCTGAGGGGGAATCTGACGAAGTTTGCTACATCGGCCGCATCTGTCTAAACCTCCGATACACGGTGCCATAAATCAACTTGGCATCTTCGGAGAGGTAGACGGATAAAACCAAATAGCATCTGCCCCGAACCTCAGGCACGGACGTCCTAACGTCTCGGCCGCCGTTCGGAGGGGAACAGATTCTGGCACGCCCGGTGGGACCTCTTCCTCTTTCCACTCCACACTTCGTGTGTCGTCTTCGCGAACCAGTCGCGGTTTGTTAAATGATTGCCTTCGGATTTCAAGTTGCTAAGATTTGGTCTTTTGTTTGGTACAGAACTCAAGCACTCAATGGCCACCAACTGCACCAACTGCTCGAAGTGCAACTGCAACGGACGCCCCACCTCACCTAGAGGTGTAGCATATGGGCCCCAGGCTGCTTCCTTCCTGACCCTGCCGGTAGGCCAGTTGACTCAGGCCACCACCGGCTTGTTCTTCGGGACCATGGTCCCACCTACAAGCTTCTCGGCGCCGATACCCCCACCGGAAGCGAACAAGAAGTCGGTGTTCGACCGGCTCACTGCTACTGCGACCCCTGTCAGCGGGTCGCCTGCCACTGGACCAACAGCCTCCGTTTTCACCAGGCTGGGTCAGAACTATAAGGTGGCTGTCCCAAAGAGGGCAACGACCGCTGCTTTGGAAGTCGTTAAAGCGGCTTCTCCCATTAGAGAGTCAGTCTTCACAAGATTGACGGTTCCTACTCCTCCTCCAGCTGGTCAGAAGGCATCAGTCTTCGATAGGCTGACATCAACAGTTACCCCACGCTCAAACAGGGGGCAACAAGAAACCACCTCAATCTCCGAGCCAATCCCGGCGGCTCGTCGCGCGCGACGTCGCCATTGGCAGAGAGTAAGGAAAGCAGGGGGCAACTCCCCCTCAGGGCTAACCCCACCTGCTCCAGTGGTGGAAGTCGATGCTGCTGTTCCAACTGGGAACAGCTTTGAAATGCTGAGGAGGGTGAGAAAGAACTCCCCGGTAGCTACGTTGAAAAGGTCTCCTCCACCCAGGGAAAAAGCTCCGGAGATGAAACAGGAACAGCCCCCTCAACGGCTGTCAGCGAAAGTTTATAAAGTTTGGCGGAGGGTTCAAGACTCCGTGATTGACTCAAACCACTTCCGTCGCCAGAACAGGGCAAGGGTGGAAAAAGACAAAAACCGCCCCGCTCAACGACAGGGGGCAACAAATGCTAGGATGTCCGCTTCAACGGCTCCTTCAACCTCAAAGGCCCATAAAAGGAAGAGGCCAGAAAAAGCTCCCATAACGCTGGCAAAGTCTAAGAGCGGTGAACCTAAACGCCCCAAGTCAGGGGGCATCACAGTTCATACGGTCTATATGGCTTCGGGGAAAGAAGAAAGCCGTACTTCTACGGGTCACCGACCGCTTACCCGGTCAGTGACCAAGTCTCAGGAGCAGCAACAAAAACTCCAGGAGATGATGACTACCATGGCTGCACTCACGGGGCCAAAAGAGAATCCTGAGACATCCTTAGATGAACGTCAAGAGGAGGAGACTGATGCCGAGTTCCTTCGCCGAATGCTCGAAAAAAGAGACCAGGAGGCTGCTGAACAAGCAGCCAATATACAGCGCATGGGCCTTCTCTTCCAGGATATGATAGGGATGATGATACAACCAGAATCCCCGACTGAAGAACCCCCGATCGTCCTTGGGGATGATAGGGGAGAAACATCAAACCCTCAGCCCGTTCTATCGACGGCTAAAGAAGACACAATCTCTAAAACAGATCTGGACGAATATATAGCCCAGCAGATAAAAGTTCATCACGCGGCCGAGGCAGCCGGCCACGTTGTAAAAACAGGGCGGCCATACCCGGGCTGGTATGACCAAATTAAGTACCCGCCAGGTTACACAATTCCAAAGTTTCATGTCTACAAGGGGACCGGCAATCCCCATCAACATGTTGCCCAATTCAGGGCGCTTTGTGGTAACACTGGAGGCGACGACAAGCTCTTGCTGCGCCAGTTTGTGGGAAGTTTATCAGATACGGCTTTCGAGTGGTATTTCGAGCTCCCCAACGATTCCGTTAAAACCTTCGCAGAGATGGAGCTGCTCTTCACCCAACGCTTTGCAAGCGCCAGCGAACGTACTCCGATGACGGCGCTGATTAACGCCAGGGTAAAGCCCGGCGAGACGTGGGTCCAGTACGCTATACGGTGGCGTAATTTATGGTCTAAATGTGAACAGCGTATAGAAGAAGCCCCCGCGGTGGGAATGTTTGTTGGAACCCTTGATCCACAAGCGACCATTTCGCAGTTTATGATGTTCTTCAAGCCGACTTCTTTCCAGGCTTTGATCGACAAATTGGCGCAGATGGACCAGATGGGCCATAAACCCCCTCTCCCGAAGCCCGAATCTCGAAGCGACAAAGGAAAGGGAAAAGCGATCATCGTCGCTAATGCCCAACAGCAACCGAACGACTCGAAGCCGGTTGCTCGTCCAAATAATACACGCCCGTACGTACCCCTTGAGGACAGGATGGGACGTGCTTACTCCTTCCCCCGTGATAAAACAAGGAGGTTATTTGAGCTGGCATTGCGCAATAGGCTTATAAATCTGCCGGATCCAAAACGTCCGTCACAACCAAGTGACGTTAACGAGCCTAATTATTGCCCTTACCATCGAGTGCTAGGACATCCAATCGAAGACTGTTACGTGTTCAAAAATTGGCTCGAAAACCAGTACCGTCAGGGCAAGTTTGCGCTATCCGACAAATGGAAGGTGAATCCTCCGCAACCCCACACCTATAAGGGAACGAATACGCCAGGGGCAACATGCTCCGTCATTGAAGAAGCTCTCTGGGAGGTTGTATTATCAGCCAAAACGAGGAGAATGCTAAATGATCTTCAGACCTGTCCAGCGGTCAAGTGGAAGAACCCCTTGGAGCCGCAGGTTATTGAGGGGATGTTGAAACCACGTCCGACTCCGAAGACCGACGGCGGTAGTTCAAGCGTTCATAATCAGCCGTCAAAATCTTCGAAAAAGAAGAAGAAGAAACCTAAGAAGCCCGCGAAGCCTAGCGACAAGCGGACGGACTTACAGAAGCAGATCGACGCGCTGGATGAGTATAACCAAAAGGCGCGGACTCCCATTACGCTCCAAGATTTCCTTGATCACGTCTTTCAAAAAGAAGATGAGGAAGAAACTTCATCGGATGAATCCGACGGATATGTGGCAAGCTGTCATATGATCTCTCACTCGACCTCGAACGATGAAGGGACTTCTGGCACCAAAACGCCGGGGGCAAATACTGAGTCAATGGTTCCGGAATTATCAATAGAAACGATTGACGCGTTTCTTAATGAAGCTCGATTGAAAAGTAAAGCTGATCAAGAACGCGAGACGGCGATATTCGAAACGGCCAAACGCCAGCGACTTGAGGGAGGAGCTGAGATGATCCCACTGGAGCAAAATGCCTCCACCGCTGACAAAAGCCAATTTAAGATAAAAAAGAAGTTCGCTAAGGCCATATCGATGGTCATGAAGCTACCACTCTCAGAAGAAAAAGTTACCAGCGTGACAGAAATGCATCCCTCTTATTGCTTATATCATCAGAAGGTCTCACATTCTACCCAAGAGTGCAAAGCGTTCGATAAATGGTGGCAAGGATACGTCGCTAATCAACAACACTTTAAACGGGAAAAGCGCAAGGTTCGTCGGGAGCAAAGAAACACGACCAAAGTGCTTGAAAGAACTGCCGGCAACTGTCACATGGTTAACACTACCAGGTCACAAGTGCCCACATTTGGGAGCGACTCTGATGAGGAACTAGAGATTGCCCCTCTCTTTAAAGAGTCAACTTCGGGAAAAGAAGAAGAACCGAAGTCTTGCGAAAATATACAGCTGCGGAATCGGACACTGCCTGAAAAGAACCTCGGACCCTCGAATAGAAAAGATAAAGGGAAAGAGAAAGTCTCTGAAGACATCACTTTGGATGACCAAGTCGCGGAAGAGTTAACCGCCAAAAATCCGCCAAAGAGGAGTAAGGTGGATTACAATGTCTTAGCGCATCTGAGGAAGCTACCCTCACAACTCAGCATCCTCGATGCCTTGTTACTATCAAAGGAGGCGAGAGACTCTTTGATTAAGGCGCTACAAGATCCGGACCAGTTCCAAGCCTTCTTGGCCGAAGAAAAGATGAAAGACGAATTGGAAGAAGTGCACACAGCCGACGTTGCTTTTGGTGATGAGGACCTTCTTCTCGGGACGTGTGAACACAATCGCCCTCTTTATGTCTCAGGATACTGCCATGACATAAAGATAGGTAAAATCTTGGTCGATAACGGATCGTCCGTCAATTTACTCAACGTACGAGTGTTAAAGGAGATTTGCATGAGTGTTCAACACCTCGCCCGAGACAAGATCACTATCTCCGGTTTCGACTCTCAATCCTCAAAGACTCTTGGATCTGTGATATTGATGCTACGCTTCGGGTTGCTCGTCACAGACATCAAGTTCCATGTTATAGATGACAAGACGTGCTACAATGCTCTGCTCGGCCGACCATGGCTACACGAGTACAATATCATCCCTTCTACACAGCATCAGTGCATGAAGTATTCCAGGGATGGCCTCGAGTACACTGTGGCCGGAGAGTTGAATCCGTTTTCCGTGAACGAAGTTCGCAAGTATGAAGATGCCAAATACTTCTTGCCGAGCTTCGAAGACACGGAAAGGTGTCACAAACCGGAGAACAAAACTAATGCCACCATCCCTGTCTTCGGCAGTGACACCGAGGAGGAGGATATAATTTATTCAGGTCCATCCCAATCTACCAGGCCAGGACCATCCGTTCCTTCGTTGATCTTCGGTAGTGATTCAAAGGATGAAGTTCATGCTATATTCCCTGCTCGGCCTTCGATACGAATTTCCGCTGATGAAGAGCGAAGTCTGCAGATAACCATGGTGCCGCTTGAACATTACAAAGAACTGGATGCACTCAACACTAACAGCGTAGAAGAATTGCAGACATTCTATATCCCTCCCGGACGAAGGGGCGAGAAGGCAATCTTATTCTACCGTTCTGAAGAAAACAAAGTAGAAAAAGAAGTTTGGCATGGCACGGATCCCACGCTCGACAGGCTTCAGCCTATCCGTCTTCCCCGATATTATACCGAAGGTTTGAAGAAACTGCTAAAACGCCAGGGGATGTCCTTCACACAGACCGTTAGAAAAGCCAAATTCTATGACAAGGTCTGGAACATTCCCGGGACCCAATGCAAACTGCCTAACGGGAAAGTAGAAACCAGAGGGCTTGGGTACATCCGGCCAAAGAAGCGGGAGCTAGTAAACAGCTGTTATGCCATGTATGACTTCGACGAAGAGGCGGACGCTCAATGGGAGGACGCTAATCCTGAGCCAGCAAAAGTTCCTGATACAAAACCGCCCAGTCCATCGTCCGAAGACCAGATGAGCAAACTTATAAGGGATGCGAGTCAAAAAGCCCGAGACGATCACGATCGTGAAATGGCGATCTATGAGAAAGCTAAGACACAGCGTCTCCTTCAACAGGCAGTAAGGAACGAAGATGCCGCTCCTTGTCAACCCGCTACAAAAAAGGTTCGACACGAAAACAAAAACAAGTCGAAAGGCAAGAGAGGCGCTCGACAACCACAAAGCAGAGCTAAGAAGCCACGCATCCGAGAATCGAGCGTTATCGACTTAGCCCTCAGAAAGAAAATGGGTCGAGCATACTCATTTCCTCGGAACAAAACAAGGAAGATATTCGATCTCGCTCTAAAACATCAGATGTTTATGTTGCCAGAGTCCAAGCATCCCGAGCACGCCGGCGAGGTGTTCAACTCAAATTATTGCTTTTACCATCGAGCAATGGGACACCCTCTGGAAGATTGCTTCACCTTCAAGAATTGGGTTGAAGATCAATATCAGCTTGGCAAATTCGCGTTGTCTGATAACTGGAGGGTAGCGCCACCACAGAAGCACGAGCCCGAAGCCGCGAAAGAAATAAAACCAACTCCGCATTGGGATTGGCAGAAAATTCACACCTGTCGTATGATAACGACATTAAAAGAAGGGGCCGAAGACATGAACAATCTCCCTTGGTGCTTTGAAAGCGGCAGCGATGAGGTAATCTCAGAATTTCCCCCAGCTCCGAAAGAACTGGAGGACGGAATACATACCACTGCAGATAATCTCAAGAAAATTGAGTTGGGGACGGAAAATGACCCGCGACCGACATTCATCAGCGAGCTGCTATCTGAAGAAAGGGTGGCTGCGTTAAAGGATGTGCTTCTACAGCACAAAGATTGCTTCGCGTGGAACTATTCCGAAATGCCGGGACTAGATCCAGAAATTGCAGTACACAAGTTGGCGATATCCCCGGACATCAAGCCAGTCAAGCAAGCGCCGAGAAGAATGCGACTCGAGCTTGAGATGAGCATCAACGCCGAAGTCAAAAAGCTGATAGATTCAGGCTTCATCCAAGAAGTCCAATACCCTGAATGGATCGCCAACATTGTCCCAGTGATGAAGAAAAATGGGACAGTGCGCATATGCGTAGACTTCCGGGATCTCAACAAAGCCTGCCCAAAAGATGATTTCCCAGTGCCAGTCACCGAGCTGATGATAGACAACACATCCACTCATGAGGTTTTCTCCTTCATGGACGGATCATCGGGGTATAATCAAATAAAAATGCACCCTGAAGATCAGAAGCACACAGCCTTCAGGACTCCTCTTGGTATATTTTGCTATAAAGTGATGCCCTTCGGTTTGAAGAACGCCGGTGCTACTTATCAGAGGGCCATGACGAAGATCTTCGACGACCTTATACACGAAATCGTCGAATGCTATATCGACGATCTCGTGGTCAAGAGCAAATCATACGAGGAACATCTCGAGCATCTGAAGACTGTATTTCAACGCCTTCGGCAATACAACTTGAAGATGAATCCTCTTAAATGTGCGTTCGGGGTTTCCTCGGGCAAATTCCTGGGATTCGTCGTTCGACACCGAGGTATTGAGATAGATCCGTCAAAGATCAAAGCGATCATGGAAATGCCTCCGCCGAGGACTCTCAAACAGCTGCGGTCTCTCCAAGGGAAACTCGCGTATATACGGCGATTTATAGCCAACCTTTCAGGAAAGTGCCGTCCTTACAGCCACCTGATGAAGAAGGGAACCCCATTTGTTTGGGACCAAAAATGCCAAGGCGCACTGGATGAGATCAAGCAGTACCTGCAGAACCCTCCGGTGTTGGCTGCTCCAGTTAAGGGGAAGCCTCTTATTCTTTATACAACCGCCCTCGAAGGTTCTTTAGGCGCATTATGGGCACAAGAGAACGATCAAGGGAAAGAAAGAGCACTTTACTACTTAAGTCGAGTGCTGCTGGGGGCAGAAAGCAACTACTCTCCCATTGAAAAACACTGCCTGGCGTTGATCTTCGCAATAACAAAGCTTAGGCACTACGCGTTGGCGCACGAAGTCCGTCTGATTTCAAAAGTGGACCCTCTTAAATATCTAATGTCAAAAGCCATATTGACAGGACGACTCGCTAAATGGGCCCTGCTCTTGATGGAATTCTCGATAACGTATCAACCTCTCAAGGCAGTGAAAGG
The DNA here is from genome assembly GCA_030015575.1 of Agapanthus africanus. NCBI lineage: Eukaryota > Viridiplantae > Streptophyta > Magnoliopsida > Asparagales > Amaryllidaceae > Agapanthus > Agapanthus africanus. The sequence continues at coordinate 565,999,122 of JASDDO010000031.1, forward strand.
CCAGGCCATCGCCGACTTCCTCGCTGAGCATCCGATACCCGCCGATTCTCCTCTGAATTGCGATCTTCCAGACGAACATGTGTTCGATGCGATCGACGGCGATAATATTCGATGGGAGCTTTATTTCGATGGAGCATCTTCCATGAAGAAACGCAAACAAAGTACCCCTATAATTAAATCAGGGGTAGGACTCATCTTTGTAACTCCACAAGGAGGAATAATGCGCTACGCCTTTTCCCTAACGGAGCCAAGAACAAACAATGAAGCCGAATACGAAGCTCTGATAGCAGGCCTCGAGATCGCCATTGACATGGGAATTGAAGATCTCCTCGTATACGGCGATTCCCAACTGGTCGTTAGTCAAGTAAACGGCGACTACCAAACGTGCAAACCAGAATTGGTAAAATACGGTGAAAAAGTGCAGCAACTGCTAACCCAAATTCCCTCTTACACGTTGGAAAGTATACCGCGTGCGGAAAATAGCAAAGCGGACGCACTGGCCAAACTTGCTAAAGAATTGGCTGACGAGAACCTCGATGACGTTAGAATCATGATACGAAGCCGTCGAGTGCTCGCCCCAACAGAAATATCTCCAAAATCGTCCGAAGAAAAAGGAGCGAAAGAGGAGACAACCCTGCAAATAAAAGACAGGGAAAATACCGAGGACTGGAGAGAAGTCTTCATAGATTACTTCAAGTTCCACCGAATACCTGAAGAGGCGTCCACGCGACATCAGCTCACGAAACGAGCTCTGTCTTTCGCCTTCGTCAATGATACTCTATACAAGAGGTCATTCGACTCTCTGTGGTTGAGATGCTTAGGACCTGACGAAGCGAGAAGGGTCGTCCAAGAAGTTCACGACGGACTCTGCGGTTCCCACCAAGCAGGCCCTAAGATGAAATTGAAAATAAAGCGGATGGGCTACTACTGGCCCACGATGATGCAGGATTGCCTGGAATATGCGAGGCAATGTCACCCATGCCAAATTCATGGGGACTTCATCCATCAGCATCCCAATCCACTGCATCCAACAATGGCTAGTTGGCCATTCGAAATGTGGGGAACTGACATAGTCGGTCCCATCGAACCAGCATCGTCAAAGGGACATCGTTTCATCTTGGCGACGACTGATTACTTTTCCAAATGGGCAGAGGCGGTTCCATTGAGGGAAGTGAAGACGGAGAACATCCTCCATTTCTTCAAAACGCATGTCATCTACCGGTTTGGAACCCCGAGAAGAATCATCTCTGATAATGGGCCAGCCTATCGAAGTCATAAAATTAGCCGTTTCGCACAGCAGCACAATATAGACTGGAGATATTCCTCAGTTTATAACCCGCGAGCTAACGGTCTAGCTGAAGCCTTCAACAAGACCTTGACGAAGATCATAAAGAAAACAGTGTCACGAAATAAGAAAGATTGGCACGAAAGATTGCAGGAGGCTCTTTGGGCGTATCAGACTACGTTTAAAACGGCCACAAACACAACGCCATACGCATTGGTATTTGGGACGGAAGCAGTACTCCCTCTCGAGATAGAATTACCCTCTCTACGAGTGGCAGTCCATTACGAGCTGACAGACGAAGAAAATGCTCACCTTCGGTTTGAAGAGCTTGACGCCCTTGATGAAATCCGGCTTCTAGCACAACAAAATCTGGAAGCCTATAAAGCAAAGATGACGCGCTCATATGAAAGATTGAGCCGCCCGAGGAAATTCCACCAAGGCGAACTCGTGCTAGTGGTCAAGAGGCCTATGATCCCCAATCGCGCCAAGCGAGGAAAATTCGAGCCAAACTATGAAGGCCCGTACATCATAGATAAGGTCTACCAGGGTGGGGCCTATCTACTCATGGACATGCACGGTGAAAGGCCTTTCAGGCCAATAAACGGACGCTTCCTAAAGAAATACTACGCTTAATGAGCCACAGCCTGGGTCAATGGTAGATGACGACGACTATGTCCGCTCGCTATCTTCCTAAGCTCAAGCTTCATAAGTAGTAGCCAACTCTCTCAACGGTGGACCGGAATGTCCTTAAACTAATAGCAGACCGAAACGTCTTTAAACTACTACCGCAGCATATTTAGGCTGACGAGATATATAAAAAAAAACATATAAAAATAAAAAAAACGGTATGTCCATAAGCAAAAAGGGCACGGATGAAAACCCGAAAGGGCTCCGTGAGTAAAAACAGCAGGGCTACCGGCGAGTGTTCGTGAAAACCCGAAAGGGCACGACCTCGTAAAAAAAAAGAGAAAAAGAAAAAAAAAAAACGGTATGTCCATAAGCAAGATGGGCACGGATGAAAACCCGAAAGGGCTCCGTGAGTAAAACAGCAGGACTACCGGCGAATGTTTGTGAAAACCCGAAAGGGCGCAACTTCGTTAAAGAACCCTTATGGAGTCCTCTCGACCCTGTAAGGAGAAACCGCCCGCGTGAGATCCTTACGACTTACAAGGGAACAACGCACTTAGGAATCCCCACGATTCCTAAGGAGAAAATACGCTTGCGAGATCCTCACGACTCGTAAGGAGAACTCGCCTATGGGACCCTCACGGCTCATAGGATTTGAAAGTCTTAAGTCACAGAGACCTAAACCTGTGCTTAAGCAAACCCCCACAAACTTCCAGTATTGCCCTACAAGTGGCTCAATACTGACCCTTGTATACAATCCACGGGCGCGAATAAACGTTTCCCTAACCAAGGTCCATCCATGACTGGGAGTACGTTCGTATGGTAAACAACCCTTATAAATCCCCTCGATTTATGAGGAGAAAACCTTCCTGTAGGATCCTTACGACTTACAGAGAAACAAACACTTAGGGATCCTAACGACCCCTAAGGAGAAAATACACCTACAAGATCCCCACGACTTCTAGGGAGAAATACCTTCACGAGACCCTTACGGCTCATGAAGTCAAAAGCCTTAGCCGACGGGATCCTAACCCTGGTCGCTAAGCCTCCTTTGTTCAACAACGACAGAGGCAAATGATGATTCGCTCCTGGTAATATCCCAGTCGCAGCGGTGCTGATGCCGAAATCGGTATCCAATTTCAGATTGACGGCGAAAGCCAGTAGACCGCTCATGCATACGAAATAGCCGAAATGATAGGGCAACTTGCAATAAAAAGCAGCAAGTAAAATGTATACATGAAGAATAGCCGAAATGATCGGGCAACTCGTAATGAAGAGCAACGAGTAAAAAACAAAATAATGAAAAGCCGAAATGATTGGGCACCGCGAAAAATAGCCGAAATGTTTGGGCAATCGCGACCTTCGCGATATAAAAGCTGAAATGATAGAGCATCGCGGAAATAAAATAAAACAAAAAGAATAAGAAATGATAAAACTTCGGCCCTACAGTTAAGATCACATCGATCCCTGTATACAATCCAAGGGCGTAAACAAAGAAGAAACCATACCTCCCCAGTGGATTCCGTCAAATGACGAAACCAAGCCTCAAAGGTTCATTTCAACCGAAGAAGCCAGTGATTTCAACGAAAATCCCTCGACTCACGGATACAAACACTCCTTGACGAGAGCCTCCTGATCCGCGTCGACCCGCAGAGCCACCAGTGCCTCCGTAGGAACCCTCGACTCGTTTCAAACCCCAAGGACACAAATAATCCTTGGCGCTCGGGAAACAAATAATCCCGGCAAATTTCTCAACTCACGGATACAAACACTCCTTGACGAGAGCCTCCTGATCCGCGTCGACCCGCAGAGCCACCAGTCCTCCGTAGGAACCCTCGACTCGTTTCAAACCCCAAGGACACAAATAATCCTTGGCGCTCGGGAAACAAATAATCCCGGCAAATTTCTCAACTCACGGATACAAACACTCCTTGACGAGAGCCTCCTGATCCGCGTCGACCCACAGAGCCACCAGTGCCTCCGTAGGAACCCTCGACTCGTTTCAAACCCCAAGGACACAAATAATCCTTGGCGCTCGGGAAACAAATAATCCCGACAAATTTCTCAACTCACGGATACAAACACTCCTTGACGAGAGCCTTCTGATCCGCGTCGACCCGCAGAGCCACCAGTGCCTCCGTAGGAACCCTCGACTCGTTTCAAACCCCAAGGACACAAATAATCCTTGGCGCTCGGGAAACAAATAATCCCGGCAAATTTCTCAACTCACGGATACAAACACTCCTTGACGAGAGCCTCCTGATCCGCGTCGACCCGCAGAGCCACCAGTGCCTCCGTAGGAACCCTCGACTCGTTTCAAACCCCAAGGACACAAATAATCCTTGGCGCTCGGGAAACAAATAATCCCGGCAAATTTCTCAACTCACGGATACAAACACTCCTTGATGAGAGCCTCCTGATCCGCGTCGACCCGCAGAGCCACCAGTGCCTCCGTAGGAACCCTCGACTCGTTTCAAACCCCAAGGACACAAATAATCCTTGGTGCTAGGGAAACAAATAATCCCGGCAAACTTCTCAACTCACGGATACAAACACTCCTTGACGAGAGCCTCCTGATCCGCGTCGACCCGCAGAGCCGCCAGTGCCTCCGTAGGAACTATCGACTCGTTTCAGACCCCAAGGACACAAATAATCCTTGGCGCTTGGGAAACAAACAATCCCTCGCAAAATTTCTCAACTCACGGATACAAACACTCCGTGACCAGAGCTTCTATGACTCACATCTTGGGCAGTAAGGATTCAAAACTTGCTTCCTGAACAATGGGACCCTGCAAGTCAATCCTAAATGGTCTCTTGCATACTATCCACGGGCCTCACTCTCTGAAGTCGATTCTCGACAAAGAGGGAAACAACCGCTTACGAGCCCTCTCGACTCGTAAGAGGGAGAAATTCTCTTATAGGATCCTTCCGACTTATGATAGGAAATCACACTTGGGAATCCTCACGATTCCTAAGGAGAAAATTCACCTGCGAGATCCTCTCGATCCGTAGGGAGAAGAGTCTCTATGAGACCCTCACGGCTTATAGAGTTGGAAAGTCTTAGGCAGCAGATCTGAACCTGCGGCCTAAGCCATCGTTATTTCTTAATAAGGTCGGGATACTCGTCCCAATCGTTCGTCAATTGTGGTTATTAAGGTGGCGTACTGATTATAAAAGAAAAGAAAGACAGAGAAATGACACAAGACATTACAAAATGTGTATCTTTTATTCATAAAAAATTGGTTGAGTACAGGATACATTGTGCTAAAGGATAAAAAAAATATACATATAATTTACAAAGACAAATGATACAAGGGGGATTATGGGGAAGGAAGCGTCTTGCACAGATGTAGCAATTGGTCGCATACGTCCTTCCATGCTTTCTCCTGATCAACTGCCACTGCCAGCTCCGCCTCTACTTGAGCCCGCTGTTGCGTGAAGGATGCGAGCTCTTCCCCAACGACCTGATGAGCTGCTTCTTGGCCTTGGGCATCGCGCTCAGCAGCATCAAGTCTCCGCTTCAACGCTAGCCCATTAGATATACGCTTAAGAAGACCTTCAAAGACAGCTTTCACCTCAGCAGCATTCGTCCTAACTTCGGCACGAAGGCAAGCGGTCGCGTTTGAAGATTTCTGATGCGCCTTTAGCCGTAAAGCTGCCTTCTGCTCCAAATGGCGGAGATAAGAGGTGCTTTGCTCAAGCCAAGCTATCCGTTCGGCGCTCGCGGCCAAAGCCTCGGGAGAAGGGCGTGTCGACTCCAACCGATGCAGGCGAGCTTCGATCTCTCTGCAGTGGTTAACCCACGATTCGACGACGCCTTCGTTATGGAAAGTTACGAGCGCCGCCAACATTGGGTTAACGTCCACAGCGAAATCTACGGCCGAAGGAAGGGCATCCATGTTGAGCTCTTCGATGTACCCGCTCAACATACCCAGGCTCATTACAGCACCCTTTGAAGACGGGCGTCGCGAGAAAGGACCCGCCGGTGAGAGGACATGAGATTCAAAAGGAATTGGAGCTGGGACAATAGCTGCAAAAAACGAAACATGGTCAAACAATGATTCGAAAAGTCGATGAAAGATCATATAAAAAGAGGAAAGGAATATCTGTACCAGTCGCAACGGACGTCAAAGCCGGAAGCGCCGGTGGCAGCACAAGCCCGGCGTCCCCTCCTTCGATCTGAGGCACTGCAGTCAGGAAGAAGAAAAGTCAGATACGATCCTATATTCCCTCGAAAAAGACCAAGACGGCACTCACCGGTACCCTTAGAGGGAGAAGCGAGCTCGGATGGGAAGGAGAAGTGTGGGAGCAACACCTGATATAGATGATCAAAGAGCCCTCCTGAAAAGGCACAATGGCGTAGCATCAGTACAAAAGCCACATTTTTGAAAGATTAATGCATGAGTCGTGAATCCGTACCTTCCAACATCCGTGACGGCACGAGGGAAAACGGGGAAGTGACCACCGCCAAAGCAGTAGTTGACGGTGCTCCCTCAAGCAATGGAGCGTCGGCACTGACCGCACCTGCAAAGACAAGCTTGTTAGAAGAGATCACAAGATATATATAAAAAAAAATGGAAACGTTGGTGACTCGAAAATTCACCTGACGAGCTGCCAGCGGAAACTGAGGTAGTCCCTTCCTCCCCTGACGGAAGACCACCGCCTGTAGCTTCGTCACCCGACTCAAGGGGAATCGTTGTTACGCTCTCAAGCTCTGCAGGCGGCGGGGAACCATAGGCAGGAAGGGCCAAGATAGGAACATTGCCCGATTCCTGAGAAGGAGCGCCTAGCTCGTCTTCAGGAATCATGGCCACCTCACCTGCTGTTCCCTCAGGATCAGCGATTACAGCTGTCCCGTCCACCGGCACCACGAGGTCCCCAGCCTCAAGTACCTCGCCCTCTACCGCCTTCGGCTCGGCTGAGACAATCATCTCATCTGCCGCCACTTCGGGTACGGCATCAACGACTTGCTCCGCGGTAGGTTCTTCAATCTCGGCTCCAGGCCCCATGACCTCGACAAAGTTGTCCACTGTCGGTTCGGGTTCGGCGAGTACCGCGTCCTCCGCTCCCTTGGGCTCGACGGTCGTTTCCCCCTCCCCCTCAGTTGGACTCGACCCTACAAAATGGAATACGTATAAGCCAACAACTCTACAATTCGTACGACGAGATTCTGAAAGAAGTACTACCTGAAGTGGATTTGTCATTGGCACTCCGAACCGCGCGCGCCACTTGCCGACGAGCAGTAGACAGAGCCACAGGGGGCTCTTCAGAAGGAATATTATCGAGAGGAATAGTGCTAGGGCTAGCTCCTACGGCCAAAGCAGCTCTGCGCGCCTTAGCTTCGCGTCTAGACCGCTTCCGCTCCTCTTGAGCCGATGAGACGGATGCCACCAGGGCTTCCTTGAGTGAAGCCTCCTCATCCGTGTAGAGGGATGCCTCCAGATTTTTCAGAGCATCCCTCGTTGTTGCATCGAGCTGAGGCTCTTGCGCCAGCTTCGACGGAGATGGGACTTCGATGACGGGCTTGGGAAGGGTCCTTGCGCCGATTAATACAACCCCTGTAAAGAAACAAGAGAAGGTCAGGTCGACTATCATAAAAAGATAACAAACTTTCCTTAGAAAAAAGAACAGGGTAAAACATACCGACGCTCGCTAAGGCACGCTTCTTCTCCTCCGCCTGGAAGGTCTTCAGAGAGGCAGCAACGGCCTCTTCAGTAGATCCACCTGCTGAAAATGAGGCAAATATTAGCTAAAGATAATAGTAAAAAGTGGAATAAAATGACAAATAGAGAGGCTGAGGATTACCCGACTCAGCGAGTCTGCTTAACATTGCTTCGAGCCTCGCCGATCGCTCCGAAGCTGCAATCGCGGCGGCTAGGTTGGTGTCCTCAGGGTCCACCACGAAACCCTCGTTGCTGCCGTACTCACATATAGTCTCGGCAGGATGAGCCGCGGGCTCTAAGTTAAGAATCGCGTCGAGGGACAAGGTGGACTTCTTCTTCTTCTTCTTTTCACCAGCCTTGGATCCACTCGGAGCATCTTTGCGCTTGCCAGTTTTGGCAGTCACTTTCGGGCGGCGAGTCCCGATATCCGCTCCTACACCCGACTCCGGCGAGGCCGCTTTAGCCGTCTTTGTCGGAGCACGGGGTACCGTTGGGGCATCCACCGCAGTGGGCAATGGCAGTCCACGCGGAGGGGCCAACACGCGCGGTCGATCAGCTCCAGCCTCTTTCGTCGGAGGGATAACTTGAACCCTGGGCTGCAATGGAGCCTTGCGATTGCCGCCGGGAGGCGCAGCCCTACGATCGACCAATAGACGTTTCTCCATCAAGATGATTGGTCCCATCGCGTGCGCGTACCAGGCCACATACGAGTTGAGTATCTTGGGGGTACAGCTGGGCTCACTGATGAAAAAGTAAGAGCCTGTATTTAGCCGGATGAAGTGATGCATCGCGTTCCGTACCCCCTCTGGGCTGACTGTGGGCGTTCCCAAGAAGGCTTCCAACGGGATCCCTTGGTTATAACTCGATTGCCGGGCGAATCGATGCGGGTTGTACCTCATGAAGAGGGCCGTTTCATTCTGCCTAAATACCAAGTAGCCCGGCCGAATGGAATAAAGGTGGAGGATTTCCCGAGCCTTCAACACGGAGACACCGCCCTTAAATTCATCACGCAGCGACACCACCGACTTAGTGGTCTCGGAACCCATAGTGACAACCTTATCTACAAAAGAAGTCTTCGCCCCGACTAGATGCGAACGCAAGAGCAGTCCTCTAGACTCCCGCGGAGGTGCAAACACGATGGAAGCCCCGACCAATCGTATGATTCTTGGAAGTCTGAATCTCTCAAAGAATGGAGGAGTTTTGTGGGCACCAAATACTCCTCGAACATGCAGCTCCATCCAAGAAGTGAAGTAGTGCGTCGGGAAGTTAGAAGGCTGTACCCCAGGCTCATTAGCGTCCGCCGCTATGCTAAGTCCGTTGTAGAGGTAAGCCAACCCGGCGATCCCCACTGATAACTGCAGACCGGCCACCATTCGATGCGCCGGGTAAAATACAGAAGACCGCATGAGGCGTGGGTGCATGGGAAGCGCGAAGCTGCACAGCCACAAACCTAAGAACCCTATGAAGAAAGTCTCCTCATCCATGCCAGGGACGGCGATCTCTGAGAAAGGTACGCTAGCAGTGCCGGGAAGGTAGAAACTCCGCTGATCAATTTCTGATGAAGGCCGGCGGTCCAAGCCGAAACCAAAAGGGTCAGCAAGTTGGGCGAACTTATCACCTCGCTCTGATAAAAATTCCGGGCGAATAAAACGAGCAATAAAATCTGCGAAACTAACGCCCCGGTCGCCTAATTCCAAATAAAGCTCCTCGTAAATCTCCAACACCTTCACCAGACCCGGATGCTGATGCTGGATGGCGTTTTCCGGAGTTAAGTCGAATACCACCTGCTTGGTGGCAAAGACGTACTCGTTAGGAGGAAGCAGCTCCTCGTAATGCTCCCCCCTCGCCGGTAAACATGAAAGCTCAACGAATTCCTCCAGAGAAATGGAAACCTCCCTATCCGCTGTCAGGAAAGTATGCGTGGGGATATTCCATTGTTCGATAAAAGCCTTTGTCCACCACGTTGGAGGAGTAGGATATTCGAAAAGCGAGACGTAGACGGCGGAGTATAAACCGATCTTCGTCAGATGAGCTCTTTTCGCCGCTAAAATGTACCGAGCCCATGGCAGGTATCCAGCAAGCGGTCGCGGATTCAGTCCAAGATTGTAAGCCTGTCCCCAAGGGCGTGCTTCACCCTGACAGATTCGCCTTCCCAAGATATCTATGGCCGGCGGCGGCTGCACCGGAATAGCGCCGATCGCAGGCTGGAGAAGGTCATCTGCATTCCAATTTTTCACCTCCACGGCATACTCCACCGGGGGTTTGTCCGCATAGGGGATCGTGACTATGGGTTCAGAAGGCGAGGCGGAACTAAAACTACGGCGACCTTGGATGATCTGGCTATACCACCTTCCCCACAGGTGGAGCTGTTTGCATTCAGGGTCGCGATCTTTAATAAGAGCGAATACCACCCGATCCACTGGCGCATGAGGGAATCCTCCTTCCGAGTGAACGAAGGGAAAAGACAAGTCGTCAGACATGTTCTGTGGAAAGACAAAGAAACATACATCATTAGTGGCCTCACGCTTAGCATTAAAAAAAAAGTATATATATAAAACCTCGCTCCACACTGTGATGCAGTGGGTAAGGGACAAAAAGGGGACCCACAAAATCAGGGTGATGTACATCGCTTAATAAGACAATCCCATCATTGGATAGGACTGTCAATTCATAAAAAGGGCCTAATAGAATACACCCATTGGTGGGGAAGTCCCTGGAGACAAAGAGAAAATCTCCTCTTTTAGAGCAAAGCTCTGTCACAGAGTGACACATGTCAAACTCTGGTTCCAGGGGATCAAGATTCCTTAAAAGAGCTTGGCTCTGTGATAATGATGGAAATATCCATCAAAAGGAAATTAATTTTTGAAAATAAAAAAAATTTTAAAAAAAAAATTTTTGGGATCTTAAAGACCCATGAAAACTCTTAAGAGTTCTTTTTTTTAGATCAAAAGATCTATGTTTTGCCAAAAAAGCAAAGCCCTGTTCATGGGTTAAGAAACCCTGGAACAGGTTCTTAAGAGCAAGGCTCTGTTGGTGAAACCCCAAAGGGGTTTTCCTTAGATCAAAAGATCTATGAGAGCAAGGCTCTATTAATTAAAATTAATTTAAGTTAGGTTTAATTTCTTTACCTAAGTTGTTCTAAAAAGTTCTAACTTTGGAAGCAAGAGCAAGGCTCTGAAGTTCTTGAAGGCAAGAGCAAGGCTCTGAAAATGAGAAATCTTGAAGATGATGAAGAGATTAACAAAGACCAAGGGTCTTATTTATAGGCGCCTGCGCCCCTTCAACTGACCCTGGCCACCGTTGCGCTTACGTCGCGCCACGTAAGCACAACGGTGGGGGGGCATCTGTTTCCCCCAATCAGAGCAAGGCTCTACTGAATTTTGAAAATTCAAAAATTCGAAGCAACGCTTCGGTTTCCGTGCGCAGCGCGCAATTTGCCACGTGGCAGAAGCTGAATGGGCAGCGCAACGCCCGAAACAGTGCGTCCCATCAGAGCAAGGCTCTTCAGAAAACGTAATTAAAGACTTAACTGCGCAAACGCAGGGATGCGCGACACGTGTCTGCGCAAGTGCATGGATGCACGACACGTGTCTGCGCAGTTGCGCAGTCGCAACTGCGCAAACGCACGGATGTGCGACACGTGTCTGCGCAAGCGCATGGATGCACGACACGTGTCTGCGCAGTTGCGCAGTCGCAGCTGCGCAAACGCACGATGCGCGACACGTGTCTGCGCAAGCGCACAGATGCGTGACACGTGTCTGCGCAGTTGCGCAGTCACAGCTGCGCAAACGCACGGATGCGCGACACGTGTCTGCGCAAGCGCACAGATGCGTGACACGTGTCTGCGCAGTTGCGCAGTCGCAGCTGCGCAAACGCACAGATGCGTAACACGTGTCTGCGCACTTGCGTAGTCGTAGCTGCGCAAGCGCATGGATGCGCGACACGTGTCTGCGCAGTTGCGCAGTCGCAGCTGCGCAAACGCATGGATGCGCGACACGTGTCTGCGCAGTTGCGCAATCGCACTGCACAAGCGCTCGGATGCGCGACACGTGTCTGCGCAGTTGCGCAATCGCAACTGCGCAAGCGCTCGGATGCGCGACACGTGTCATTTGCTGGTGAGTTGCGCAGCAACTGAATGAAGATTTAGATAAATCTTTTCTATTCTCCTGTAAAACAGGAACCCTTGGATCAAAGATCCAATGGTGGGAAAATTCCCAAAATTATTCAGGAAAGATTTTGTTAACAAATCCAACAAATTTGTGGGCACTATAAATAAGACCCCAAGCCTCATTCAAAAAAAAAAAGGAGATAATCAGAGAGAGAATCAATCATCAAGAGAAGGATAAACTTCGGAGAAAAAAGAAAGCTCTTGAAAATTAATCAAGAACACAGGAAAAAAAAGAAGAAGGTAAAATTTCTGAAGAACAGAAAATAAATAGTGCCTTGCACTTGATATGAACCCCTGGTTCTAAAAAAAATAAAATAAATAAAAGAATAATAAATAGTGCCCTGCACTTAATATGAACCCTCGGTTCTGTATGATCAGGAAAAACAAGAACTTGTTTTTCCTTTGATCCAAATTCAAATCAAAAGTGCCATGCACTTGTGTTCTTCAATCTGAAGATTTCTAGGGTTTCTGCAACCCCTTGTTTTGGGCCAGGCCCAAATTAAATTGAAATAATAAAAGGGCAAGGCCCTGTTTGGAAAAATTCCTGAGTTTCTGCAAACTCATTATTTAAAAGGGCCTGGCCCAAACTAAACTGCAGAACAATAAAAGGGCAAAGCCCTGTTTGTAAAAATTTCTTGAGTGCCTGCAACTCATCATTTAAAAGGGCCTGGCCCAACCCAAGGAAATTATTGAGTTTCTGAAACTCATTATTTAAAAGGGCAAGGCCCTGTTTGGAGAATTCCTGAGTTCTTGCAACTCATTAAAAGGGCCTGGCCCAAATCAGACTTGCAAAATAATGAAAGGGGCAGAGCCCTGTTTAGACCGATTCTTCTAATCGGGCAGAGCCTAAAAATAAAAATTGGACTTAACCCAATCCTGGCTGTAAGTCCTTAAATTAAATGCCTCTCACAAAACAAGTCATGACCGGTTCGAGGGTACATCTCCGAACTCCTTTGACATATGTCGTTGTAATTCCTCAGCGACGTCAAAGAGGCGACGAGTCCCAACGACCACTCTAAAAAAATATCGGACCGAAACGTCCCTAAACTAATATCGGACCGAGACGTCCCTAAACTAATATCGGACCGAGACGTCCCTAAACTAATATTGGACCGAGACGTCCTTAAACTAATATCGGACCGAAACGTCCCTAAACTAATAATGGACCACTACGTCCCTAAACTGGCGACGGACCACCACGTCTCTAAACTGGAATATGGACCACTACGTCTTTAAACTGGCGAAGGACCGAAATGTCCCTAAACTAATAATGGACCCCCACGTCCCTAAAACTGGCGATGGACCGCCATGTCCCTAAACTGGCGCAATAGGGCCCAAATGCTCCTTTGTTGGATCTAAACGGTCCCGCCTAAGTTGATCTTAACCCCAAATACGGTTAACATGTCCTTAGACATTTAAATAAACGATAAAACTCCAAATTAACTTTGGTTCAAGGGAACATCTCTGAACTCCTCAGACGCCTGTCGTTGTAATCCCTCAACGACGTCAGAGAGGTGACGAGTCCCGACGGCCGGATAATTAAATCAATCATGATGTTAAGTTGACCTTAGTCTAAAACAAGACTAACGTATCCTTAACGAACGTTTAAGTCGATCTTAGTCGCAACGCGACTAATGTATCCTTAAACTAAAAAAAAAAAAAACACCAAACCCAAATCTAAGTAAATACGGATTTGGACTAATCCACGTCCTACGGGTGACGACATCACTCAGTCTTCGTATACAATCCACGGGAAATCACAAACAAAACAAACACACACGACACGAAGTGAAATGCTGGAGAAGGAGAAAGTTGTTACCGCGATGCGGTAGCGTAATTAACTGCAGGGGCTTGCGCCTGCAGGGAAGAGCGTCCCCACAATCAAAAACCCCTCACCCTGAGGGGGAATCTGACGAAGTCTGCTACATCGGCCGCATCTGTCTAAACCTCCGATACACGGTGCCATAAATCAACTTGGCATCTTCGGAGAGGTAGACGGATAAAACCAAATAGCATCTGCCCCGAACCTCACGCACGGACGTCCTAACGTCTCGGCCGCCGTTCGGAGGGGAACAGTAAGCGAAACCGCTGTCCAGGTCATCAAAACTGGGTGACCCTATCCAAGCTGGTACGATCAAATTAAGTACCCGCCGGGATATACGATCCCTAAATTTCATGTGTATAAGGGGACAGGCAACCCCCATCAGCACGTCGCTCAGTGCTCTTTGCGACAATACTGGAGGTGACGACAAATTGCTACTTCACCAGTTCGTCAGCAGCTTAGCGGAGACGACATTTGAATGGTACTCGGAGCTTCCGAATGATTCCATCAAAACATTCACAGAAATGGAGTTGCTATTTGTTAGGTTTACCTAGCACCTCATGAAGGGTTTAGAAGCATCACATGTCTCAAAATCAAATTTTTAAGGTGCTAAGTGAACATACAAAGAATCGTCACTAGAATTTTAGGGTTTCTAAACATTGACAACAACACAAGTAGGAAAAACTAGGGTTTTGAAAGTACAACCTTTGTAGCTCCCTACGCTAGACTTCTTGGCTACTTGAGGGTTGGAGAAGGTCCTCTCGAGATCCTTCTTGGTCCACGATGATCCACCCAGAGTCGTCTTTGTCCAAGCTAGAAACTTCACAAGATCAAGAGAAGAAATGGAAGCTAACACTCTTCACTAATTGGCAAGACTAGTGTAGAATGGTGTTGTGGTTGGTTTTCTCACTTCAAAATCCTAACTTGATTACTCTTTTGCTTACTTGAAAGAACTAGAGAGCAAGAGAGAAAGGAGGAAGAAGATGATGGCTTTAGAAAACTCAAGAGAATGATAAACTCATATGAAAAATAGAAAATATAAGTATATATATTTTCTACTCTTCATCTCAAACCATGGTTACATAATAAAGATATTATTGTACTTGAGTTAAAAGACAAAAGGAAGATTAACTCATGGTTAAAAAGTGGGTAAACAAAGGTTAGTTCAAAGAAGAATGTAGAAGATAACCATGGATTAATCTTTTTCTTTTGTTTTAAAACAAATACAAATATATATATCCATATATATATAATCATAAGGTGTGAGTCTTATATTGCCACCATTTTCTATATATACAACCATAATAGAATGATGTATGCATGTATGTGTGCATGCACATCCATATGTGCATGAACAAGAATGAATGCATACATGCATGCATACACCCAAAAAGACAAGAAAGGATTTCTAGTGAGAAACTAATGGTCAAATGATAAATCAACACTTGATTTAGCAACCCGGTCATATCACATACGACCCGACCAAAAGCAAGCCGCCCGATTAATATACGGTATCTCATACGCGCATTTTAACCGGGTCCACGCGCATATCACATATGCGCACCACAACTTTTTGCCTGGACTAGGTAACTCCTTTGTGGGACTCTAAGACTCGTCAATACGCCGGCAGTGGGTGATGATTATATCAAGCACCCCCAAGCCGCAAGCGGTCAGCTAAACGTAACGGCCACCCGGGTATTGAGCGATCAGAAGAAAACAAGCGAACCTGTTACAACTCCCGTCGAGCCAACCGGCAACACTACCGTACAGTCCGGTCTCTTCGTCAGATATGCTGCATATCGAGTCTAGGGATGGTAACGTCGACCCCAATAACTCAATAAGTCATGCCGATGAATGGTCTATAACAGATCGAGAAATTACTGATAACACTTATCAGTAAATCTCAACAGCCCTGGCCAGAGACTTACTGATATAGCCAGTCGGGCATAGCACAACATCAACTCCCAATACCGGGAGAGACGAAACCCCTCCAATCGCTCATCGCCTTCGTGTGTCTCGGGACTGTACCCAACGGCCACCTGTTTGCACGACTCAGTAGAGCCGTGGTAGGGTGGTAATCAAAGTACAGTGGGAGAACATACAAGACTCTATGACGATCTCGGGTCTACAGACTAACCTGCACCAGTGTCACCTGAGAACTGCTATCCGACGATAGCTATAATTCCATATAGGAGTTCTCGGCGAGTCCGTCCAGTGTACCCAGTCACCACTGAGCACCCGTATACGATCTCGATGTCAAACATCGATGAATGTGGGAACATCCATCGCCCATCATATGGGTCTAGTATCATATACGCTAGTCTACTCTGGTATATCGATGCCCCGTCTCGATACACCTACGACTAGGGACATTCCAGGATATGTTTATAAACTACAGATGTCCCACTAGTATGATCTCCATCATAATCACAGTAGTCAAGCCTGTATATTCAGGGCTTTATCAACATGTATGAATGAATAAAAGCATTATCAAATCAACATGTCAGATAAAGAAGAACCAGATAGCATACTATCATGTCGAGCAAGAATGTACACTGAATATATATATATATATATATATATATATATATATATATATATATATATATATATACATGTATAAATACATCCACTATCACATAATGGCCTCTAGGGCATACATATATCCAACACTATTCACCCAGCGTTTCGCGAGCGCCAGCGAACACACCCCGATAACGGCATTGATCAATGCCAGGGTGAAGCCAGGAGAGACATGGGTTCAGTATGCAATTCGGTGGCGGAACCTACGGTCAAAATGCGAACAACGCATAGAAGAATCTCCTGCTGTGGGCATGTTTGTAGGGACCCTTGACCCGCAAGCGACTATATCCCAATTTATAATGTTCTTCAAGCCGACCACTTTCCAGGCCTTGATCGACAAGCATGCCCAAATGGACCAAATGGGCTACAGACCGTCCTCTTCGAAAACGGAGCTTCGAAATGAAAAGGTCAGAGGGAAAGCGACCTTCGTCGCCAACGCTCAGCAACAGCTGAGTGATCCGAAACCAGCTTCTCGCCAAAACGATAAACAACGATCACTCGGAGAAAAGCTGAGACGTCCTTACTCATTCCCTCGGGATAAAATTAGAAGACTGTTCGAACTGGCGGTGCACAACAGGCTTATCACTCTACCAGATCCGAGACGCTCACTGCAACCGGGCGATATCAACAATCCTAATTACTTTCCCTACCACCGAATAGTGGGCCACCCATTCGAAGATTGCTTCGTCTTCAAAAACTGGATTGATGACCGGTACCAACAAGGCAAATTCGCGCTGTCTGAAAACTGGAGGGTAAACCCTCCACAACCGCATGCTCCTAAAAAGATGGACACGCCGGGGGCATCATGCTCATTTATAGAGGAAGCTCCATAGGAAGTTGTTCTTTTGGCTAAGACCAAAAGAATGATGAAGGATCTTCAAGCATGCCCAGCAATCAGGTGGAAAAGCCCGCTAGAGCCAAAGATCATCGAGGGGATGCTGAAATCGTGCCCAACTCCGAGAGTTGGTAGCGATGGGAAAAATACCTAGGCCCAGCCGTCAAGGTCTTCAAAGAAAAAGAAGAAGACCAAGAAGCCTACGATGCCTGATGACAAGCACACGGATCTGCAAAGGTATATTGATGCACTGGAGGAATATAACCAGAAGGCGCGAACCCCGGTCACACTCCAAGAGTTTCTCAACCATATCCTTGAGGGCGGATGTAATGACAATGATGAGGGAGAAGACTCGTCAGAAGAACCCGAGGATTATGTGGCAAGTTGTCACATGATCTCTCATTTGTCAGTAAAAGACAAAGAAGCTCACTCAGCGTCAGAAGATAATATAGTGGAGCTCGGGGCAGGATCGGTGCTAAAATCCTTGGAACCGTCAAATGAGATGATTGACATGCTGCTGAGTGCAGCCCGTCAGAAGAGCAAAGCTGATCGCAAACGTGAAATGGCCATATTCGAAAGGGCCAGGCATCGGCATCAAGTTAAAGAAGTCATGGTAAGGATAAGTCACAAAGCACTCCAACCAGATCGAGGCACATCCGCGGCAGACAAAAGCATGCTTAAGATAAGGAAACGGTTCGCTAAAGCCCTGTCGATGGGAATGAAGCTGCCACCTTTCAAAGAAAATACTCCCGAGGATACGTACCTTGACGAAGCGGACGTTCATCCAAGCCACCACTTATACCATCGGCAGGTTACACATCCCACTGAAGAATGCAATGCTTTTAAGAAATGGTGGCAAGGATACGTTGCTCACCGACAACATTTCAAGCGGTTGAAACACAAAACTCGTCGGGAGCGGAGAAATACGACATATGAGCATAAAGAACTGCTGGCAACTGTCACTTGGCTGATACCAGGGGATCGCAAGTTCTCACCTTCGGAAGCGACTCTGATGAAGAAGTATCCCTCAGTCCTCTCTTCAAGGAATCCACCTCAGGAAAAGAGGAAGAGATAAAGAACTATGAAAATATTCAGCTGCGTAATCATACGTTGCCCGAAAAGAATCTCGGACCTGCAAACAAGGGATCGAACAAAAAAGATAAGAAAAAGTCCCTGAGGATATCGCCCTCGATGATCGAGTTGTTGAAGAGCTGGAAGTTAAGGACCCGCCCAAGAAAAAAAAGTATATTACAATGTCCTAGCGCACCTGAGGAAGATACCCTCATAGCTAAGCATTTTGGATGCCCTTATGTTGTCTAAAGAGGCATGGGATTCTTTGATCAGGGCCTTACAAGAGTCCGAGCAGTTTCAAGCTTTCCTTACCGAAGAAAAGATGAAGGACGAGCTGGAAGAAGTGCACATACCTTACATCACTTTCGGCGATGAAGATCTTCTCCTCGGAACGTACGAGCACAACCGTCCCATGTATGTTACCGAGTACTGCGATGACATCAAGATAGGGAAGATCTTAGTTGACAACGGGTCCTCTGTCAACCTCCTAAATGTGAGGGTGCTAAAAGAAATCTGCATGAGCGTTCAACACCTCGCTCGGGATAAAATCACCATCTCCGGGTTCGACTCCCAGTCATCACGGACGCTCGGGTCTGTAATACTTACGTTACGCTTTGGGCTGCTCGTCACTGACATCAAATTTCATGTCATTGACGCCCAGACCTGCTACAACGCTTTGCTCGGCAGGCCTTGGTTGCACGAGTACAACATCATCCCTTCTACACAACATCAGTGTATGAAGTATTTCAAAGATGGTCTCGAGTATACCGTGATGGGGTAACTAAATCCATTCTCTGTAAATGAAGTCCGAAAGTACGAAGATGCAAAGTACTTCCTACCAGACTTTGAAGAAACAAAAAGATACCATAAACCGGAGAATAAGCGAAAAGCTATCACCACTATTCCGGTCTTCGGGAGCGATATTGAGGAGGAAGAAGAGATAGTCTATTCGGGGTCGCCCCAATGCAACAGGCCAGGACCATCGACCCCTATTCTGGTCTTTGGCAGTGACTCTGAAGACGAAGTCAACTCAGTGTTCTCGGTACGTCCATCAATGCAGGCCCTCACTGGAGATGATCAGAGTTTGCATATCGCCATGGTTCCGTAGCAGCACTACAAAGAGCTTGATGCGCTTGAGACATATAGCATACAAGAGCTGCAGACATTCTACGTCCCTCCTAGGCGAAGAGGTGAAAAGGCGATCCTATTCTATCGATACACGGAGACTAAATTCGAAAGAGAAGTCTGGCATGGTGCCGATTTTGCGCTCGACAGGCTCCAACCAATCCGCCTGCCCAGATACTACGCAGAGGGATTGAAAAGGTTACTAAGATGCCAAGACATACCTTTCAAACAAACTGCGCGACAAGCTCAGTTCTACAACAGGATTTGGAACGTCCCTGGAACTCGGCGAAAATTTCTCAACGGAAAAATGGAAACGATTGGGCTTGGATATGTCCAGTCCAAGAAACCAGAGCAATTCCATGGCTGCCATGTCATAAATGACCTCGATGAAGAAAGGGATGCTGTTTTAAAAGACGCTGACGTTGAACCAGAACGAGGTCCTGCCATAAAAATGCCGAGTTCGTCGTTTGAAGAACAGATGGACGAGCTAGTAAGGAAAGTGAGTCAAAAGGTTCGGAATGACCACAACCGCGAAATGGCCATTTATGTGAAAGCCAAGACGCAACGCCTCCTTCAGCAGGCTACGGAGGATGACAATGCCCTTCACCGTCAGCCCGCCATGCATTCCCAAGATAAGAAAAAGGCCCGACGCGAAGGCAAAAACAAGTTAAAGAACGGAAAAAATCGTTCGACAGCGGAAAAACGGATCCAAAAGGCCACACGATCGAGAAAAAGTCAGCCGAAATCCGTCTCTTATAAAAAAGATGGGTCGATCATATTCTTTCCCTCGAGACAAGACAAGGAGAATCTTTGACCTTGTCATGAAACATCTGATGATGACACTCCCGGAGCCTCAGCACCCCGATCAAGTAAACAAGGTTCATCACCCGGATTATTGCTCCTATCACCGAGCACTAGGACATCCTCTTGAAGACTGCTTCACCTTCAAAACTGGGTCGAAGACCAATACCGACTCGGCAGGTTCGCTCTATTCAACAGTTGGAGGGTAGCTCCACCGATTGAATGATTTTCCGGTGTGTATATAAGAAAAGTGTAAGAAATCACAACCAAAGAAATTTTTGACCGCAATCAATAAGGTGTCGTATGTAGCGCGTTAGCGAGTGCGGATCGTCCACAGGGAAAGTGAGATTTGCTTGTAATTGAATTAGATGAGTCGAAAATTAAAGAGAAAAGAAAAGACAATTCAATTCAAGATTTAAAAGTGAATTTCAAGAATTATCAAAATATAGATCTAATAACAAGAAAACATTAAAAATCAAGAATCAAAAATTGATGATATCCAATCGAATTAGGGTTCAAGAATCGAAGTGAGGCTCGTAGGAATCGATCGAATCTATAGACGTGATGAAAACTAGTGATTACGTTTTCTTATCCATTAATGATTTGATACTAGATCGATGACGATTAATCTAGGTTTAAGGATCTTTTGAAGGAACTAGGGTTTCTTCATCTCATCCTTTGTCCTTTCGATGAATCTCATTAAAAAAGCTAGCCTTTAGTAAATTGAATTACCGATCGTTGAACTCTAGTTACGAGCGAAAACATTCAAGAAAGTATCTCGCTCGAAACTAGATTGTCGATGATTCAATTCACAAGAGTTTACAAAACTTATAGAAATTAAGAATCGTTTCAAAATTTGTAATATCATCATCTATTGATTCTCTCGACTCCTTCACGAGCGGAGTTTTTACTCAAACATCATATCAAAGAACACAATCAAGAATCGAGATCTAATCATGATGCAAGAATGTAAAGAAAGCAAGATAAAGAATTTCACCTTTTATTTATCAACAATTTTGTTACAATTCTCTCAAGATCTACAATGAGGAAAGAACTCGATCGTCGATTTGGCTTCGCACGTCTTCGTGAGTCGCGGATCGTCTTGGACCACTTGCTCGGATGAAGATCGGCTTCGCCCCTAAAAGGTTGAAGGCTTCTTGCTTGAATTGTACTCGGAGATCTTGAATTTGGCTTTGGTGATTGGATTAGGGTTAGGGTTACAAGTTGTGTCACTCAACTTGTGTTGGAAATTGGAGAACAACCTTGAAAGTGAAGCCTTAGGGTCCCTTTTATAGCCTTGATTAGGATTAGCTTCCTTTAGAAGCTAGGTTTAGTTTAGCTTCCCTTGTAAGCTTGGTAGTTAGATAGAAGGTTCTAGAGTTAGTTAGTTAGGGTTAGCTTCCTTCATAAGCTTGGAAACGATCTCATACCTGTCACGTGATAACGCTGTCGGAAGAAGGAGCGTGTGAGAATATGGATGACCTCTCCTGGTGCTTCGAAAATGAGGATGAAGATGAGTTGATCTCAGAATTTCCACCGGCGCCAAAAGAGTTGGAAGTTGGAATACACACTACTACGGATAATCTAAGGAAAATCGACTTGGGGACGACAAACGACCCACGGCCAATGTTCGTCAGTGAGCTGCTGTCTAAGGAGGAGGTGGCTACGCTAAAAGATGTGCTTATGCAGTATAAAGACTCCTTCGCATGGAACTACTCCGAGATGCTGGGACTAGATCCAGAAATAGCTGTGCATAAATTAGCGATATCTTCGAACGTCAAGCCAGTTAAACAAGCACCGAGAAGAATGCGGCTCGAACTTGAAATGAGTATCAACGCCGAAGTCAAGAAGCTAATCGACTCCGGCTTCATCCAAGAAGTTCAATACCCTGACTGGATCGCCAACATTGTCCCGGTGATGAAGAAAAATGGGACGGTGCGCATCTGCGTGGACTTTTGGGACCTCAACAAAGCCTGTCCGAAGGATGACTTTCCTGTACCGGTTACCGAGCTGATGATAGATAACACGTCCACTCATGAAGTCTTCTCCTTCATGGACGGATCATCGGGGTATAATCAAATAAAGATGCATCCCGAAGACCAGAAGCATACCGCTTTCCGGACTCCTCTGGGCATATTCTGCTACAAAGTGATGCCTTTCGGTCTGAAGAACGCCGGCGCTACCTATCAGAGGGCCATGACAAAGATTTTCGATGACCTCATACATGAAATCGTCGAATGCTATATAGATGACCTCGTAGTGAAAAGCAAATCGTACGAGGAATACTAGGAGCATTTGAAAACAGTGTTCCAACGTCTTCGTAAGTATAACCTGAAGATGAACCCTCTGAAATGCGCATTTGGAGTCTCCTCAGGCAAATTTCTAGGGTTCATCATATGACACCGAGGCATCAAAATAGATCCATCGAAGATCAAGGCGATTATGGAAATGCCCACTCCAAGAACTTTAAAACAATTGTGGTCTCTACAAGAGAAGCTCGCGTGTATCTGACGATTCATAGCCAACCTCTTCGGAAAATGCCGTCCCTATAGTCACCTGATGAAGAAGGGAACCTCGTTCATTTGGGATCGTAAATGCCAGAATGCACTAGACGAAATCAAGCAATACCTGCAGAATCTGCCTATACTGACCGCTCCGGTCAAGGGAAAGCCCCTCATCCTGTACACAACCGCCCTTGAAGGTTCTTTAGGCGTGCTATGGGCACAGGAGAATGACCAAAGGAAGGAGAGAGCCCTCTACTATTTGAGTCAAGTTCTCCTGGGGGCAGAAAACAACAACTCCCCTATCGAAAAATACTGCCTGGCGTTAATCTTCGCGATAACAAAGCTTCGGCATTATGCTTTGGCGCATGAGGTCCATCTCATATCAAAAGTGGATCCTCTCAAATATTTGATGTCAAGAGAAATACTAACAGGACGGCTCGCTAAATGGGCCCTACTCTTAATGGAATCTCAATAACATACCGACCTCTCAAGGCAGTGAAAGGCCAGGCCATCGCCGACTTCCTCGCTGAGCATCCGATACCTGCCGATTCACCCATAAATTGCGAATTGCCAGATGAGCACACGTTTGACACGATCGACGGGAAGAGAGGAGGGAGTGATACCCGATGGGAACTTTACTTCGATGGAGCATCTTCCATGAAGAAGCGAAAGCACAGCTCCCTCATAATCAAATCTGGGATATGCCTCATCTTCGTGACTCCACAAGGGGGGATAATGTGCTTTGCCTTTTCCTTAACGGAGCCAAGAACAAACAACGAAGCAGAATATAAGGCTTTGATAGCAGGTCATGAGATCGCTGTTGACATGGGGATCGAAAACTTCCTCATATACGGAGACTCCCAGCTGGTCGTTAGCCAAGTAAACGGTGACTATCAGACGTGCAAGCCAGAGTTGGAAAAATATGGAAAAAGAGTGCAACAATTACTAACTCAAATTCCCTCATGCGTCCTGAGAAGCATACCGCGTACAGAAAATAGCAAAGCGGACGCGTTAGCCAAACTCGCTAAAGAACTGGCTGACGAAAATCTCGACGACGTAAAGATCATTGTACAAAGCCGTCGGGTTCTTGCACCAACAGAAATATCTCCAGAGTTGTCTGAAGAAAAGGAAGCGACCAAGAAAACAGCCCTGCAAATAGAGGACCAAGAAAAAGCTAAGGATTGGAGAGAAGTCTTCATAAACTACTTCAAATCCCGTCGAACACCTGAAGATGCATCCTCAATACATCAGCTCATGAAACGAGCTCTGTCTTTATCCTTCGTTAATGATGCTCTATATAAGAGATCGCTCGACTCTCTATGGCTGAGATGCCTGGGACCGGAAGAAGCAAGGAGAGTCGTTCAAGAAACTCACAACGGACTCTGTGGTTCTCATCAAGCCGGGCCAAAGATGAAGCTGAAGATTAAAAGAATGGGATACTATTGGCCCACGATGATTCAGGACTGCCTCGAATACGCGAAGCAGTGCCACTCATGCCAAATTCATGGAGACTTCATCCACCAGCATCCAAACCCGCTACACCCAACAGTGGCTAGTCAGCCGTTCGAAATGTGAGGAACGGACATAATTGGGCCCATCGAACCGGCGTCATCCAAAGGACATCGATTCATATTGGCGACAACTGATTACTTCTATAAGTGGGCAGAAGCCATACAACTAAGAGAAGTGAAGATGGAGAACATCCTCCATTTCTTCAAGACACACGTTATTTATCGGTTCGGCACTCCGCAATAGATTATCTCCAATAACGGGCCGGCTTACAGAAGTCACAGAATCAGCCGCTTCGCACAGCAGCATAACATAGACTGGAGATACTCTTCGGTCTATAATCCCCGAGCCAACGGTCTAGCTGGGGCTTTCAACAAAACCTTGACAAAGATCATAAAGAAGACGGTGTCCAAAAATAAAAAGGACTGGCATGAGAGACTGCATGAAGCTCTCTGGGCGTATCGAAAATACAATGCCGTATGCATTGGTATTCGGCATGGAAGCAACACTCCCCTTGGAGATAGAGCTACCCTCTCTATGAGTGGCGGTTCATTTCGAACTAACAGATGAAGAGAATGCTCATCTTCGGTTTGAGGAGCTCGACGCCCTCGATGAAACTCGTCTCATCGCGCAGCAAAACTTGGAGGCTTACGAATCAAAGATGACACGCTCATACGGAAGATTAACTAGGTCGAGAACATTCCGCCAAGGCGAACTCGTGCTAGTGGTCAAAAGACCTATGATCCCCAATCGTGTCAAACAGGGGAAATTCAAGCCAAAATATGAGGGCCCGTACGTCATAGACAAATTCTATAAGGGTGGGGCTTACTTGCTTATGGATATGCATGGCGAAAAACCCTTTCAGCCAATAAATGGTCGATTCCTGAAAAAATACTATGCCTGACAAGTCACGGCCCAGATTAATGATAGATGACGACGCTTGTGTCCGCTCGCTGTCTTCCTGAGTACCAAACTCTGTAAGTGCTATCCGGCAAAACTTTGCCGCAAAAACTAACAACGGACCGAAACGTCCCTAAACTAACAACGGACCAAAACGTCCCGAAACTATCTACAGACCGTAACGTCCTTAAACTACTACGAACCGCAGCATCCTTAGGCTAACACGGCAAAAAAAACGGTATGTCCATAAGCGAAATGGGCACGGATGAAAACCCGAAAGGGCTCCGTGAGTAAAAACAGCAGGGCTACCGGCGAGTTTGTGAAAACCCGAAAGGGCGCAGACTCGTAAAAAATTTCCTGTGCACTTGCAGGGTCCTCTCGACCTTGTAAGGAGAAAATACCCGTGTGAGATCCTTACGACTCACAAAGGAGCAAAACACTTAGGAATCCTCACGTTTCCTAAGGAGAAATTACACTTACGAGATCCTCATGACTTGTAAGGAGAATGTCCCCCCTATGAGACCCTCACGGCTCACGGGATTCAAAAGTTTTAAGATACAGGGAGCTAAACCTGTTCTTAAGCCATCATATCCCCCAAACTGCCCTACATGCGGTCAATATTGACCCTTGTATACAATCCACGGGCATAAATAAGCGTTCCCTTGCCCAGTTCCACCAATGGTGTGAAATTCCCCTATCTGGTGAACAACACTCGTAGGTCCTCTCGACTTGCAAGGAGAAAATGCTCTTGTGAGATCCTTATGACTCTCAAGAGAAAACACACTTAGGAGTCCTCATGACCCCTAAGGAGAAATTACACCTACGAGATCCTCACGACTCGTAGAGAGAAATACCTTTATGAGACCCTTAAGGCTCACGAAGTCAAAAGCCTTAGTCGTCAGATCCCTAACCTTGTCAACTAAGCCACCTTTGTTCGATAGCGGTGAAGGCAAATGATGATTCGCTCATGGCAATGTTCCAGTAGTAGCGATACTGATGCCTAAATCGGTAACAAATTCCAATTCCTTTCACGGCAGGTGATGATTCGCTCCTGGCAATATTCCAGTCGCAGCGATGCTGATGCTAAGATTGGTATCAGATCTCAAGTTCATACTCGCAACAAAATCAGCGAGCCAAAAATACATTAAAAAAATAGCCGAAATGATTGGGCAACTTGCAATAAAAAGCAGCGAGTAAAGCGAAAAATAGCCGAAATGATTGGGCAATCGTGACTTTCGCAATATAAAAAGCTGAAATGATAGAGCATCGCAGAAGGAAATAAAAAATGAAAGAAAGAAACTTTTGCCCTGCAGACGAGTCCATACTGACCCTTGTATACAATCCATGGGCATAAACGAAAAGGGAACCACATTTCCAAACAGACTATGTCAAAGGGAGAGTCAGATCTCGACGGCAGCATCTACATCCCAGAAGAGCAACGCGGCGTTCCTTCCCGACACCGCAGAAAGCGGAAACAAGTCAACCAATGACCTCCCCGTCGGAACAACGCTCCGTCTCGGAAACAAGTCAACCAATGACCTTCCCGCCGGAACAATGCTCCATCTCGGAAACAAGTCAACCAATGACCTCCCCGCCGGAACAACGCTCCGTCTCGGAAACAAGTCAACCAGCGACCTCCCCACCGGAACAACGCTCCGTCTCGGAAATAAGTCAACCAACGACCTTCCCGCCGGAACAACGCTCCGTCTCGGAAACAAGTCAACCAACGACCTCCCCGCCGGAACAACGCTCCGTCTCGGAAAAAACAAGTCAACCAACGACCTCCCCGCCAGAACAATGCTCCATCTCAGAATCAAGTCAACCAATAATCTCTCGATTCGCCTCAACCCCCAGAGAAATCAGTGTCCCTGCGCAAACCTCTCAACCCGTAAGAAGAAAACTCTCTTGTGGGATCCTTACGACTCTTAAGAGAAAACACACTTAGGAGTCCTCACGACCCCTAAGGAGAAATTACACCTACGAGATCCTCTCGACTCGTGGGGAGAAACGTCTTTATGAGACCCTCACGGCTCATAAAGTTGAAAAGTCTTGGGCGGCAGATCTGAACCTGTTTCCTAAGCCATCGCTACCCTACAAGGAGTTCAAGATGAACCGCTATCTACCATCTACAGGCCACATTTGCTAAAGTCACATGCCAATGACACGACAAAGAAAAGAAAGCGATAGTATGAGATAAAATATGCCTTTTATTCAGGAATTCAAGTGAATACAGGATACATCACATAAAAGAATCAGAAATGAATGCATGTTATTCACCAATTACAAATTTTCAGTCAAAAAAAATACAGAAACGACTGCTAAGAAGGAGGCATCCTCAATAAGTCAGCAAGCCTCTCAATCCCTTCTCGTGGTCAGCCACCGCGGCCAACTCCGCTTCAATTTGAGTTCGCCGCTGCGAACAGGATGAAAGCTTTTCAGCAGTTTCTAGCATGGCAGCTGCGCAGTCCTGCACGAACCGCTCGGTAGAGTCAAGCGTCCTCCTCAGCGTCAACCCATCCGAAATGCATTGCTGGAGATTGTCGAAGACAACTTTTAACTGTGCAGCATTCGCTTCAATCTGGGCGTGCAATCGGACAGACTCGTTGGAAGCCACCTCGTGTTCCTTTCGTCTCAGTGTCGCCTCTTGTTCAAAATGACGAAGGAAAGGAACACTATGCTCAACCCATGCAGCTCGCTGGGAATTCAAAGACAGAAGCTCAGGAGCAAGACGCTTGAGCTCAATCTCGTGCAAGCAAGACTCGATCAATCTACAGTAATTAACCCAAGACTCGACGACACCTTCATCATGGAAGTTCACGAGCGTCGCCAGCATAGGATTAATCTCAGCAGCAAAATCTGCAGTGGATGTGAGGGCCTCGGCGTCAAGATCCTCGACGAATTCGCTTAACATTCACCGGCTATTCGCAGCTCCCCTGGAAGATGGGCGTTTAGCAAAGGGCCCTGCCGGCATTGGGATGCGAGACTCAAAAGGAGCTGGAGCCGGTGCTATTGCTGCAAAACAAATTATGGTCAATTGTCGACTCGGGAGGTAAAGAAAATACACGAGCGATGGAGTCTACTATACCGGCTGTGGCTGGTGGCAAAATTGGGAGTACCGGAGGCGCGGCTATTCTCTCGTCCCCTCATCCGATCCGTGACGCTGCGATCAATATGTAGAAGACTTAGCAACAATATGGCTATTTATAAAAGAAAGAAGGAGACAATAGCTGAAGGATATACTAACCAGTACCAGGAGGCGGAATGACTTCCGACTGGAAGGAGAAATGCGGGTTCAACACCTGATATAGATGGTAAAAAAGGACTCCTACAAAGTTGTAACAATATACTGTCAATACAAGGAGGATGGTACCCACGACAAAACCGATAAATCGCAAACCTATACCTTCCAGCATTTCAGAGGACATAGGAGAAGGCGAGGGAACAACAGCCGTCATGGCGGCAACCGGAGGTGCTTCAGATGGCACAATCTCAGCATTCACTACACCTATAAACAAAATATCGTCAGAGGGAGCTGAATGAGATTGAGAAATTAAAAGAGAACAGTGACCCAAGACCTACCTGATGGGTCATCAACCAAAACCGCGACGGAAGCATCACCAGGCGTAGCGGCTTCTTCGCTCTCCCTCAGAAGAGTAGTTTCTGCGCCCATGGCTTCATCCCCTGATTCGACGAGGGCCGTCGTGACACTTGCGATCCCCGCCGATACCAGAAAGCCACACGGGGAAAGAGCGACGGTCTGGACAGTCCCAGATTCCAGAAAGAGAATAGCAACTTCAGGCACGGTAACCGCCAGGGTTTCACCCGTTATCCCATCGCCAAGACTTGGCCCTGCAGAAAATGCATATGTTAAAATTCGAAGATCAAGTTCTAGTAAAAGACTCAGCGTTATGTTACTTTGGAGCAGCTTTTCGATTTCTTCCCGAGCTGCGCGTGCAACCTGTCTATGGGCGGTAGACAACACAGGGGGAACATCCGTCGAAGGAGTATCAGCAAGCAGAATGATGCTTGAGCCTGCACCCATGACCAAACTGGCATCACGTTCCCTCGCCGCATGCTTCCTACGCTTCCTTTCGATCTGAGCAGTGAGAAGCGATCTCCTCAAGACCTCTGATAAGGGGACGTCGTCGTCCGAACCAAACTCCGCCCCAGAGCCGTTATGGCATCCTTCATCGGCTACTTCAGTAAAGCCTCCTGCGGGGACGTTGGGAGAGCTGGGGCCACAACAGCTGGCTTCGGAAGTTTTGCCGCATTGCTGCTCGGGATCGGCACTACACTTGGAGTAACCCGAATCAAGATAGTCCATGCAACAAGTTGAAAGAAAGGGTCAGAGCACGAATAAAGAAAGGAATAAAGGCATAATGAACGGAATTTTACCAAGGCCCAAAGAATCGCGGAGCCTCTCTTCCTCTTCAAATGTCTTGAAAGAAGCCGCGAGAGCCTCTTCGACAGAAATACTTGTTGAAGAAGAAAGCGTCAGTAGAAGCATAATAAAAGAAGATAGCCGCGGAAGAGTGTAACTGAAGTATACCTGACTTTGCGATAGTGATCAATGCTACTTCATCGCGAGCCAGTCGCTCGGAAGCCACAAGGGCAGTCTGGAGATCAGTATCATCCGTAGGCGCGATGAGTAAACCCTTATTGGTCCCATACTTGCACACCCTCGCTGTAAGGAGCATGTGGCTCTTGGCCAAATATGACGTCGACAGAAAACAGAGACTTCTTCTTCTTTTGCGAGCGAGCGCCGACAGCCGATGACAAGAGCTTGGGCTTAACGGGCATTTTTGGGCGGCGGGTCCCGATTTCTACACTAACGCCAGGCTCCGGGGAAGCTGCAGCTACCGTTTCTACATGAACAAGGGGTAGAGGCTTCTCAGGAAAGGCGCGCGGGACCGCAACCGCAGCAACTTCTCTTAAGGAAGGACCAACAGTGGTCCGTTGCTTTAAAAGGACAGCTGGATTACCGGTAGGGACCGCACCCTTTCGATCGAGCAGTAACCGCCTTTCTTCCCTAATAACAGCACCCGTCGCATGCTGGTACCACGCCACATATTCGTCCGAGGCTTTCGGAACGTAGCTCGGCTTACTGATGAGAAAGTTGGACCTGGTATTTAGCCACATGAAGTGGTGCAGCGCGTTGCGGATACCCTCTTTCGTAGCAACTGACTCAGCTAAAAAAGCGTCAATCGGGACATCCTGATCGTAACCCGACTGTTGATCAAAACGGTGTGGGTCCTACCTTATGAACAACGCCAAGTCGTTCTACCTGAAAACTAAAAATTCCGGCCTGATTGAATACAAATGCAGAATCTCCTGAGCCTTCAATGTAGGAGCCCCGTCTTTGAAGGTATCGCGCAACGGCTGCACCATTTTAGTGGATTCCTTGCCGATAGTTAAGACCTTATCAACGAAAGTCATGCCATCCCCGACCATATGCGGGCGAAGGACCAGACCCTGAGCCTCTTTCTGTGACGGATCTAAAGCAGAAGCATCAACTAGAAACATAACCCGGGGGAAATTATAACTGTTATAGAAACGGGGTCGTTTGTGGACTCCAAAAGCACCAAGCACATGCAGCTCGATCCACGACGTGAAATAGTGCAGCGGGAGATGTACGGGCTGTACCCTCGGCTGAGTGGTGTCTGCAGCTAAGCTTAGGCCATGATACAGGTGAGCCAGCCCAGCGATCCCGACGGCCACCCGCGTCCCGGCAACCATTCGGTGAGCCGGATAAAAAACGGATGGCCTCATATAGCGAGTGTGCATTGGGAGCACAAACCAGCTTAACCATAGCATGAAGAACCCCAAAAAGAACGTCTCTTCGTCGACATCTGAAGCTGCGAGCTTTGTAAAGGGGACGACCGGGGTGTCTGGGACGAAGAAATTCCTTTGATCCGCTTCCGCTGTCGGCTGATTGTCCAAGACAAAACTAAAACGATCGTCAAGCTTGGCGAATTTTGCGGCTTGTTTTGACAAGACTTCCGGGCGAAGAAAGAGGGCGATGAAATCCGTGAAGCTGACTCCGTGCCCTCCGGACTCGAGAAACAGACTCTCATAAATGTTCAACACCTTTACTAGACTCGGGAATCGATGTTGAATAGCATTCTCTGGAGTGAGACCCATCACCACTGATTTGGTGGCGAAGATGTACTCGTCAGGGGGAAGTATTTCCTCGTAACGTTCCCCTCTGACGGGTAGGCCTGAAATTTCTGCAAATTCCTCCAAGGAAATCGAAACCTCTCGGTCCGATAAAAGAAAGGTGTGAGTCGGGGTATTCCACTATTCCAGGAAAGCCTTGACCCACCATACGTGAGGCGTGGGATATTGGAAAAGAGACGCGTAGATAGTAGGGTACAACCCGAGCTTCAGCAGCAGCGACTTTTTGGCCGAGAAGATGTATCGAGTCCACTGCAAGTATCCAGCTGAATGGCGAGGAGTCAAGCCTATCATGTATGCCTGCCCCCAAGGTAACGACTCACCTTGACATATGCGCCGTCCCAGAATATCTAAAGCCATTGGCGGCTGTACAGGTATCGAGCCCATAGAGGGCTAGAGGCGTCCTTCCGTAGTCCAGTTAACCTCCTCCACAACGTAATTCACCTGGGGAGAGTCGGCATAATGAATGGCGGAAATTGGCTCTAAAGGAACCGCACAAGAGAAACTGCGCCGACCTCGAATAATTTGGTTGTACCACAACCCCCATAAGTGAAGAGACTTCTGCTCCGCGTTGTGATCTTTAATCCGTACGAGAACTTCCCGATCCACGGGCGCGTCGGCATATGCACTCTCTGGACGAACAAATGGGAAAGAAGAGTCAAAAGACATAGTACCTGCGTGAAAAGAAATGAGGGTTAGATGTCAATACTATATTACAAATTCTGACATTTGGTACTTTAAATTTGTACCACACTGCAATGCAGGAGAAAAGGACCGAGGGGGACCCATAAAATCAAAGTGACGACTCATCATTTATAAGACAGTCAATCATTAAGGGGGAAATCCTAAAAAGATTCCCATTTAATGAGAAACTCATTGGGCCAAGTAATTAAACCCCCTCGAGAGCAATGCTCTGCAAACAGAAATTACATCTGTCAACTTTTATTATGAAGGGAATAAAAATTCCCTAAAATTTCTAAGAGCCATGCTCTGTGAAAACGATGGAGTAATCCATCAGAACCCTAAAAAGAAGAGCTTTTGCAGAGTAAAAACTCCAAGATCTTTAAGATCTACAAAACGAACTCTAAGAGTTCTTCATAGAGATGAACAACGTTCTAATTAATGGGTTAAGTAACCCTAAAAATCCATTTTAAGATCTACGATCTGAGAAGAGCAAAGCTCTGTTAATAGGTTTGATCCTTACCAAATTTGGGCAGAGTTCTAACTCTAAAAGGAATTTCCTTGGACAGAGATCTTAGCTCTGAAGGGAGAATTAAATTCTCAGAAACAAGAAAGGAAGAAGATGAATAGAAGTCATCTCAAGGGCTATAGGCCCTACTTATAGGCACTGGAAGACGATCCAACTTCCAAGATGATCCAACGGTGGAAAGGTTTCCACCGCTGCACTTACGTGTGAGCCACGTGAGCGCAACGGTGGGGGGGCATTTGTTTCCCCCTAATAAGAGAGCAAGACTCTGTTCAAAATTTGAACTGAGGCAGCGCCTTACGTGCAAAGCACGAGAGCGCCAGTGCCCAAAGTTAAAAACTCTGAGGTAGCGCTTCGCGTGCAAAGCACGAGAGCGCCAGAACTAAAAGTTCTCCACCCTTGGATCAATGATCCAACGAAGATAATAAATCATCAAATTACAGAATTAAATTCTGTTGAGAAAATATTCCTCGAATCTTCCTAAAACAGGAAATGTTAATCTCTGTAAAACAGAGCACCGTTGGATTAAAGATCCAATGGTGATTAAAAATTACCATGATACAAAATAAGCTCTATATGGGAAAATATTTTCCCCAATCTTGTTGAGAACAAGAAATATATCTTCTGTAAAACAGAAGGCCTAGGAACAAAGATCCAACGGTGGATGAAATCCCCAAATCAATTAGAGATCTCTCAATGAGAGATTTTCTTAACTAAATCAATAAACCAGCCTCCACTATATAAAGGACCTAAGACTTCAAGTCTTGTACAGAAGAAACCCACCATAAACTTCAAACTTCAAAGACAAGAACGATTTCTCCTCAAGGTAAATAAAAATAAGTGAGATCATAGTATCTCCTTCATATCTAAGAGATTAACTCTCACATCAGAAGAACTTAGTTCTTTTTACAGATCTCAGATCTATAAGATGAAGTCTTTCATAAGTGAGAATCTAATTCTCAGTGAATTGAATTGAGCAGAACAGAAAACTCAGTACTTAGCACTTAAAGTCTGGCGCTCAGTGCCAAGCGCTCCACACGTGGGCACAATTTAATAAGAAGCGCTTAGCACTCGAAGTCTGGCGCTCAATGCCGAGCGCTCCACGTGCTCCTCACGTGGGCGCTATTTAATAAGAAGTGCTTAGCACTCCAAGTCTGGCGCTCAGTGCCGAGCGCTCCACATGCCCCTCATGTGGGCGCTATTTAATAAAAAGGTGCTTAGCACTCAGTGTTTGGCGCTCAGCGTCGAGCGCCTCACGTGCTCTGCACGAGGGCACCATAAATTGTTTAACACTCCATATAAGAGAATATAAATAAAACAAAAGAAAAAGGGGTGTCAGAACCCAAATCAATGCCCAGCAGTGCTGATACGGAAAGGGGATCAAGCCTAAATAAGTAATCAAGTGGGCTGAGCCCAAGGTTGGCCAAACCCCATATTGACCGAACCCATATGTCTTCTTCTAAATTGGCCTTAGTTACAAACAAGACTACCAAGTCCCTGATGAATATTCATTGGTTCAAGGGTATATCTCTTCACACCTCTGATACATGTCATTGTAATTCTTCAACGTCTTCAGAGAGATGGCGAGTCTCGACAACCAGCAACTGTAGACCGCAACGTCCTTAAACTAATAAGTAATCAACGAGCCTTGCACAAACAACGAGGCTGAGTATGAGGCTCTGATAGCTGGTATGGAGCTTGCTAAAGAAATGAAAATCCTTCGGCTACGAGTCTACGGTGATTCCCAGCTTGTTGTCAACCAGGTAAGCGGAAACTATAAGATATACAAACCCGAGTTAGCTCGATATAGAAGCCGAGTGGTGGAACTCATGAAACGGTTCACTCACATTGAACTTATGAGAGTCCCTAGGGTGTTAAACGGAAAAGCCGACATACTCGCTCGCCTAGCTAAAGAGCTAGCTGATCCTGACATGGATGAAATTCTAATCACAGTCAGAAGACGGAAAATTCTGCCTCCAGTCACTTTGCGTGAAGAAGAAAGCGTAGAACAAAAGAAAAATCCTGCCGAAGAAGCTTTGATCATTCAAGACGAGCCCGATTGGAGAGAACCCTTCATAGAGTACCTCCGATACGGCAAGCTGCCCGAAGAAAAATCTGTGAGGATTCAGGTGAAGAAGAGAGCTCTCCGATACGTATTTGTAAATAATATGCTATACCGCAGATCTTATGACCAACTCTGGCTCTGGTGCCTATCATCGGCCGAAGCCTAAAAAGTCATGAGAGAAGTTCACTCGGGCATCTGCGGGGCTCACCAGTTTGGCCCCAAAATGCGGCTTCAGATCAAGCGGCTTGGATATTACTGGACCACTATGATAAGGGATTGCGAAGATCAAGCAAAGAAATTCCATCTCTGCTAAATTCACGGTGATTTCATTCACAAGCATCCTAATCCGTTACATCCTACGGTGGCGTCGTGGCCTTTCGAGGTTTGGGGCACCGACATAGTTGGCCCAATTGATCCTCCGTCATCCAAAGGCTACCGGTTCATATTGGCCTCAACTGACTATTTCTCCTGATGGGATGAAGCTGTCCCGCTAAAAGAAGTCAAGACAGAAAATATTCTGACGTTCTTCCAGCATAATATTCTATACCGCTTTGGTACACCAAGAAGAATCATTTCTGACAATGGGCCTTCTTTCAAGAGCTTCAAAATCTCAAGGTTCACTACTCAACACAAGATAGACTGGAGATATTTCTCCATCTATAATCCAAGAGCCAATGGGCTAGCTGAAGCCTTCAATAAGACTCTATGCAAGCTCCTGAGGAAAAATGCTTCAGCCAACAAGAGAGACTGGAATCTCAAACTTCATGAGGCGTTGTGGGCATATCGTACCATGCACCGTACTCCAACTCAGTCCACTCCATACTCATTACTCTTCGGAGTGGAGGCGATCCTCCCCCTCGAAATCGAAGTTCCAAGCTTAAGAATGGCCATCCAGCACGAGTTGACGGAATAGGAAAACCTGCTTCTTCGGTTCGAAGAGCTTGACGCCCTCGAAGAAAAGTGGCTCGCGGTGCAGCAAAATCTGGAGCTATATCGAGCTCAAATGTCACGGGCCTATAACAAGATGACCCGTCTCCGCGCTTTCAAGAAAGGCGAATTGGTGTTGGTCCTCAAAAGGCCAATCATCCCCAATCGACATGCCAAAGGGAAATTTGAGCCAAACTGGGAAGGGCCATACGTCATCGAGAAAGTGTTCGACGGAGGATCCTACAAACTAATAAGTGCCGAGGGAGAAAGGCCCATGCCACCCATCAATAGCCGATATCTCAAGAAATACTATACGTGAATGCTCCAAGTCGCAGACGAATTGAGCACACCAACCCTATTGTTTGGATCATATATCCTGTAAAACCGTATACAATCCACGGGCGTAAACGACCCCTATCTCTCCAAGTCTTACCGGCGAGACTACTTTTAAAGTTCCATCGACGATGAAGCAAAAAAAAAACGGTATGTCCACAAGCAAAACGGGCACGGATGAAAACCCGAAAGGGCTCCATGAGTAAAAACAGCAGGACTGCCGGCGAGTTTGTGAAAACTCGAAATGGCGCAAACTCGTGAAAAGAGATAAAATATACTTGCAAAGTCCTCTTGAATTTGTGAGGAGAAAATCCCTGCGTGAGATCCTTACGACTCACAAAGGAGAAACATACTTAGGAATCCTCACGATTCCTAAGGAGAACATACACCTGCGAGATCCTCTTGACTCGTAGGGAGAAAATGCTTTTATGAAACCCTTACGGCTCATAAAATTGAAAAACCTTAGGTGATAGGGATCTGAACCTGTCTCCTGAGCTATCGCTCCCCAACGAGAAATGACAAATGATGAGTCGCTCCTGGCGTTACGCTTCAGTGTTAGCGGTGCTGATGCCGACCCAAAACCTAAATCCTAAGTCTTCCCAAACGGCGAATGATGAGTCGCTCCTGGTACCATATTCCAGTGCAACGATGCAGACGCCAACCAAAATCCAAATCTCCCAAATTCTCCCAACCCTACGGCCAGTTCCTAAATTGACTACCGTATACAATCTACGGACTCAAATAATTCTCATCACACCCAGGCCCCACGGCAATCACAAGCCCCGCGGTCGGTCTCCGCCATCGGAATTATGCTCCATTTGGGAAGACCCACTCATGTGTCCTCACGATACATGGGGAGAGCAAAATTTACGAGATCCTCTCAACTCGTAAGAAAACACCTTCGTGGGATCCTTACGACTCACAAAGGAAAAACACACTTGGGGTCCTCACGACTCCTAAGGAGAAAATACACCTACGGGATCCTTTCGACTCATAGGGAGAAAATGCTTTTATGAGACCCTTACGGCTCATAAAATTGAAAAGCCTTAGGTGATAGGGATTTGAACCTGTCTTCTGAGCCATCGCTCCCCAATGGGAAATGGCAAATGATGAGTCGCTCTTGGCATTACGCTTCAGTGTTAGCGGTGCTGATGCCGACCCAAAACCCAAATCCCAAGTCTTCCCAAACGGCGAATGATGAGTCGCTCCTGGTACCATATTCCAGTGCAGCGATGCAGACGCCAATCAAAATCCAAATCTCCCAAATTCTCCTAGCCCTACGGCCAGTCCCCAAATTGACTACCGTATACAATCTACGGGCTCAAATGATTCTCATTACACCCAGGCCCCACGGCAATCACAAGCCCCATGGTCGGTCTCTGCCATCGGAATTATGCTCCATTTGGGAAGACCCACTCATGTGTCCTCATGATACATGGGTAGAACAAAACTTACGAGATCCTCTCGACTCGTAAGAAAAACACCTTCGTGGGATCCTTACGACTCACAAAGGAAAAACACACTTGGGGGTCCTCACGACTCTTAAGGAGAAAATACACCTACGGGATTCTTTCGACTCGTAGGGAGAAAATACTTTTATGGGACCCTTACGGCTCATAAAATTGAAAAAGCCTTAGGTGATAGGGACCTAAACTCGTCTCCTAAGCCATCGTTCCCCCAGCAAGTAAAGACAAATGATGAATTTCTCCTGGCACCTGTGTTTTAGTGTTAGCAATGCTGATGCTAACCCCAATCCCAAAATTCCAAACTTTTGACCTAATAGACCCCTACATCGTTAAATTGGGAACAAATGACCTCTAAGTCGTTAAAGTGGGAACAAACGACCCCAAAGTCGTTAAACTGGGAACGAGGAAAATTTCCTCATGGCAAATGATGAGTCGCTCCTGGTACCATATTCCAATGTAGCGGTGCTGATGTCAACCCGAATCACATCAAGTCAGCAAGACAACTAACGACCCCCTGGCGGAATCAAACCCTACCTTGGAAACAAGTCGAGTCCCGACACCGCAGAAAGCGGAGCAAGTCAACTTCAACCTAGACACTGCAGAAAGCGGAGCAAGTCAAATCCAAACTCAACACCATAAGAAGCGGAGCAAGTCAAATAGAGTCATCGATCGTCCAAGTCGCAAAAAGGGCAGCACTGACCGTCCAAGTCGCAAAAAGGGCAACACCGACCTTCCAAGTCGCAAAAAGGCCAGCACCGACCGTCTAAGTAGCAAAAAGGGCAGCACCGACCGTCCATGTCGCAAAAATGGCAGCACCGATCATCCATGTCGCTAAAAGGGCAACACCGACCATCTACGTCGCAAAAATGGCAGCATCGACCTCCACGTCGTTAAAACGGGAACCAGATCAAGTCGACCTCCATGTGAAAGAAGATCTATCAATTTCATGCACACAACCCACATATGTGGTGTGCATTTATTGATGGGGGGCAATTTGTTAGGGTCAAAATTTACACCCCGGTTGACCAAGTCAAAATCTAAGTCAACCCCAAGCCAAGTAGGCCCATGCCCAGGTCAAGTGGGCCAATGCCCGGGTCGAGCCCGAACATGAATCCGCCGGCCTCCTCCATGCCAAAAAAATTTTTTGTAATAAATAATTTTGGTGTATTTTTTTATGAATAAATGTAAGAAAAATAGGCATAAAGCCAAATTTTTGTAAAGCCCATAGCTCATGTGCAAAAGAATTAAGCACATAAGGCATGGGGTGACACAAGTGCCATTTGGCAAAGCTCAAGGAGCTATATGTAAAGTGTGTAGCCTATAAAGGCAAAAACATGATGAAAATATCTATGATAACTTTTTCCATTCTAAAAAATTCTAGGGTTTGTGCCTCCTTCTCCTTTCTCAAGGTTCTAAAACCTTCCCCCTTTTTAACTTAAATCAAGAGTTTAATTCTTCCCTTTTCCAAAAAGAAATAGTTTTTCACCATAAAACCATTGAAGGGGAGCTCGGATCTTCAATCAGATCTCGAAAAAGGGAGACTTTTAAGTCTCACCCCTTTTTCTCCAAGATCCAGCCGATCAAGAAGAAGAAGAAGGAGACCCATATCCAAAAATCCAACTTTGGACAGATCCAAGGCTCAAAAGAAGCTCCTTGGCTAAAGAGAGAAGAGAGGGGTCCCCTTTGATCACCTCTGAAGATCTTTGGGGGGTTCAACTCCAAGACCCAAATTCTCAAAGGAGTTTAACTCCTATTCCAGATCATTTAGGAGTTTAACTCCACATCTAAATCTTTTAGAGTTTAACTCCACTCAAAATCCCTTGGGAGTTCAACTCCTAGCCCAGGGGCTAAGCTCCTTTTCCACTAGTGTTTCCAGCGATCGCGTGCCGCGCACGTGACCCGCAGGCACCCAGTGGTCGCTTGCCGCGCATGTGACCCGCGAGCGCCCAGCGGTCGCGTGCAGAGCACGTGACCCGCGGACGCTAAGTGCCTACATGCGCCTCACGCGACTCACGGGCGCTCAGCGCCCAGCGGTCGCGTGCAGCTCACGTGACCCACTGGCGTCCAGCGGTCGCGTGCAGCTCACGTGACCCACTGGCGTCCAGCGGTCGCGTGCAACACACGTGACCCGTTGGCGCCCAGCGGTCGCGTGTTGCGCACGTGACCCATGGGCGTCCAGAGCCTATGCGCTGCGCACGTGACTCGTGGGCGCCACGCGCCGGGTACGTTTCCCGCGGGTGCCAAGCGCCCATGCACCGTGCACGAGACCCGCGAGCGCCAAGCGCCCACGCGCCAGGCACGTGACCCGTGGGAGACTAGTTCCCACGTGCCTTGCACGCGTCTTTAAGACGCTCCTCACCGTAAAAACTCTGCGGGGCCCCCGATATATCCAAAACCCCTTCAAAACACAACACTGCAAATTGAGTTCGCATGACCTGTTTGACCCTTCAATCGGAGGTTTCCTCGCTCTAAAAGCGATTAGTAATTAACGGCAGCTTAGTCCGCAGCTGCCGAAGATTTGGATCCCCACAATCAATAAACCCCAGCCTACCCTAGGCAGGGGGAATCTGTAGTACGCCTGACAAGCGCGCGTGTATTCCCATCTCAATGGGGTGATGAAAAATACCCCACACCAAGTATGAATTGTATTCTGTGTATCTGTGTTTCAATTTATGATTTCGCTTAAATTTAGGGTTGTTAGTGTGTATGTGCTTTATGTAGCGTTGAAAAGATTAAATCATCATTTTTGTAAAGAAGTAAGTTCTTTATATAGGGTTAACCCTAATTTTTGGAGGAATTAAATTCCCATATGTTCCTCTTATTTCTTTTTGTTCGTTTGAAGCATTCACATAGGAAACACGTGAGGCTTCAAAATAGTCCTAAGCACTAATGAGTCACCAAGCTAATCTTGTGTTTTCTTAGAGATATTGATCTCCTGTTAATGACATTTTTAGTCATCGATGATCATCAAGATTTCAGTTTTGAGGACCTTGGATCATCATTATTTTTTTGAAGAACTAAGTTCTTTATATAGTGTTAAACCCTAATTTTTGGAGGAATTAAATTCATATATGTTCCTGTTATTTCTTTTTAAGTTAGTTCTTTTCCCCTAAGTTTTGAATCTGCAGAACAAAATCGCTCCGATGAGAATTAAATTCTCAACTTGTGGGGAGATTTGCTTCTGCAAATCTCAACCAGAGCAAGAACTAAGTTCTTATATGAAGGGTTAAGTTTACAGTAAAATTGTAGGTTTACGTTATCATCGAGTATCCGACTGAAAGAACTAGTGCACCCTAAACTCTAACCCTAATTTTTGGAGAAATTAAATTCCTATATGTTCCTGTTATTTCGTTTTAATTTAGTTCTTTTCCCCTAAGTTTTGAATCTGCAGAACAAAATCTTTCCGATGAGAATTAAATTCTCAACTTATGGGGAGATTTGGTTCTGCAAATCTCAACCAGAGGAAGAACTAAGTTCTTATATGAAGGGTTAAGTTTACGGTAAAGTTGTACGTTTATGTTATCATCGAGAATCCTACTGAAAGAACTAGTGCACCCTAAACCTAATTTTTAGAGAAATTAAATTCCCATATGTCCTTATTATTTCTTTTTAAGTTGGTTCTTTTCCTCTAAGTTTTGAATCTGCAGAACAAAATCTCCCCGATGAGAATTGAATTCTTAACTTGTAGGGAGCAAATCTCAACCAGAGGAAGAACTAAATTCTTATATGAAGGGTTAAGTTTACAGTAAAGTTGTGCGTTTACGTTATTATCGAGTATCCTACTGAAGGAACTAGTACACCCTAAACCCTAACCCTAATTTTTGGAGGAATTAAATTCCCAAATGTTCCTGTTATTTCTTTTTAACTTAGTTTTTCCCCCTGAGTTTTGAATCTGTAGAACAAAATCTCCCCGATGAGAATTAATTCTCAACTTGTGGGAAGATTTGCTTCTGCAAATCTTAACCAGAGGAAGAATTAAGTTCTTATATGAAAGGTTAAGTTTACAGTAAAGTTGTGTGTTTACGTTATATCTAGTATCCTACTGAAGAAACTAGTGCACCCTAAACCCTAACTCTAATTTTTGGAGGAATTAAATTCCCATATGTTCCTGTTATTTCTTTTTAAGTTAGTTCTTTTCCCCTAAGTTTTGAATCTGCGGAACAAAATCTCCCCAATGAGAATTAAATTCTCAACTTGTGGGGAGATTTGCTTCTGCAAATCTCAATCACAGGAAGAACTAAGTTCTTATATGAAGGGTTAAGTTTATGGTAAAATTGTGCGTTTACGTTATCATCGAGTATCCTACTGAAGGAACTAGTACACCTTAAACCTTAACCCTAATTAACCCAAAATTATCCTAAATTAACCTAATCAACCCAAATTAACCTAAATCAACCCTAATCATCACCCTAACCCAAATAAACCCTAATCAACCCAAAATTAACCCAAATAAACTCTAATCAACACCCTAACACAAATATACTCTATTTACCTAATTAACCCAAATTAACCCTGGCCCAAACCCTAACCCAAATCAACCTAACCCTAATCATCACCCAAACCCCAGCCCAAATTAACTCTAGCCCAAACCAAAATTAACCCTAATAATCACCAACCCAATTTTACCTAATTAACCCTAACCAACCCTAACTCTAAACCTACCTAATTAACCCTCACCCTCACCCTAACCCTAAACCCAACCCGAACCTTAAACCGAAACCTAACCCTAATTCTAACCCCAAAACGAACGATAACCCTAACCTTAACCCCAAACCGAACCCTAAACCTAACCCTAACCCACCTAATTAACCATAACCATAACCCTAACCCTCACCCTAACCCTAATTAACCCGAAACTAACCCTAACCCTAAAATCAACAATAACATAAAAATTAAGAATAATTAATACTTCAAAATGGAAATTAACTCACCTCAGTTGTAGTTTTGCTGGCGGATGGAGCTCGACGATGTGGAGGAGGCCGGGGATAGAGCTCGACGAGGTAGCGGCGGCAAGATGGCGACGAGCAGGAAATTTTGGCGAGACTGTGGCGAGACTGAGGTGGAGGAGCTCGACAAGGTGGTGGCAGAGACTGAGGTAACGACGGCGGCGGGAAGTTTTGGCGACGAGAAGTGGGTCCGGCGGGTGACAAGACGGCAGGAAGTTTTGACAACGCGCGGGGAAGATGGTGAGAAAAATTGGGGGCGAGGAATTTCTGGGCTTTATTTTTTTTATAAATAACCCTTAGTTGCCCCTATGGATTAATCCGTAGTGTTTTCTTTTGCGGCTTCGTAGGGCCAAATAAAAGATTACATTTTAATATTTTTAAATTAATCCGTAAGGAACTATAGGGGCAACCATTTGGCCCTACGGATTAATCCGTAGGGATAATAAAAAGTTGCCCATACGGATTCCTGTAGCCGTAGGGGCAACCCCTTATTGTAGTAGTGTCTTCGACAAGGAAGACCGACCCCAAGCTCATTCCCGGAGTTTCTAGGAGCGTAAGAAGTGGAAAGAAGACGAAGGACACGACTACAAAGGTAGCTATCACTATCCGAGCAGTTAACCTTCTCTAGCTCACTGATTTAGTCTTTGGATTCGATTCTAGATCGTAAAGTTCGAGCTCTTGTTGTGGAAATTTTTGTTTTTTATTTGGCTTTAGTCGCTAGTTAGCGGCATGAGCACGAGCGTCTACTTACATGGTATTAAAACCACCCAAACACTAGAACTAGTATTAAACGATGTTTACATTTCGAAACTAAAAATTCCGTTTTTTTTTCAAAACCCAAATATCAAGTTTCTGTTTGAATTTTTTTTATCTCTAATTTTATTTAAATAAGTGCAGAGGAGTGTTCTTGATATAATATTTACACTATATGAAAACGAGGTTGAACAAACATAGAAAAACCACCCATTTTCAAGTTTGGCCCGCTACTGGCGGTTTTCCTAAGTCCTATGGTCCTCGTTTTCATCCGGTGTATTGGGTTTTGGAAATTGAGATTTTTGGTTATGTTTGATTTGCCCCAGATTTCATTTAGTATTATCTTTGTATTCGGGCAACTCGAAAGTCTTAAAAACTCGAAACGTTTACATCATTTATATCTTTAGTTCATAATTGTGTTTGTTTAAGTCGTCTAATTACTATAGGTCGATTAAATAGGATTGTAAATACTTGCTTCTGCTGTGGTTATTTATATCTTGTGATGGATTAGACGGATAGTCATGGTGGATAGCCCTCTCATCGTAGTTATGGATATATATTTATTATTCGGGGCGAGCGGCCGGATTGTAGCCATCGTTATCGCTTGTTGCATATTGTTTTTTTGGGACACGACCGGGTAGAGCTCGATATTACCATTGTATATTCATTCATTCTTGTATTAGGATAACCCATAGAGAAGTTCTCGAATAGCCGGGTTCTAGAGTGTGTTAGGTAATCGTCTCGCAGTGGCGAGTT
The DNA here is from genome assembly GCA_030015575.1 of Agapanthus africanus. Classification (NCBI taxonomy): domain Eukaryota; kingdom Viridiplantae; phylum Streptophyta; class Magnoliopsida; order Asparagales; family Amaryllidaceae; genus Agapanthus; species Agapanthus africanus. Next base: position 566,042,642 of record JASDDO010000031.1, read on the forward strand.
CGAGACGCCTCGCTCTAGAATTGGCGGGCTATTCGCCGTACTTGTAGGGGTTTAGGATAGACTCACAGTGGAGTGCTCAAGTTTTTGGATTCCATGAAGTGGCGGGTGGCCCACTCATGTTATTGAGTGATGGTTGCCTCACTTCTAGAATTGACGAGTAGCTTACCACGCTCGTAAGGGTCTTTTGGTTCATGTGATGTTCGAGCTATCCACACGACTGGTGAACGTTGGTTATCATTTGCGGTTCAAACGAAACATGAGACTCCTAGTTTATCTGCTAATTCCATCTTATTTATCGCATACCTGCGATGTTTATTACCTGCCTGTGATGATATATATAAATGTTGTATATGTTTTGCATCTGCGCTAGCCCTGCCCATGCACTGTCATAAGTTAAGTAACCTTACAGTGAAGTCCCCGGACCCCGTGGTGAATACGGGTGGTATATACGTATATTCTATTTTCGTTGTTTTCTGTGATGCATATGCTTAATTGATGGGACCGTGTAACGACTCCGAATTTACTGTACGGAATTTTCCAGTTTAATGTACATAAATGAGTTATACAGCCTGAGATTGAGTTATAAATTAATTTTGTTTAATAACAGCAAGAAACAACTTGTAGCTCACTGGTGAAGTTTTGCACTGCTGTGACATAGCCCCTGTGTTCGATCCCTATTAGACACATTATTTTTTCTGATTTTTCTTTTTAACTTTTTGGAAGCCCAAAAGTTTATACGTGCAATACACATAAAAATGAAAAGTCAGAAAAATAAAACATGTGGAAAATGGAGTAAACACTGAGCTGTACACGTGGCATAAATTCAGAGGCACGGAGCCTTAGATTGGCCAGCGGAAAGCCTATAATGGCTGGTACCGATGGTTCAACAGTGGCAAATGAGGCCCAGACTTTGCACACTTGACTCTTCCCCTATCCCGAACTCTTCTGCACTGTTTGATTTCCCTGCAATCAAATAGAGACCTTTCATTTCATCATTAAACCAAATTTTAATGCTTTTTAAACCAAATTTTTAATTCCAAAACCCTAATTCTACACTATAAATACTACCACACACTATGGCTCAACATCATTCAGAAATTTCTAACCAAAACTCTCAAAAAATTCTCTAAGTACAAGTGGAGTAAAGAGGAGTTAGTAAGCGGTCAACTTTCGTCGAAAGATCGAAGCTATTCCGGAGCTCCCGCAATGCTACGACGACAACCCTCTCTTCTTATACCTTTTCTTAACCTAACTAAGTTGTAAGTCTCTCCTAAACTTCTTTTCTCTTCATTGAATTTATCTTTTTATAAAAATTGGTAAAAGTTGAGTTAATACCGATATCACTTTTTCCAACTCCTATAACTCCAATTCCTATTATCTTTTGGTCAACCAAATTTTTATACAATACGTGTAACCTTAAACCCTAATATTTAGAATCAAAATTTTATCAAAATTCTCATGTGAAATAACAATAGTAACACTTTTTCATTTAAATACTATGAACTTTAAATATCACCTCTTTTATTTTTTGTTACAAACATACCTTTAGGAAAACTTCACGAGGTAACGACCTAACTCTCATACACACACTTGGTTTCATAGCATGATACTCTTTGAATGTATTTTTCGATGCGAAGACATTATTACAAGAAAATACCACTTACTATAAAAACCGGATTTCTTTTAAATTGTATTTTAAATTCCTTTGTGATTATGCCTCTACAACCCTCTTTAGGAGACCCTCTATTGGATGGTACGGATTATCGCACATCCTTAGGCTAGCAGAGCGAGATGCAGACCTCCTCACGGAGCATTCGATCTCGAAAGGTTTTAAATACGGTTTTTAAGAAAAACGAATTTTTCTAATTAAATAAAATCAATTTTTTAATAATTATATAAAATTACAAAATCCATATATTTTCAAAATATAATAAACGTACATTTTTAAAATGAAAGAATTACAAATTTCACTAAAATACCATCAAGATAACAACAAAAGACAAGTTTTACAATAAAACACCATGAACTTTCCAAGCTAAGCAATTATCACTAAAATACCTCAAATCCTTAAAATTCATATCCATGAAAACCCTAAATAATATAAATAAATACTCGAGATTTATTTTGAAATTTTATTAAAAAATATTTTTCATAAAACCACATCGAGTTATATAAAACAATATTTAAGGACTTTAGTAAATATAGGTTTAAGCGGGATCAATTCTCTTGAGCCCCAGACAGCCGAAGAAAGTGAGTGCTTGCCTATTTAAGATAGAAAACTTAATGGAGTTATCAATGGTAATTGTCTTGGAAAAAGACATAAATCCTGCTGTCCATGTGCAGCAGTTACCGATAACTCCCGAACCTAATTAAGGATCTAAATCAGTTACAAGTGTCTGACTCAGTCTGAGTCTAACTCAAACCTGAATCCAAACTAAAATCAGAGTCCAATTCAAACATGAATCCAAAGTCTAACATGAATACTTGAACCTGAACCAGAGTACTTGAATTCAAACATCAATACCAAACATGAATACTTGACTTGACTTGACCGAATCATGGTTATAACTTGACCTGACTACTTGAATACATGATTATATCCTGAACATGACTACTTGAACAAATTGTATCCATGGTTTCGGCAAGACCTGTAAATATAACCTATACAATAGATTACACGGGGATAACAGTGTAGATTGGTACGGAATGTATTAACGTGGCACAAGATGGTTACTTAAAAGACACCTCGTGCCGTTGTACCGTGGGTTTTGACGGGGCCTTGTACTACATGTTACCATAGTTCACGGGGTAAGATGGACTTCTCTCGTATACAAAAATACCTTCTGTACCAAGCTAAAAACAACTACGTTAGACCTGTACAACTTACCAGTTCCATTTTACATTACTTGTTATATTCCATTCCTTCTTTTAGAACTTACCGAGCGCTAGTTCGCTGATGACATTTATGTCTTTTCTTTCTTTGGAATGTTCGTTAGGAGGTCCGGACTCTCAGGAGATCGAGCCTAGCCAGGAGGACTTGGACCAGTTCACTACCCAGGCGGACTTCTAGCTCTCCTTGTATTTACTTTCAGTTTGTATGCCACTGTTTAAGCATTGTTTATAACATTGTATCTTTTCATTTTCAATCAGTTGTATGTAAAGTGAATGTAAATAAAATTTTTTGTTTATTATTTTATATCACTTGTCATTCTTGTGCATTATATATATATATATATATTGCTTAATTATGCTTAACGTATTTATTTCTTAGTACATACGTTGCTGCCCGCCACGTCACCGTTTCCGTACACTGGAATGCGGGGCGTGACAGGTTTTGTTGGCGTCCCATGTAGGTCAGTTCTGCATGAAGTCCTAAACAATATATATCATAAGAATTATAAAAATCGGCAACTATACATTCCTTACATTTCACATTCCTTGAATCTATCCTAACCTTTCTTTTTTCTATCAAGGTCATGGATTCACCGAACAACACCTGCATGAACATCAATGGCAACACTCCACCGCCTACTCTACCACCATCATCTACCGTTGCAGTTCCCATCAACGAGCAAACGGTATTGTTTGAGACAATCAAGAGCCTCTTGGAAGGTTAGCAGCAGCAGACTGCTATTCTCATGCACCGCCCAGAAGTCGAAGCACCTGGTGTCAAGCAATTCCGGGCACTGCACCCGAAACATTTCTAAGGAAAAGAGAGCCCACTGGAGGCAGAAGAATGGGCTCAGTCAATAGAAGATGATCTGGCGGCAGCACAAGTGCCAGAGATTGCTTGTGTGAGAGTTGCGAAGCTGTAACTAACAGATAACGCTAGAGTCTGGTGGAAGGCTGAAAAGAGCCGTCTCGCTCAACCGATTGAATGGAAGACGTTTCGCGATATGTTCAGCGCGAAGTACTTCCCTGAGACTGCCCGTTTTGATATGGAGCAGCAGTTCATCCACTTACAACAAGACTCGATGTGAAGAAAGTCCGTGGATGAATATGATGCTAAGTTTACCATGCTTAGCAGGTAAGATATTGTCTCAAATTCAAATTCCTGATTTCACTCACTACACTGCTTACACAAGGTCGTAACAGGTTCACTGCACACCTTATCCCGACTGATGAGATTCGGGCCAGACGATTCCAACAGGGCTTAGACCCGGAGATTCAAGCGGCATTAGCCACAAGCGATTTCCCAACCCATGAACTTTCTCCGAAGGCTGCACGACGCTATGAGTCAGTTGTGAAGAAGAAGGGCAGACCGCAGACTGCTGGTGTGAAATGCCCTGCCACACAAATGATAGGAGGAGCCTCTTCTAGGCCGACTTTTGCACCCAGGAGACGGGAAGGATCATTTAACCAGCCCGGTCCAGACTTTTGTTTCTACTGCAAGAAAAATGGACACATAGCGAAAGACTGCAGGCGTGCAAATGGCCTGTGTTTGGTTTGTGGCGCATCCACTCAAGCCATAGGAGCATGTCCATATCGACTCAACCCAGCTCCAACACCTAGACCCGCAATCACAGTCCCGCAGGGGCCAGCTATTCAGGCCCCTGCACCTCGTCTAGCTCTCCTTGTACTACCTCCACGTGGACCTCTTGCATAGCCTCCTCGTCAATTCCACGAGGCACAGAGAAACGTGACTCAAGGGCAAAGAAACATGCCTCAAGGGCAGAGGAATGTGCCTCTAGTATGGAGGAATGTATCCAGACGTCAGGATTTCACAATGACGGTTGAGGAAGCCGAAGCCGCCGGCCAAGTAATCACTGATAATTCCCAATCCTTTCATCTTTTCAATTCTTGTATACCTTTATATTTCTCCTGTATCTAAAACCAACCTCACACAACTTAGGTATTATACTAGTAGCCACCCTTCCTGCACTCGCACATTTCAACGCTGGAGCATCACACTGCTTCATGTCCCAACAATTCGTGAGAATACATGGAATTCCCGTGAAGCCACTCATTTCAAGCTGGAATGTCAGTTCCGGGAATGGAGTATTAAAAGCAACTATGGGATTTGATCAGTGTCCAGTTGTAGTTTGCGAACGAGAATTGTACGCGAATTTCAAAGTACCGGACATCCTAAGGGCTGGGTAGTCTATAAGAATACCCTTAAAAGTGTCCCCAGTCGTACGAATATCAAGACAGGGTATCGATATTCCAGAATAGACTGCTGTATACATTTCTAGGCCCCGACGAGGGGCGATGGTTAATCTCACAACCATTGGTGTTTTCACTTAAGATTGTATACAGGTGCTCACTGTGGGTGGGTACACTGGACGAACTCACCAAGAACTGTTGGATGGTATTATACCTAACGTCAGATGGCAGTTCTCATGTGGCATGTGTACAGGTAGTCTGTAGACTTAAGATCATCATTTGTCTCGTGTGAATTCCCATTGTGCTTTGATTACTACCCTACCACGGCTCAAAAGAGTTGTGTAAATAGGTTTTAATTGGGTACAGTCCCGAGCCATATAGAGGCAGTGAGTGATTGTTAGGGATTTGTCTCTCACGGTATTGGGAGTCAATGTCGCACTGTGTTTGGTTGGTCAACACCATATGCCCCTGGCCAGGGCAGTTGAGAATTACTGATAGTTAGATCGGTAATTTTTAGGATGGTCTTGAGCCACACCAGCACGACTTATCAAGATTAGTAGGGGTCTGACGTTAACCGCCCCCAGACTCGATATGCGATACTCTCAGACGAACAGACCGGACTGTACGGATATTGTCACGGACATGCTCAGTAGGGGTTCGGATGAGTTTGCTCGTCGGCCTTCTTTTCGACAGGTATCTGGGTAGACGTTACGTACAGCTAGTTAGCTGACGCGCTTGTGGTTAAACCCACTACCAGCGTACTGTCGAGGTTTTAGAGTCCCGCACAGAGGGTTTCTCTGGTTCAGGCAAAACGATGTAGAGGCCGTATGGTTTTACGTAAAGTATTCCGATCATATACATGTACTAGCTACATGGATTTTGTTCGGACGAATAATACTAGTGGGCTTAGGATTAAGCCGTATTCTGCTATTATATTATTGGATTATCTTTATCTCTTGGTATTCGTATTTTTTGCAGTACGAATACGGGTATGTATATACGGTAAGGGCATTCTTGTAATTTTGCAAGAAGTGCTTCTAGAAGGAGACACCTCATTTTTTTGCATATATCTATTTTTGGAAAGTAGATAATAAGGTTGAGGAATGGAGATATTTGTGGCATAGGATGAAATATGGCTAATTCTTTAGTTTATTCATTTGCTCTTACTATTCAAGTATGGTTGCATTTTTCTATGGAAAAATAATTCATACTTGATGATTGGTAAAAAGACTTGGTCATTCTTCACTTCCCATTCAAGACTTCATTCTACACTTTGTATTCTCTCTCCATTGCTCTCCTTCTTCTTGCTCAAACCCTAATCCTCACATGTGTTGTAAAACCTAGGGTTCTTTGAGATAAATTAGTCAAACCAACTCTCTACATCTCCTAAAGTATCTAGATTAGCAAATTAGATACTTTAGTTACCTCATTCTTGAGGTTAGAGCTTGAACCATAGACTCTCGGGTGGATCGTCTTCGACATGAGGAAACCGACGACCAAAATCGTTCCGTACAATCTTGGAGCTTAAGAAGGGGACAAGAAGACCCGAAGGACTAGAATCATCAAGGTATAAACCACTTACATGGTAGTTTAGAACTTTTATGAGTTTAGTTAGCCAAGGTTTATGAGTGATCTTGGTAGTTTGTCGATATTACTTGCATAATAATCATTTTTTGTAAATTCCGCCTCTCCATAAGCCTTGTGAAGTGTGTGACATCGACTTACATGATATCAGATCCGGTCAATAAATCTTAACTAGCTAGTTAGTACGTATTTAGGACTTCGATCGATATAAATTATCCGAATTGTATCTCCATTACTATCTTGCTGTTCGATTTTTAAAGTTGTTAAAAAAATATTTTCAGTAATCTTAAAATTATGTGCAGGCTTTTCTAGAACCAAGAATAAAATTTGAGCACATGAGCTCCTAATTAGACTGCTAATCCGAGGCCTAATTGTGGCTAATGTGCTCCAAAGTTTTTCTGGGTTTCGGGTTCATAGAAATGTGATTTTTGGTACATTTAGTTTTTACCCAGATTTGTTTGTGTACTGGTTTGTATATGGGGTAAATGCGGAAAGTTTTAATCGATCAAAATTCTAAATTCTTGCTTATCTATGTATTTGTTTCTGCGACCGTGAATATCATTGAGCGGTATAACCCGACTGATTGCTATATGTACAATCAGACGGGTTTACGAATATGATATTCTCGTTGATGTTCTATGTTGCACTGCTGTTATGGATAATTTGTCGTGGTGGATGGCCTATTGTGCAATGGTTGTAGTACAGTGTTGATTCATTTGTATATTCATTATTGCGGGGCGAGCGTCCGACATATGGACTGCCGTTTCCGCCCGTATATTCTTTTATTGGGGCATGGCTAAGTTGAGGTTGATGTCACCGTTGTATATATTTTCTTTTTCTGTACTAGGATTACCCCGCGAAAGAGTGCTCAAGTATCCGGATTCTAGAAGACAACGGGGCCCTATCTCATGGCGTTGAGACCGGGGTGCCTTACTCTATAATTGGCGGGTTACTCGCCGCACTCGTAGGGGGTACAGGATGACCCACGGTGGCGTGCACAAGTTACCGGATTCCGTGAAGCGCTGGATGGCCCACTCACTTTGTTGATTGGGGTTGCCTCGCTTCCGGGATTGGAGAGTGGCTTGCCGCGATCGTAGGGGCCTAGGTTCTTCATTGCACAGGCTATTCACACGACAGGGAATGTCGAGTTTCATTTATGGCTCAAATAAAACTCGGGGCTCCAAAATTATCCGCTATTCTTTTTGCTTATTAGTTTTTTGTGATGTTGCTTATATCATGCCTTGGACGAATGGTTATATATATATATATATTATATATACACACACATACACACACACACTAGTAGATATTGTATATGTTTTGCATCCACGCTAGTCCTGCCCCCGCCCTGCCATTAGTTAAGTTACCTAACGGTGCATGACAAGGCCCCGTGGCGAATGCGGATGGCATATACGTACATTTTATTTTCGTTCTTTTCTGTTGTGATAGGAATTAAATGATGGGACCACATTAATCCTCATTAATGCAAGATAAGAAAGCTAAAAACATATTGTTGGAACATTTTGAAAACCCACTCGGTTCCTTTCAAAACACTTGTTTAAAAGGCGGAGTTTGAACCACTCCTTTTCAAAGCTATCTTTCCTTCAACGATATCAAGTTCATTACATTCAAGGTTTACGCCAAAAACCAGACGTAGCCCTCCGTCGTTTCAAATGAGTAGCACATCGTATTCATGCTATGTTTGTTGGCCTTCTTCAAGGTATAGTGAATGGTAGCGGTGTGTTGCTTGTTTGTAGCATAGATAGATACATTGGTTTAGGACAGTCATATAGCCTTGTTGGCCTTCGTCAAGGATGAGTACGGGTGGGTCTAAATTAATCAGGACAATGACGGAAAGAACTTGACTTGCATCTTATGATTTGTTGGCCTTCATCAAGGTCATAAGAGTTTGGGGAAAAAATCATATCGGGAGTTTCAAACACAAAAGAAACTTGCAAATTTAGCATATCTTCTAGAGTGTGGTGACTAGAGTGGCTTTCATCTAGGTCATCACACAATGATAGTTGGATCCCGATCCCACTGATGAGTAGGATTACTCTTGGGAGATACTTTTTACTTCACAATTAGCTAACCTATTAGATGTCTAGAAAGTGTTAACGAGGCTACGCCTCTATGGAAACGAGGTTTATTTTAATTAGGTTCATGCGAGAGCACGGGGAATCTCTCTCGGAGTACCAACACCTACCTGGCTGAACGGTTAGCGAACTTGTAAAGTGTAAATGATCCCGACTAGTTCTCCTTTTAAAGGTTTGATGGAGAATTCGAAAAAACAGTGGGAGCCTTCCTGGTTAGATAAGATAATAAACCAATCTAACATACGCTGAGTGTTTCTTTTCTCTCTCTCTCTCTGGCAGCAACCATGACGGGATTTAAATTATTACTTGAAAAAAACACGCTGACTGGGCCAAACTATAAAGATTGTCTGAGGAACGTTAACATTGCACTTACTTATGACAAAGTAGCACACGTCCTTACTAGTACTGCTCCCCTAGTCCCATGACCAGACTCCTCAGTTGCGGACATCAAGAGCAACAAAACGTGGGACCTGGATTGCGAGAAAGCTAAGTGCATCATGCTGGCATCTATGAATAATGAACTCTAGAAATAGCACGAGAATGTGGACATCAAATCTATTTTTCTCTATTGCAAGGATTTGTATGGAGAGCACTCTCGTATAGCAAGGTATGAGACCTCGAGGAAATTATTCCAGATAAGGTTAGCTCCCGGATCGCCTGTAGGAGAGCACGTCCTAAAGATGATCAGTCTCATTGAGGAACTCGCAAACTTGGGATGCATGTTAGTGAACGAGTTATACATTGACTTGATTCTACAGTCTCTTCCTCACACCTTCTCTCAATTCGTGCTGAACTTTAATATGCACGGAATGGAAACTGATCTTCCAAAGCTCCTCAACATGTTGATGGTAGCAGAGAGCTCCTTGAAAAAGAAGAAGACACGTGTTCTAATTATTGGGGAATCTTTCTCTTCTAAATCCAAAGCGAAAGCTAAAGGGAAGAAGAAGAAGACCACCATCAAGCTGAAAGGAGGTGTCAAAAAGGTATAAGGAACGAACAAATCGTGGAGAGTTAAAGCGGAAAAGGATGAGTGCTACTACTGTCACAAGAAGGGGCACTGGAAGAAGGATTGCAAGGCTTTCAAAGCCAAGGGCAAGGACACGAAACAAGTTGATGCTTCTGCTTCAGGTGTGTTCGTAATCGAAAACTATTTTTCAGTAAACTCTACATCATGGGTACTGGATTCCGGTTTTGGTTCTCACATCTGTAATTCTTTGTAGGCTCTGAGAAACTGTAGAGTACTGAACGCGGGTGATATGACCCTCAGGGTTGGCAATGGAGCAAACGTAGATGCTTTTACGGTATAGGACTATCACCTAGGGTTGACAAGTGGACACATTTTGGTGTTATATAGCTGTTTTTGTGTACCCAGTATGCTATGTAATATTATATCGGTATATTTATTATCCAATGAAGGATATAATTTTGCCATGAACATTCATCTAAATCAAGAACCGATTGGGTCTGGCACATTGGAAAACAGCATATACGTACTTAATCAACATCAAGTTTTTAACATCCAAAACACACTCAAAAGAAAGGCTTCAGATTCAAACCAAGCCTTCTTATAGCATTGTAGACTTGGTCATATTAATGAAACAAGGTTGACTAAGTTGTATAAAAATGGATATTTAGATCCATTTGAATATGTATCATATTTAACTTGTCAATCATGTATCAAAGGAAAGATAACCCATTCTCCGTTCCCGGGACATGGAGAAAGAGCCACCGAGCTCTTAGGACTCATATACAGCGATGTATGTGGTCTGATGTCTACACATCCACAAAGCAATTACTCCTACTTTATCACTTTTACTGATGATTTCTCAAGATATGAACATGTATTCTTAATGAAACATAAATCCGAGGCCTTTGAGAAATTCAAGGAGTATAAAAATGAAGTGGAGAAACAAACAGGTAAAAATATCAAGATACTTCTATCTGATCAGGGTGGAGAATACTTAAGTACGCTTGAATGCTTAAAAGAGAATGGAATTCTCTCTCGGCTTATTTCTCCGTATACACCTCAGCGTAACGGTGTGTCAGAGAGAAGGAATCGCATGCTACTCGATATCATGCGTTCCATGATGAGTAGTGCTGAGTTGCCACTTTCCTTCTGGGGTTTTACGCAGGAATCAACAGCATACCTATTGAATAGGGTTCTAACTAAGTCTGTGCCTACCACTCTATATAAAATGTGGAGTGGGAAGAGACCATGTCTCAAGTATCTTAAGATATGGGGGTGTCCAGCTTTTGTTAAAAAGCATAATCCGGACAAACTCGAGGCACGATCAGTTTTATGCAAATTTGTAGGATACCCCAAGAATTCAAGGGGATATCTTGTCTACCATACTGATGAACAAAAGGTGTTTTTCGCTCACCACATAGTCTTTTTAGAGAGCGAATTTCTTGCAAATGAAATTAATGGGAGTGCGGTAGAACGGGAAGAAATTCCATAGCCACAAACTACCGCGGAGGACTTAGTAGAACCTTAGATTTTAATAGAGCCCAACGAACCGACACCACTCCGCTGATCTAGTAGGCATTCTCATCCGTCTGAGAGATACTATGGGTTTCTTGTAGACGGGGATCGAGAGGATTGCATTATCAATGATGATGAGCCTATTAATTTTCAGCAGGCTATCATGAGTAAAAACTCGGTGAAATAGCTGGATGCTATGAGATCTGAAATGGAATCCATGTACACCAACAAAGTATAAACTTTGGAAGTTGCTCCTCCTGGAGTAAAACTCGTTGGATGCAAATGGATCTTCAAGAGACCTACTATTCAAATAACTGGAAAAAAAACTCAAGAAAAAAGATTGGTGTAGATGAACAAGAGGAAACCTACAAAGCTAGACTTGTTGCAAAAGGTTTTCGTCAAAGACCAGGATTGGACTATGATGAAACATTTTCTCCAGTGGCTATGCTTAAATCCACTCGGATCCTTCTTACCATTGCTTCCTTCTATGACTATGACATCTGGAACATGGACGTGAAAACAGTTTTTCTATATGGAAATTTAAAAGAGAGTGTTTACATGGATCAGCCAGAGAGTTTTTTAGACAGTGGGAGCAGCGGAAAAGTGCGCAAGTTGCTTAAATCTATTTATGGATTAAAACAAGTATCGCGGAGTTGGAACATCTGCTTTGATGAGACGGTCAAATAATTTGACTTTATCAAAAATGTAGATGAACCATGCATTTATAGGAAGATTGTAGGAGGAGCAGTAGTCTTCCTCGTACTGTACGTGGATGACATCCTCCTGATAGGGAATGGCATCCCTATGCTACAATCAGTCAAGCTCTTCTTGTCACAAAAGTTCTCCATGAAAGACTTGAGTGATGCCTCCTACATTCTGGGGATTAAGATCTATCGTGATGGGTCTAAAAGAATGTTGGGACTTTCACAGTCCAGGTACATTGACACCATACTGAAGAGATTTAGTATGGAAGATTCCAAGCGTGGTAATTTACCCGCTTGTCACGGGATCACCTCTCCAAAGAGATGTCTCCAAAGACCGATGTAAAGAGGGCTCGCATGAGCATTATACCCTACGCTTCGGCGGTAGGATCTATAATGTATGCGATGTTATGTACCAGACTAGACGTAGCTTACGCACTTAGTGTGGTAAGTAGGTATTAGTCAAACTCGGGTGAGAAGCATTGGATAGCAGTAAAGAACATTCTCAAGTATCTGAGAAGGACTAAGGAGATGTTCTTGGTGTACGGTAATAGGGACCTCCAGATCGAGGCTTTTACCGACTCAAGCTTCCAAGGCAACAAGGATGACTCTAAATCCGTCTCGGGTTATGTGTTTACCTTCAATGGAAAGGCAGTGTGTTGGAAAATTTTCAAACAAGACACCGTCACCGACTCAACGATGGAAGCTGAGTATATAGCTGCTAACGATACCGCTAAAGAGTCAGTCTGGATGAAGAAGTTCATTTCTGAACTTCAATTGATTCCGTCCATTGCCAATCCAATACCTTTGTATTGCGATAATAATGGGTCTGTAGCCTTAGCGAAGGAACCAAGGTCCCATAAAAAATCCAGACATATCTTGAGGCGGTATCACCTAATCAGGGAGATCATGGATCGCAAGGAGATCGAGATTCAGATAGTGGACACAAAAGACAACACAGTGGATCCATTCATGAAGGCCTTACCTCAAGCACAGTTCAAGCGGCTGTTCGAGATGTTGGGGATGCGTTATGCAAATAATTGGCCCTAGTGCAAGTGGGAGATTGTAGGATATATATGCTCTAGACGCCATTATTTGTAATGGGTACTATGGATATGTGTATATCAGGAATATATATATATATATATATATATATATATATATATATATATATATATATATGCCTTAGAGGCTATTGTTTGTAATGAATACTATGGATATGTATATATAGGACAATCTTGCTCAAAATGATAGTATGCTATCAGGTTTACTTTATCTTAACACGTACGTATGATCTACTTATACATGTTGATAAAGCCCATAGGATATACTTGACTACTAGCGTTGTGATGGCGGTCATACTTGTGACGGTTGGGTAGTCTATAAGCATACCCTTAAAAGTGTCCCCAGTCGTAGGAATATCGAGACAGGGCATCGATATTCCAGAGTAGACTGGTGTATACATTTCTATACCCCGACGAGGGGCGATGGTTAGTCTCAGAACCATTGGTGTGTTTCACCTAAGATTGTATACATGTGCTCACTGTGAGTAGGTACACTGGACGGACTTGCCGAGAACTGCTGGATGGTATTTTACCTAACGTCAGATGGTAGTTCTCATGTGGCATGTGTATATATAGTTTGTAGACCTAAGATCATCATTTGTCTCATGTGAGTTCCCATTGTGCTTTGATTGCTACCCTACCATGGCTCAAAGGAGTCGTGCAAACACGTTTTAATTGGGTACAGTCCCGAGTCACATGAAGGTAGTGAGTGATTGTTAGGGATTCTTCTCTCCCGGTATTGGGAGTCAATGTCGCACTGTGTATGGTTGGTCAACGTCATAAGCTCCTGGCTAGTGCAGTTGAGAATTATTGATAATTAGATCAGAAATTTCTCGGATGGTCTTGAGCTACACCAGCAAGACTTATCAAGGTTAGTAGGGGTCTGGCGTTAACCGCCCTAGACCCAATATGTGATACTTTCAGACGAACAGACCAGACTGTACGGATATTGTCACGGACAAGCTCAGTAAGGGTTCAGATGAGTTTGCTCAACAGTCTTCTTTTCGACAGGTACCTGGGTAGCCGTTACGTACAGCTAGTACTGCTGACATGCTTGTGGTTAAACCCTCTGCCAGCATACTGTCGAGTCTTTAGATTCCTACACAGAGGGTTTCCCTGGTTCAGGCGAAACGATGTAGAGGCCGTATGGTTTTACATGCAGGGTTCCTATCATATACGTGTACTAGCTACACGGATTTTGTTCAAACGGATAATACTAGTGTGCTTAGGATTAAGCCGCATTCTGCTATTATATTATTGGATTATCTTTATCTCTTGGTATTCATATTTTTTGCAGTACGAATACGGGTATGTATATACGGTAAGGGCATTCTTGTAATTTTGCAAGAAGTGCTTCTAGAAGGAGACACCTCATTTTTGCATATATCTATTTTTGGAAAATAGATAATGAGGTGGAGGAATGGAGATATTTGTGGTATGGGATGAAGCATGGCTAATTCTTTAGTTTATTCATTTTCTCTTACTATTCAAGTATGGTTGCATTTTTCTATAGAAAAATAATGCATGCCTGATGATTGCTAAAAAGACTTAACCATTCTTCACTTGCCATTCAAGACTTCATTCTACACTTTGCATTCTCTCTCCATTGCTCTCCTTCTTCTTGCTCAAACTCTAACCCTCACATGTGTTGTGAAACCTAGGGTTCTTTGAGATAAATTAGTCCAATTAACTCTCTACATCTCCTGAAGTACCTAGATTAGCAAACTAGATACTTTAGTTATCTCATTCTTGAGGTTAAAGCTTGAACCATAGACTCTCGGGTGGATCATTTTCGACACAAGAAAACCGACGACCAAGCTTGTTCCGTACCATCTTGGAGCTTAAGAAGGAGACAAGAAGACCTGTGTTCTCTGCCGAAAACGGGGACGAGACCACGTAGGTCCGTCTTGCCTGAATTTGGGGGCAAATGCTATTTGGTGCAATCAGTCCATCTCTCCGAAGATGCCAAGTTGATTTATGGCACCATGTATCGAAGGTTTAAATGGATGCAGCCGATGTAGCAGACTTTGTCAGATTCCCCCTCATTTGAGGGGTTTTTGATTGCGGGGACGCTCTTCGTTGCAGGTGCAAGCCCCTGCAGTTAATTACGCTACCGCATCGCGGTAACCACTTTCTCCTTCTCCAGATGGTCACTTCGTGTCGTGTGTGTTTGTTTTGTTTTTTGGTTGCCCGTGGATTGTATACGGAGACTAATTTATGTTGCCGCCCGTAGGGCGTGGATTAGTCCAAATCCGTATTTTCTTAGATTTGGGTTTGGGGTTGGGTTTAAGGATACGTCAGTCTCATTTGAGACTAAGATCAACTTAAACGTTTGTTAAGGTTACGTTAGTCTAATTTTAGACTAAGATCAACTTAACAGGATCGTTTAGATCCAATAAAAGAGCATTTGGGCTTTATTGTTTTAGTTTAGGGATTTTGCGGTCCAACATTAGTTTAAGGACATTACGGTCCAAAATTAGTTTAAGGACGTTACGGTCCAACATTAGTTTAAGGACATTACGGTCCAGTTTAAAGACATCATAGTCGATAAAGGTTAAGGACATCCTAGTCCATGGGCTTAAGGACCCCACGGTCCGTAGTTTAAAGACGTCATCGTCTATAAAGTTTAAGGACATCATAGTCCATGAGTTTAAGGACCCCACAGTTCATAGAATGATTGGTTATCGGGACCCGTCACCTCTCTGAAGACGTTGAAGGATTACAACGACAAATATCAAATGAGTGAAAAGACGTACCCTTGAACCAATATTGATTGGGAAATCTGTAGTCTAATTTGGGACTAAGATCAATTAATTAGATTATGAGCACATGGGCTCAGTTAAATCTGAATTGAAGACTTATGGCCAATTTGGGCTAAGTTCAATTAGGTTTGAAATGATGGACCTTTGTTGGGACTGTTGAACATTGGTCTGGGCTCAACTCCCTATTATTTAGCAATGCTAAGCATGGGTCTGGTTTCTGACCATATTTTTATCTCTTATTGAGTGCTGAGCACTCATATGCCATATAAGATGATCAATCTTGGAAGGCAAGGATGTATTTGAGGTTCAGTCAAAGGGGAGTCTTGCCTCTGGAAAACTTAGCCAATTTGGGCTAAGATTGGTTTTAAAATAGTGTTAAACACTAGAGGACAAAACACTCAAAATAGTGTTAAATACTAAAAATGAGGTGGTCACGTGGGGTCACGTGAGGCGCCAGAGAATTGGGCCAGACTTCCTTTCTTTTACTCTCAAAATCAGCAAATAAGTGTTAAACACTTGGTCTTTGTAATCATCACGTGTGGACACGTGATAGTGCCCATGTATTGGGTATTAATTCCTCTGTTTTCTCTCATTTTCCCTTTTAAAAAGGTGTTTGTCAGGGGTCACGTGGAGACACGTGAGGTGCCATAAATTAGTACTGTGTTTGGATTTGTTCCCTTTTGTTTTAAGGGTCACGTGTGAGCACGTGAGGCATTGCATCAATTTTTTTTTTCTTTCTCATCTTGAGGAGTCTATTTAAGGGTCACGTGGGGGCACGTGACCATGTCTCATTCGTTCTTTTTTGACCATTGAAGGGAGGGTCACGTGTTGCCACGTGATCAGGTTTGGGTACTGATCTTTTTACGTGCATGGAGAGTTTTAAGTCCCTTGTTTTAAGAATTAAATTCTTTAGTAGGATTAAACCCTAATTTTGTTTAGAGGAATTAAATTCCTATGTATATGGAAGAATTAAATTCTTTAAACTCAACTCTCACTCTAAGTTTTGGATCTGCATGGCAGAATCTCCCCGATGAGAATTAAATTCTCAACTTATGGGGAGATCTGCTTCTGCAGATCTTCAACCCAAGGAAGAACTAAGTTCTTATTCAGAAGAGTTAAACTCTTAGTTTGAGAATTAAATTCTCTTTTTCTTTTATGGGAGCTTATAGAATGATCTCTTTCCCTTTCTTACCTAGGGTTTCTTTCTTTTTTTTCAAGAAATCTTCTTTTCTTTCTGGAGAGTTAAATTCTCTTCTTTTTTCTCTCTGTTGTTGTCTCTCTCTTGTTCTCTGTATCTTTCCCCTTTTTTCTTCCCCCTTGGCTCTTATTTATAGGAGAAGGAAAAGAATCAGTTTGTTTAGTCAATCTTTCATTGAAACATTTTAATTGATTTTGTAACCAACATGATCTTTTAGATCACTCAGTGAATTTTATTCACCATTGGATTTTTTAATCCAAAAAGATATTTTGTCTGTTATTCCTGGCAAATTTCAAGGAAATCTTTTCTTGTACAGAATCTTTCTATAAATTGGTGATTTTTAATCACCATTGGATTTTTAATCCAACGGTGCTCCACTTTACAGAGCACAATCTTTTTGTTTAGAAAGATCTAGGGAAATATTAGGGTTTTTGATTTCCCTTAATTGGAATTTAATTCTATTAGTTTAGAAGGCTTAAGAGCCTGTCACGTGTTGGCACGTGACCTTCTGATTGACCATTTTAATTAGAATTTAATTCTATTATTTCAGAGATCTTAGGATCCCATCACCTGTTGACACGTGGCCCCCTGATTAAGCATTTTAACCAGAATTTAATTCTGTTGTTTTAAAAAGCTCAGAAATTATCACGTGTCAACACGTGACCCTTGGTCACGTGTGGGCACGTGATGCCCCATTGGGGTTTTTCCTTGTTGTTTTATTATACTTTTAATTCTTTTTAGTGGGTTTAAAGGCCCATCACGTGTGGGCACGTGACTCCTGTTTGATTGTTTGATTAGAATTTAATTCTATTAATTAGAGAGCTTAGGAACCCATCATGTGTCTTCATGTGACCTCTGGTCACGTGTGGACACGTGATACCCATTGGGGTTTTCCTGATATTTTATGAGTGAACAAATGCCCCCACAACGTTGTTCTCACATGTTTGCACGTGAGTGCAACGTCGTCACCTTTATGGCCGTTGGATCTTCTTAGGGAAGGGGGTAGATGAACCGCTTCCCATCACATCCTATAAATGCAGGGGTCTCATCAGATGCGCCTCCACTTTTTCCATCTTCTTCCTTGTTCGTTTTCCTCTGAGAATTTAATTCTCTTTCCCAGAGCTCAGTTCTCTGTTTCAAAAATTTCCAGAGTTTAACTCTGTCAACAAAAGATTTCCTTTTTCAGGTAAGGATCTTGAACGGCCGAAGAACTTTCATATATATAAAAAAAACTCTTTTTGGATTTTAAATCCACACCAAGGGTTTTTTCCTTCAAAGAACCCATTTTTCTGATCTTTAGGAGTGCACAATCTCTGGGTAGCAAACCCCATTGTTAGGCATTTTTCTGATCTTAGGGGTTTGATGACGGCCTCTGTTTCTCTCTGGAATTTAATTCCATTTCCAAGAGCTTAGCTCTGCAAATTTTCTGGGAATTTAATTCCTCTAAAGAACTTAGTTCTTCACAGAGAACTTCTTGTGATTTTCTTGCCCTGAGTTGTTCTTTGCAAAAATGTTTCCAGAGAGATCCTTCAGGATTTGCATAGAGTTCTGCAGTGGGTTTTCTCTTTGGGGAATGTGTAGAGTTATTTGAAATCCACTGTTCATTTATTGAGAATCTTCCTTTTGTTCCCATAATGATTATCCTGCCTCATCATTAGTGAGCCGCCATCTTGATTTTGTGGGGCCCATATGTTTTGTAACCAATGGTCCCATAAAATAAGTTATTTGTCGTTTTCTTCCACTGTCCTTATATATATATATATATTTATAAATATATATACACGTGTGGGCTTCATTAACAGTTTCCTTTCCCTTGTTTTAGGAACAATGGCTTCTCTTCCATACTTCCCTTTCACCCGCTCGGAGGTTGCCTTTCCTCAGTCACCGTTTGATGAAGAGGTGATGGAGATGATTAGAGCTCACGACCCTAATTGCACCAACTTGCTTTTATGGGAGACCTGGTACGGGCATATCATTCGGGGCCGCCGCAGCTTTCTTTGCGAGATACCAACAGAGCCTACCTACCCATTTTTGCCGATGGAGCGTCCACAAACCGCCTTTGCTGTGGAGATGTTGAACTGGACCCCACGAGACGGCTTGAGCCGTCGACAACTGGGATTCCAAACTACCCTGTGCCAGCTATAGACATCTTAGGGCGTCGTATCTGCCAAGGTGAAGCCCAGCCCTGGGGACAGGTTTACAAAATAGGGCTTACTCCTCGACATCCCATGGGCTACCTTCTCTGGGCTCGTTATATCCTGTCTGCCCATCGTGCGCGACTGCAGAGGGTCGGGCTCTATCAGGCGGTGTACGCGTCTCTCTTCCACCATCAGTCCCCCCATGTCTGGTGGGTTAAGGCTTTCCTAAATCAATGGAATCTTCCCACCAGCACCTTCTTGCTAGGGGACCGCGAAGTTTCAATTTCTCTGGAAGAGTTTCGCGAGATCTTGGGGTTGCCGATCAGGGGGACGCTCTATGAAGAACTGCTGCCTCCTGATGAGTATGTTTTCGAAGCTGAGCCTGCTATGCTTGACGGCTTGTCGACTGAAAATGCCGTCCGCGACAAGCACCCAAGTCTAATCAAGGCTCTGGGCATTTTTGAGAAGCTGTTCACAGAGTCAGAGGAACAGGGCGTCACTTTCAAAAGCTTTATCGCCTGCTTCCTTCGCGAAGACGTTCTATCAAAGACAACTCCGAAGTTTGCAAATATCAATGATCCCTTCGGGTTCGGTTTAAATAAGCTACTGGCAAGAGAAGAGGATTTGCCGCAGTTCTACATTCTAATCCTATCGGATGTACCTTTTGAGTCGATCGCAGCTCCTGGCATAGACGAAGAGACTTTCTTCGTGGGTTTTATCAGCGTCTAGGTCAGTTGGTTCGTTATTCCAACGCACCGTCGATTCATGAGAGCTTCGGTCATTTACCCTGCTCATCGCATCGCCGGAGGGACGCGACTAGCCGTGGGCATTGCGGGGCTAGCGCATCTGTGTCACGGGCTGAGCGCTGCAACCAATACCTCAACCCCGGCGTGAATGTAGTGAGTTTCTCTCTTCCTTACTTTACGTCATGGATTGAGATGCACGTGCTAGGGGCATTTGCCGCGCATCAGAGACCCAGCTTTTATGATGCCTACACTTTTCCGTGGCTTATGAGGTTGGTGGACGCTTCTGCTCCTGATCCAACTCAGTCCAGAGCTATTCGTGTGCTACTTAATCCCTATGCCAATGTGGGCAGGATGGTGTTTAACGATCGAGTCCTCTCTGCTCCTTCAGGACCAATTCAACAGCTTTTTGACTCGTCGAAAGAGGGAGCACCCTCCCTGAAGCCCAAAGAAGCCATGCACTTATATCCGATCAGACCGGGTTATCTGGTGTTTCGTCAAAACGGCGCGGCCATTTTTATGCGGTACAACCCACACCGCTTTGCTCGGCAACTGGGATATGACCAGGGTGTCCCCTTTGAGGCGTTTACAGTGGAGCCCAGCCCGTCGTCGGAAGTTGTTCGTGACGCCGCTCATCACTTCATGCGGCTGAACACCGGCTCTCGCTTTGTGATTCCTGAAGCTGACTACATTCCTCGATGTGTGGGGGCTTTCACGGGCCGGTACCTCCACCGAGTCAGTCCCATTATTGCTGAGGAGAGGAGGATGCTACTTGGATATAGGGCTCCCACTCCGATCCAGGCTACGGGAGTCCCGCCGCGACCGCGGGCAATGGTTCGCCATCCCCTGAGAGATACTGGTGCCGTACTTATTTCTGAAGCGGCTGGAGTGGATCTAACTCCCACAGTTGGTATGCCGCTGCGCACTATAGCTCAAGCAAGGGCCAATAAGGCGCCAGTAGCAGTATCATCAGCTGCGACATCAGCAATGGCAGTGTCCTCATCGGTAGCACCGCCGAGAGAAGACACTGAAGGCGAAGTGGGTCAACGTCGCACTAAAGCACCGAGGGGAAAGAAGCGATCGTCTTCTGGTGTTAGTTCTGGGTCCAAGAGGCGAAAGAAGACGGTCACCAATCTGCTCGACTTTTTAGTGGAATCAGAGCCTATCTTTCAAGATGAACCATTAGCTATGCAAGAGTCGGATGGTGATCTTCTTTTTCCGGGTTCATCTGCCGAGGAAGCCGCACAATTGGCTGAGGCTATAAGACGCTCCCAGAATGAGACTGAAAATGTAAGGGTTCCGAAGAGGCCTTATCCTGCCGTCATCTTCTATGAAGACCCTCCATCGATACAGCGGATATTTATAGGTCCTTTATAAGAGGGAAGCGAGATAGCCCTTAAGCAGCCTATCTCAGCCGATGCCAAAGATGTGCTTTCATTGTGGACCGGTGGCCACGAGTCTACCCTCGCACCCCGGCGAGCACGAATTCTTGAGAAGGAACGCCGGCTCGAAAAAGCCATACTAGAAGCTCCTTTGCGCATTGGTATACTTATATATCTTTTTGTAGTATTTTTCACTTCTTATTTATATATATATATATATATCCTTATCCTCGTGAAAACTTTGCAGGGACTTCGGCAATGGCGGAGGATCTAAGTTCGAGTCGCGCCTTGACTATGGACCCTGTAAATATCCCCGATAAGACACTAGTAAGTGTGGAGGGGGTTGATACAACTGCTCTTCTGGCCACGAAGCTTCCATCGGTGATTTCCGTTCCCCCGGTGCTTGCTCTCCCGGAAGAGGCATCTTCATTGGCCGCGGAATCAATGGATCTTTCTGTGGATGGCCCGGAGACTATGGGACAGGTAGTCGAGGCTACGATCCTTTCATTGGAGCCTACAGCAGTGGCCACTGCTCCTCAATTGGAAGTTGTTATACCGGCCCATGTCCCTGATATGCCTGGGGGCATGGAGGAGGCCGCCGAAGCTGCTATCCCTCCAGTCCAGAGCGGGAGGAGCATCGAAGGTAACCTTCTATATTTTTATTTTAATAATCTCTCCATTATCTGAACCTTTCTGTCTTTTCAGAATTGGGAGGATTGGCGGCATCCATTGTGGACTTGTCCCCCAGGAAGTCTTTTCAGCGTCTGCTAGAGATGGCCGCTCCGCAGGCGATATCCCCTCAACGCATCGTCCTCTCTTCTGGACAAGGTTAACGTTATTTGCCTTCTTCTCACGGCATTATTATTATTTCATATACTGATACTGATGTCTTCTGCAGCTCTAGAAGCCGATGACGAAGTTGAGATTCTTGACGGGCCTGGGTATCCTTCAGACCCTTCTTGCATGACTGTGGGTAAGTAAAGTTTCGACGTTTTTCCACCTGCTCTTTGCTTGCAAGTCTCGCTGATTTCTTTTTATGAATCTTAACAGCTTTGCCAGTTCTTACCACGCTGGAATCTCGCATCGTCATGCCGCCCGGCCCCTACGCTCTACGTGCCTCGGAACGGATGGCAAAGCTAAGCCTCCACTCCTTATCAGCTCTGATCGAAGACCTTCGCGCTGGTGGTTTGATCATGGCTGAAGAATTTGCCGCCGAAGCCAACAATTCTCTCCCCTTTCTTGCTGCTTATCATAGCTAAACATTGGTGCAAGTCTGGGTTGAGTTTTGTCGTCGGGTGGAGGCTTGCTTGCATAGCCTTGAGTGCTCGCGTCTTCCTTCAGAGGTTGTGGCTACAAAGGCGAGCTTGCGGGGGCTAATCGAACGGTGCGCCACAAATATGCTGTCATGTGAGAAGAGACTCTGTCGAAAATTTTCAGAGAGGAAGTTGGCTTCAACTGCGCTGGGAGAATTTCAAGCTTATCTTATGGCTAAGACCACTCGGGCGTATCAACTTTGGCGGGTGCTTCAAAAGGCTATCAGGGAGCTGGTAGCCATTGATAAAGCCGTCATTTTCACTCGCGAAATGGTCGAAGCTCATAAGGTTACCGAAAAGGAGCTTGAAAGTCGGCTTGCCTCATACCATGCCCAACAGGCTCAAGCGGAGGCCCGTCTCTTAGTGATAATGAATCATGAAGCCGAGGCCCAGCGGAAAAAGGATGAACTGGCAAATCTATTGAATCGTCCGCCGGCTTGAAGAATTGTATATTTTTTATTCTTCTTTTGTACATACTCCTGAATGAGGGTATTTGTTGATTCTTTCATAAATTGTACTTTGTATTCATTTTGATTCATGAATAAAAGGCATATTTTGCTTCATGGTGGTGTGTCCCTTTTAGTAAATGCATTTTGTGGATAATCTATTTTTATTTCCTTATAGGACAGCAATGGCTTAGGAGTCAGGGTTAGGATCTGCCACCTAAGACTTTTCAACTTTATGAGCCGTGAGGGTCCCATAAAGAATTTTCTTCCTACCGGTCGAGAGGATCCCGTAGGTGTACCTTCTCCTTAGGAATCGTGAGGATTCCTAAGTGCGTTTTCTCTTGAGAGTCGTAAGGATCTCACAAGAGAATTTTCTTCCTTACAAGTCGAGAGGACCCATAAGTGATTGATGAGTTGACTTACTCCCGAATCAAAGAATTGCTTTGACGGGGAAGTCGAGGGTTGACTTTATCCACATTTCATGGAGTCAGGAGTTGCTCTGGCCATTTCCCACGGGGTCAAGATTGACTTTAGCCGTGTTTTACAGGACCAGGAGGTGCTATGGGCGCTTCCCACGGGGTCAGGATTGACATTAGCCGTGTTCCACAGGACCGGGATCCGCTCTGGATGCTTTCCACGGGGTCAGGATTGACATTAGCGATGTTCCACAGGACCAAGATTTGCTCTGGACGCTTCCCACAGGGTCAGGATTGACATCAGCCGTGTTCTACGAGACCAGGATTTGCTCTGGATGTTTCCCACAGGGTCAGGATTGACATAAGCCGTGTTCCACAGGACCAGGATCCGCTCTGGACACTTCCCATAGGGTCAGGATTGACATTAACCATGTTCTACGAGACCAGGATTTGCTCTGGACGCTTCCCATGGGGTCAGGATTGACTTTAGCCGTGTTCCACAGGACCATAATCCGCTCTGAACGCTTCCCACGGGGTCTGGATTGACATTAGCCGTGTTCTACGAGACCAGGATTTTCTCTGGATGTTTCCCACGGGGTCAGGATTGACATAAGCCGTGTTCTACAGGACCAGGACCCGCTCCGGATGCTTCTCACGGGGTCAGAATTGACATTAGCCGTGTTCCACAAGACCAGGATTTGCTCTGGACGCTTCCCACGGGGTCAGGATTGACATAAGCCGTGTTCCACAGGACCAGGATCCGCTCTGGACGCTTCCCACGGGGTTAGGATTGACATTAGCCGTGTTCCACGGGACCAAGATTTGCTCTGGACGCTTCCCACGGGGTCAGGATTTACATAAGTCGTGTTCCACAAGACCAGGATTTGCTCTGGACGCTTCCCACGGGGTCAGGATTGACATAAGCCGTGTTCTACGAGACCAGGATTTGCTCTGGACGCTTCCCTCGGGGTCAGGATTGACATAAGCCATGTTCTACGAGACCAGGATTTGCTCTGGACGCTTCCCATGGGGTCAGGATTGACATAAGCCGTGTTCTACGAGACCAGGATTTGCTCTGGACGCTTCCCTCGGGGTCAGGATTGACATAAGCCGTGTTCCACGAGACCAGGATTTGCTCTGGGCGCTTTCCACGGGGTCAGGATTGACATAAGCTGTGTTCCGCGAGACCAGGATTTGTTGACTTTATCCGCATTTCACGGAGTCATGAGTTGACTTTATCCACATTTCACGGAGTAGGGGGTTGACTCTCAGTTGTCTGTGCACCGCCGAGTCATGGAACTGGGACTTTGCCGCGGTTCCGATTTGCTGATATTGCGTCTGTTGTAATGAGACGAATATTGAGATGATCTCCAGGCTGTCTGTGAACCATCGATACTTGGCTCTCTTTCGGATGGAGCCTGGGGGGGAAAGGTATGGTTCCCTATTTGTTTGTACCCCTGTATTGTATACAGGGATCGATGTGATTTCACCTGTAGGGCCAAAAGTTTCATTTTATATATTTTTCTTTCCGCGATGCTCTATCATTT
This sequence comes from Agapanthus africanus, assembly GCA_030015575.1. Lineage (NCBI taxonomy): Eukaryota > Viridiplantae > Streptophyta > Magnoliopsida > Asparagales > Amaryllidaceae > Agapanthus > Agapanthus africanus. The sequence goes on from JASDDO010000031.1 coordinate 566,067,617, forward strand.
CAGCTTTTATATCGCGAAAGTCGCGATTGCCCAATCATTTCGGCTATTTGTTTTATTTACTCGCTGCTTTTTATTGCGAGTTGCCCAACCATTTCGGCTATTTCTTATGCATACATTTTTACTTGCTGATTTTGTTGCAAGTTGCCCCATCATTTCGGCTATTTCATATGCATTTGTGGCTCGCTGACTTTTCGCTGCGAGTTTGGGATTTGATACCGATTTAGGCATCAGCATCACTACAACTGGGATATTGTCAGGAGCGAATCATTATTTTCCTTTGTCGATGTCGAACAAAGGTAGCTTAGTAAACAGGGTTGGGATCCTGTCGACTAAGGCTTTTAACTTTACGAGCCGTAAGGGTCTCATAAAGTTATTTCTCCCTACGAGTCGTGAGGATCTCGAAGGTGCGTTTTCTCCTTAAGAATCGTGAGGAGTCTTAAGTGTATGGTCTCCTATAAGTCGTAAGGATCTTACAAGAGTGCTTTCTCCTTATAAGTCAAGATGACTTACAAGTGTCTTTTACCATATGAGCATATCCCCAGTCTCTGGTGGGACTCTTGTTAGGGAAATGTTTATTCGCGCCCGTGGATTGTATACAAGGGTCGATATCGAGACGCTTGTAGGGCAACACTGGAGCTTGTGATCTCTTAAGAACAGGTTCAGATCCCTGTAGCTTAAGGCTTTTGAATCCTATGAGCCGTGAGGGTCTCAATGGGGAATTCTCCTTACGAGTCGTGAGGATCTCGTAAGTGTGTTTTCTCCTTAGGCATCGTGGGGATCCCAAAGTGTGCTGCTCCCTTGTGAGTCGTAAGGATCTCACGCAGGTATTTTCTCTTCATAAGGTCGAGAGGACCTTGCAAGTGTCTTTTAACGAGATTGCGTCATTTCGGGTTTTCACAACACTCGCCGGTAGCCCTGCCCTTTCGGGTTTTCATCCCTGCCCATCTCGCTTACGGGCATACCGTTTTCTTTCTTCTTCTTCTTTTTTATTATTTTTTTTGTCAACCTTAGGATGCTGCAGTCCATAGTAGTTTATCGACGTCTCGGTCAATAACCAGTTTTAGGATATAGTGGTCCATTGATAGTTTAAGGACGTTTCGGTCCATTGTTAGTTTAAGGACGTTTCGGTCCGTTGTTAGTTTATTGACGTTTCGGTCCGTAGCTGGTTACTACTTATTGAGTTTGGGCTTAGGAAGATAGCGAGCGGACATAGGTGTCGTCATCTATTGTTGACCTAGGCCGTGACTCGTCAGGCGTAGTATTTTTTCAGGAAGCGACCGTTTATTGGCGTGAAAGGTCTTTCACCATGCATGTCCATGAGTAGATAGGCTCCACCCTGGTAAACTTTGTCTATGATGTACGGGCCTTCATAGATCGGCTCGAATTTTCCCCTTTTGGCACGATTAGGGATCATAGGTCTCTTGACCACTATCACGAGTTCGCCTTGGCGGAATATTCTCGGCCTAGTCAATCTCTCATATGAGCACATCATCTTTTCTTTGTAAGCCTCCAGGTTTTGTTGCGCCATGAGGTGGGTTTCATCAAGGGCGTCGAGCTCCTCAAGTCGAAGGTGAGCATTCTCTTCGTCCGTTAGCTCGTAATGAACTTCCATTCGTAGAGAGGGTAACTCTATCTCGAGGGGGAGTACCGCTTCTGTGCCGAATACCAATGTATACGGCGTTGTGTTCGTGGCTGTTTTGAACGTGGTTCGATATGCCCAGAGAGCTTCATGCAGTCTCTCATGCTAGTCCCTCTTATTTCGAGACACCGTTTTTTTCACAATCTTCGTCACGGTCTTGTTGAAAGCCTCAGATAGACCGTTAGCTCGAGGATTATAGACTGAAGAGTATCTCCAGTCTATGTTATGCTGTTGTGCGAAGCGGCTGATCTTGTGGCTTCTATAGGCTGGCCCGTTATCGGAGATAATCCGCCGCGGAGTGCCGAACCGATAAATGACGTGTGTCTTGAAGAAATGGAGGATATTCTCTGCCTTCACTTCCCTTAGCGGTACTGGTTCCGTCCATTTGGAGGAGTAATCAGTTGTTGCCAGTATGAACCGATGTCCTCTGGACGATACTGCTTCGATGGGGCCGATTATGTCAGTTCCCCACATTTCGAACGGCCAGCTAGCCACCGTTGGGTGTAACGGATTTAGATGCTGGTGGATAAAATCCCCGTGAATTTGGCACGAGTGGCACTGCTTCGCGTATTCTAGGCAGTCCTGGATCATCGTGGGCCAATAGTAGCCCATCCTTTTGATCTTTAGTTTCATTTTCGTCCCGGCTTGGTGAGAACTACAGAGTCCGTCGTGAGTTTCTTGGACGACTCTCCTTGCCTCTTCAGGTCCCAGGCATCTTAGCCACAGAGAATCAAATGATCTCTTATATAGAGTATCATTGACGAAGGCAAAAGACAGAGCTCATTTCATGAGCTGATGTCTTGAAGACGCATCTTCAGGTGTTCGACGGGATTTAAAGTAATCTATAAAGATTTCTCTCCAATCCAAAGCCTTTTCCCGGTCTTTTATTTGCAGGGCCGTTTGTTCGGTAGCTCCTTTTTCTTCGGACGACTCCGGCGTTATTTCTGCTGGTGCGAGAACCCGACGGCTTTGCACAACGATCCTCACGTCATCGAGGTTCTCGTCGGCCAGTTCTTTAGCGAGTTTGGCTAATGCATCTGCTTTGCTATTTTCCGCACGCGGTATGCTTTTCAGGGTGTAGGAAGGAATTTGAGTCAGCAGTTACTGCACTCTCTCGCCGTACTTCACCAGCTCTGGCTTGCACGTTTGATAGTCGCCATTTACTTGACTAACGATCAGCTGGGAGTCTCCGTATATGAGGAGGTTCTCAATTCCCATGTCGACGGTGACCTCAAGACCTGCTATCAAAGCTTCATATTCGGCTTCATTATTCGTCCACGGCTCTGTTAAGGAGAAGGCAAAGCGCATTATCCCCCTTTGTGGAGTTATAAAGATGAGACCTACCCCAGATTTGATTATGGGGGTCGAAGTAGAGTTCCCACTGGGTATCATTCTCTCTTCTCTCCCCATTGATCGTGTCAAACGCGTGTTCGTCTGGCAATTCGCAGTTCAAGGGAGAGTCGGCAGGTATCGGATGGTCAGCGAGGAAGTCGGCAATGGCTTGGCCTTTCACTGCCTTGATGGGACGATAAGTTATCGAGAACTCCATCAAGAGTATGGCCCATTTAGCGAGCCGTCCCGTTAATATAGCCTTTGACATCAAATATTTGAGAGGATCCACCTTTGATATGAGATGGACCTCAAGTGCCAACACATAGTGTCTGAGCTTCGTTATCGCGAAGATCAACGCCAGGCAGTGTTTTTCAGTAGGGGAGTAATTGTTTTCTACCCCCAGGAGAACTCGACTCAAATAGTAGAGGGCTCTCTCCTTCCCATGGTCGTTTTATTGTGCCCATAATGCGCCTAGAGAACTCTCAAGGGCGGTTGTATACAGAATGAGGGGCTTTCCCTTGACTGGAGCGGTCAGCACTGGAGGATTCTGCAGGTATTGCTTGATTTCGTCTAGTGCGCTTTGGCATTTGCGAGCCCAGACGAAAGGGGTTCCCTTCTTCATCAGGTGACTGTAGGGGCGGCACTTGCCAGAAAGATTAGCTATAAATCCCCGAATATACGCGAGCTTCCCTTGGAGAGACCGTAGTTGCTTGAGATTCCTTGGCGGAGGCATTTCCATAATCTCCTTGATCTTCGACGGGTCTATCTCGATGCCTCGGTGTCGGACGATGAATACTAGGAACTTGCCCGAGGAAACTCCGAGCGCGCATTTGAGAGGGTTCATCTTCAAGTTGTATTTCCGAAGGCGCTGAAACACGATCTTCAGATGCTCTAAATGTTCTTCGTATGATTTGCTTTTAACTACGAGGTCGTCGATATAGCATTTGACGATTTCATGTATGAGGTCATCGAAAATCTTCGTCATGGCCCTCTGATAAGTAGCACCGGCGTTCTTCAGACCGAAAGGCATCACTTTGTAGCAGAATATACCCAAAGGGGTCCGGAAAGCGGTATGCTTCTGGTCCTTGTGATGCATCTTTATCTGATTGTATTCTGATGAGCCGTCCATGAAGGAGAAAACTTCATGAGTGGACGTATTATCTATCATCAGCTCAGTGACCGGTACTGGAAAGTCGTCCTTTGGGCAAGCTTTGTTGAGATCCCGAAAGTCCACACATATGCGCACCGTCCCATTTTTCTTCATCACTGGGACGATGTTGGCAACCCAGTCAGGGTACTGAACTTCTTGGATGAAGCCGGAGTCGATTAGCTTCTTGACCTCGGCGTTGATGCTCATCTCAAGCTCGAACCACATTCTTCTCGGTGCTTGTTTGATCGGCTTGACGTCTAGAGAAATCGCCAATCTGTGTACGGCTATTCCCGGATCTAGTCCCGGCATCTTGGACTAGTTCCATGCGAAGCAATCTTTATACTGTATGAGAACTTCTTTAAGCGTAATCTCCTTTTCTTCAGACAACAGTTCACTGACGAATGTCGGCCGCGGGTCGTTTGCCGTCCCCAAGTCAATTTTTCTGAGGTTATCTGCAGTAGTATGTATCCCATCTTCCAACTCTTTTGGCGCCGGTGGAAATTCTGAGATCAACTCATCTTCATTGTTTTCGAAGCACCAGGGGAGGTCATCCATATTCTCGGGCTCTTCTTCTGACAGCGTTATCACGTGACAGGTACGAGATCGCTTCCAAGACCGATGTTGGTCTGGTTCTACTCTCATCGCATAAGTGGCTTTTGATTCATGTTTCCTTGGCCAACTTACCCTCCAACTGCTGGATAGAGCAAACCTGCCTTGTTGATATTGGTCTTCGACCCAGTTCTTGAAGGTGAAGCAATCTTCGAGAGGATGTCCTATTGCTCGATGATAGGAGCAATAGTCTGGGTGAGAGACCTTGTCTGCTTGCTCAGGGTGCTTGGACTCCGGGAGTGTCGTCATATTATGTTTTATGACAAGATCGAATATCTTCTTTGTCTTGTCTTGGGGAAAAGAATATGCTCGACCCATTTTCTTTATAAGAGACGGATTCCGGCCGCTTGATTCTTGATCGCATGGCTTCTTAGACCTAATTGGCCGCTGTCAAACGTTTTTTCCGTTCTTTGGTTTATTTTTGCCTCTGCGCCGGGTCTTTTGTATGATGGGTTGGCGACGAAGAGCATTGTCATTCTCCACGGCCTGCTGAAGGAGGCGTTGCGTCCTGGCTTTCTCGTAAATGTCCATTTCGCGGCTATGGTCATCCCATACCTTTTGACCTGCTTCCCTTATTAGCTTGTCCATTTGTTCTTCAAACGAAGGACTTGGCATTTTGATGGCGAGAGCTCGTTTTGGTTCAGGGTTAGCGTCTTCTAACAGAGCATTTCCTTCTTCATCGAAATCATGTATAACGTAGCAATTATGGAATCGTTCCCGTTTCTTAGATTGAACATATCCAAGGCCGATCGTTTCTATTCTCCCGTTAGGCAATTTTCGTTGAGTTCCAGGGACGCTCCAGATCCTGTTGTAGAATTGGGCTTATCGTGTGGTTTGCTTAAGGGGTACGCCTTGGCGCCTCAACGGCCTCTTCAATCCTTCTGTGTAGTACTTGGGCAGTCGGATGGGTTGAAGTCTGTTAAGTGTCGAGTCAGCACCATGCCAGACTTCTTTCTCCGCTTTGGTTTCCCCGGATCGGTAGAATAGGATCGCATTTTCACCTTTTCGCCTGGTAGGGACATAGAATGTCTGCAGTTCCTGCACATTATAGGTATCAAGCACGTCTAGCTCTTTGTGATGCTTTTGTGGAACCATGGCAATTTGTAAACTCCGATTATCGCCAGCGAAGGCTTGTATTGATGGACGAACAGAAAATACGGCATTGACTTCATCTTCTGAATCGCTGCCGAAGATCAACATAGGGGTGGACGGTCCCGGCTTGTTGCATTGGGGCAGCCCTGAATAAACTTTTTCGTCTTCCTCCTCGGTATCACTCCCGAAGACCGGAATAGTGGTGATAGCTTTGTTCTTCGGTTTATGGCATCTTTCCGTGTCCTCAAAATCTGGTAAGAAGTATTTTGCATCTTCGTACTTTCGGACTTCATTCACGGAGAATGGGTTTAGTTCCTCTGTCACAGTGTACTCGAGACCATCTTTGAAGTACTTCATATACTGATGTTGTGTAGAAGGGATGATGTTGTACTCGTGTAACCAAGGCCTGCCGAGCAAAGCGTTGTAGCAAGTCTTGGCGTCAATGACATGAAACTTGATGTCCGTGACGAGCAGCCCAAAGCATAACGTCAATATCATAGACCCGAGCGTCCGTGATGACTGGGAGTCGAACCCGGAGATGGTGATTTTATCATGAGCGAGATGCTGAACGCTCATGCAGATTTCCTTCAACACTCTTACGTTGAGGAGATTGACGGAGGACCCATTGTCAACCAGGATCTTGCCTATCTTAATATCATGACAGTACCAGAGACATAAAGGGGACAGTTATGCTCGCACGTCCCGAGGAGGAGATCCTCATCGCCGAAGGTGATATCGGCTGTGTGCACTTCTTCCAGCTCGTCCTTCATCTTTTCTTCGGCGAGGAAAGCTTGGAACTACTCGGGCTCTTATAGTGCCTTGATCAAAGAATCTCTCGCCTCTTTGGATAGCAGAAGGGCATCGAGAATGCTTAGCTGTGAGGTTATCTTCCTCAGGTGTGCCAGAACGTTGTAATCCATCTTGTTTTTCTTGGGCGGATCCTTGGCTGTCAGCTCTTCAACGGCTTGGTCATCGAGGGTGATATCCTCAGGGACCTTTTCTTTTCCCTTATCCTTTTTTTCAACCCCTTGTTTACGGGTCTGAGATTCTTTTCAGGCAGCGTACGATTGCGCAGCTGAATGTTCTCGTAGCTCTTCGGTTCTCCCTCTTTTCCTGAGGTGGATTCTTTGAAGAGAGGGCCAAGGGTTATTTCTTCGTCAGAGTCGTTCCTGAAGGTGAGAACTTGCGATCCCCCGGAGTCAACCATATGACAGTTGCCGGCAGTTCTTTTACACTCTTCTGTCGCGCTTCTTTGCTCTCGAGGAATTTTGCGCTTCATCCTCTTGAAGTGCTGCCTGTGAGCGACATACCCTTGCCACCAATTTCTAAAGGCGTAGCATTCTTCAGTAGGGTGCGCAATCTTCCGATAATATAAACAGTAATTAGAATGCACATCCTCTTCATTAAGGTGTATCTCATCAGAAGTGTTTCCTTCGGAGGGTGGCAGCTTCATTCCCATCGATATGGCTTTGGCGAACATTTTCCTCGTTGAACCTGCTTTTATTTGTGGCGGATGTACTTTGATCTGGTGGGAGTGCTTCAACCCTTTCATCCAGTCGCCAGCATTTGGCCTTTTCAAATATGGCCATCTCGTGCTCTCGATCAGCTTTGCTTTTCAGAAGAGCTTCGTTCAGGAATGCATCAATTATCTCGTCTGACGGTCCTAAAAGTTCCGGCTCAGGATCTACCCTCAATTTCTCTACATCCAGAGCTTCTTCACCGCTTATTAACGAATGAGAGATCACGTGGCAACTTGCCACATAATCTTCAGGTTCATCCGATGAGTCTTCTCCATTGTCATCATCTCCGTCCCCAAGGACGTGGCTGAGAAACTCTTGAAGTGTGACCGGGGTTCGCGCCTTCTGGTTATATTCTTCCAGCGCGTCAATATGTTTTTGCAGGTCCGTACGCTTGTCATCAGGCTTCACGGGCTCTTTGGTCTTTTTCTTCTTCTTCGAAGACTTTGACGGCTGGGTATGGGCGCTTTGACTATCACCACCAATCTTTGGAGTCGGGCACGGCTTCAGCATTCCCTTGATGACTTTGGGTTCCAGCGGACTTTTCCATTTGATCGCCAGGCATGTTTGGAGATCTTTCAGCATTCTTTTCGTTTTGGCTGAAAGAGCGATCTCCCATGGAGCTTCTTCTATAAAAGAGCATGATGCCCCCAGTGTGTCCCCCCTTTTAAGAGCGTGCGGTTGAGGCGGGCTTACATTCCAATTCTCGGACAGGGAGAATTTGCCCTGTTGGTATTGATCTTCAATCCAGCCTTTAAAGACGAAGCAATCCTCAATTAGATGGCCTATCACTTGGTGATAGGGGCAATAATTGGGATTATTAGCCTCACCAGGTTGCAATGGGCGTTTTGGATTCGGCAAATTAATGAGCCTGTTGCGCACCGCTTGTTCAAACAATCTCCTCGTTTTATCCCGGGGAAACGAATAAGGGCGCTTCATTCTCTCATTAAAGAATCGCCGTATCTCGTCTTGGCGATCAGTTAGCTTCAGGCCACTGGGCTGTTGTTGAGCATTGGCGACGAAGGTCGCTTTCCCTTTCCCTTTTTCATTTCAGGATTCCAGCTTTGAAGAAGATGGTCTATGAGCCATCTGGTCCATTTGGGCCAGTTTGTCAATCAAGGCTTGGAAAGTGGTCGGCTTGAAGAAAATCATGAATTGTGAAATGGTAGCTTGAGGGTCAAGAGTACCCACAAACATGCCTACCGCGGGCGCTTCTTCGATGCGCTGCTCGCACTTCGACCATAGATTCCGCCATCGTATTGCGTATTGCACCCACGTTTCGCCTGGCTTTACCCTGGCGTTAATCAGTGCGGTGATCGGGGTGCGCTCGCTAGCGCTTGCGAATCTCTAGGTAAACAGCAGCTCCATCTCTGCAAATGTCTTGATAGAATCATTCGGGAGTTCCGAATACCACTCAAATGCCATCTCCGACAAGCTGCCAACAAATTGGCGAAGCAATAGTTTATCGTCACCCCCAGTGTTTCCGCACAGAGCCCTGAATTGAGCAACATGCTGGTGTGGATTCCCCATCCCCTTATATACGTGGAATTTGGGGATCGTGTATCCCGGCGGGTACTTTATTTGGTCATACCAACCCAGATAGGGTCATCCAGTTTTAACAACTTTCCCAGCCGCTTCATTCGCCAGGTGAGTTCGTATCTGCTGAGCGATGTAATCATCCAGGGCAACTTTGGAGATTGTCTCTTCCTTGGCTGTCGACAGAGCCGGCATAGGATTTGATGTCTCTCCACTATCATCTTCAATTATTACTGGAGGATCTTCGGCTGGAGGGTCCGGCTGGGTCATCATGCCCACCATATCTTAGAACAGAAGGGCCATTTGTTTTATATTGGCAGCTTGTTCCGCTGCCTCGTTGTCCTTCTTTTCGAGGACTCTGCGGAGGAAGTCAGTATCGGTTTCCTGCTCATGGCGCTACTCTGAGGATGTCTCCGGGCTTGCTTTCGGTCCCGTGAGTGTGGCCATAGCTGTTAACATCTCTTGGAGCTTTTGTTGTTGCTGCTCCTGTGCCTTAGTCACTGATCGCGTAAGCGGTCGATGACCTGTGGAGATACGGCTATCCTCTTTTTCGGATGCCATATAGACAGTGTGCACCACCATGCCCCCAGACTTAGGGCGTTTGGGTTCATTAGTCTTGCGATTCGTTGCAGACTCAGGGATTTTCTCCGGCCTTCTCCTCTTGTTAGCGGTCGAAGTTGATAGGGCCGTTGCAGTGGGCACCCAAGTAGCTGTCGCCTTCTGTGGCTTGACAGGGTGGTCCTCTTCTTGCCGGATCTTTATCTTTTTCTGTCAGCGGGAGTAATTTGGATCAATCACCGAGTCTTGGACTTAACGCCAGACCTTGTAAATTTTAGAGGACAGCCACTGAGGGGGCTGCTCTAGCTTCACCTTAGTAGCATTCTCCATGGGTGGAGGAGATCTCTTCAGTACGGCAGTCGGAGAGTTTTTGCACACCCTTCTTAGCGGTTCAAAGCTGTTCCCAGTTGGAAAAAGCAACATCGATTTCCACCGTTGGAGCCGGCGGAGTCAATCCAGAAGGAGGGTAGCCCCCAGCCTTCGTTACTTGGCGCCAGTGGCGATGTCGAGCGTGTCGAGCCGTTGGGATTGTCTCAGCTGTAGGGTGACTTCCTCATGCCCCCTGTGTTGGTCAGAAGTTATCGTTGTCAGCCTATTGAAGACTGATGTCCGCTGAGTGGGGATAACCAACCTATTGAAGGCAGACTTCCGAGCAAGGGGAGCAGCCTTGACAATTTCGCCTGGAACAGGAGCTGAAACAGTCAGTATTGTGAAGACCGACCCTTTGGCAGGAGAAGCCGCCTTGATGACTTCATGAGCAGGAATGGCTATTCGCTTAGGGATAACCTCTTTAGGAATTTTGGGCTTCTTCACGGGCCCATCTGAGCTCTGGCCCAGTCTGCTGAACACTGAGGCACTTGGTTTGGGCGACCCGTTAAGAGGGGCCATGGTAGTGGTAAGCCAATCAAAGACCGACTTCTTTGGAGCTTCCTGAGACGGCACTGGAGTGTTGAAGCTTGTTGGCGGGATCATGGTCCCGAAGAATAGCCCAGTGGTGGCTTGGGTCGCTTGTTCCACCGGCATCTTGAACAGGGAGGCCGCTTGGGGCCCGTAGGTTACTCCTCCAGATGAGGCGGAACGGGAGTTGCAGCTGGAGCAGTTAGAGGCCATTGATGTTCTCTTTTCTGCACGGGAGCAAAACCAAATCTTAGTACCTCGAACCCAAGGGCAACCATATCAAACCGCGATTTTTTCGCGAACACGACACACGATGTGTGGAGTGGAAAGAGGAAAAGGTCCCACCGGGCGTGCCAGAGTCTGTTCTTCGCCGAAAATGGGGACGAGACCGCGTAGGTCCGTCTTGCCTGAATTTGGGGGCAGATGCTATTTCGTGCTATCCGTCCACCTCTCCGAAGATGCCAAGTTGATTTATGGCACCAAGTATCGAAGGTTTAAACGGATGCAGCCGATGTAGCATATTTCGTCAGATTCCCCCTCATTTGAGAGGTTTTTGATTGCGGGGACGCTCTTCCCTGCAGGCGCAAGCCCCTGCAGTTAATTACGCTACCGCATCACGGTAACCACTTTCTCTTTCTCCAGATGGTCACTTCAGTCGTGTGTGTTTGTTTTGTTTTTTGGTTGCCCGTGGATTGTATACGGAGACTAATTTATGTTGTCGCCCGTAGGACGTGGATTAGTCCAAATCCGTATTATCTTAGATTTGGGTTTGGGTTTGGGTTTAAGGATATGTCAGTCTCATTTGAGACTAAGATCAACTTAAACATTTGTTAAGGATATGTTAGTCTAATTTTAGACCAAGATCAACTTAACGGGATCGTTTAGATCTAACAAAAGAGCATTTAGGCTCTATTGTTTTAGTTTAGGGACTTTGCGGTCCAACATTGGTTTAAGGACGTTACAGTCCAACATTAGTTTAAGGACGTTACGGTCCAACATTAGTTTAAGGACGTTACGGTCCAGTTTAAAGACATCATAGTCTATAAAGGTTAAGGACATCATAGTCTATGGGCTTAAGGACCCCACGGTCCGTAGTTTAAAGACGTCATGGTCTATAAAGTTTAAGGACATCATAGTTCATGAGTTTAAGGACCCCACAGTCATGGAATGATTGGTTATCGGGACCCGTCACCTCTCTTAAGACGTTGAAGGATTACAACGACAAATATCAAAGGAGTGAAGATATATACCCTTGAACCAATGTTGATTGGGAAATCTGTAGTCCAATTTGGGACTAAGATCAATTAATTAGATTATGAGCACATGGGCTCAGTTAAATCTGAATTGTTGACTTATGACCAACTTGGGCTAAGTCCAATTAGGTTTGAAATGATGGACCTTTGTTAGGACTGTTGAACATTGGTCTGGGCTCAGCTCCCCATTATTTAGCAATGCTAAGCATGGGTCTGGTTTCTGACCATATTTTTATCTCTTATTGAGTGCTGAGCACTCATATGCCATATAAGATGATCAATCTTGGAAGGCAATGATGTATTTGAGGTTCAGTCAAAGGGGAGTCTTGCCTCTGGAAAACTTAGCCAATTTGGGCTAAGATTGGTTTTAAAATAGTGTTAAACACTAGAGGACAAAACACTCAAAATAGTGTTAAATACTAAAAATGAGGTGGTCACGTGGGGTCACGTGAGACGCCATAGAATTGGGCCAGACTTCCTTTATTTTACTCTTAAAATCAGCAAATAAGTGTTAAACACTTAGTCTTTGTAATCATCATGTGTGGACACGTGATAGTGCCCATGTATTGGGTATTAATTCCTTTGTTTTCCCTCATTTGCCCTTTTAAAAAGATGTTTGTCAGGGGTCACGTGGGGACACGCGAGGCGCCATAAATTAGTACTGCCTTTGGATTTGTTCCCTTTTGTTTTGAGGGTCACGTGTGAGCACGTGAGGCATTGCCTCCAATTTTTTTCTTTCTTTCTCATCTTGAGGAGTCTATTTAAGGGTCACGTGGGGGCACGTGACCATGTCTTATTCGTTCCTTTTTTACCATTGAAGGGAGGGTCACGTGTTGCCACGTGATCAGGTTTGGGTACTGATCTTTTTACGTGCATGGAGAGTTTTAAGTTTCTTGTTTTAAGAATTAAATTCTTTAGTAGGGTTAAACCTTAATTTTGTTTAGAGAAATTAAATTCCCATGTATATGAAAGAATTAAATTCTTTAAACCCAACTCTCCCTCTAAGTTTTAGATCTGCATGGCAGAATCTCCCCGATGAGAATTAAATTCTCAACTTATGGGGAGATCTGCTTCTGCAGATCTTCAACCATGAAGAAGAACTAAGTTCTTGTTTTAAGGGTTAAACCCTATCCCTGTTGGAGGAATTAAATTCCTAAGTATTAGAATTAAATTCCCTAAACTCAATTCTCCCTCTAGGTTTTGGATCTGCATGGCAGAATCTCCCCGATGAGAATTAAATTCTCAACTTATGGGGAGATCTGCTTCTCAGATCTTCAACCCAAGGAAGAACCAAGTTCTTATTCAGAAGAGTTTAACTCTTAGTTTGAGAATTAAATTCTCTTTTTCTTTTGTGGGAGCTTATAGAATGATCTCTTTCCTTTTCTTACCTAGGGTTTCTTTCTTTTTTTCAAGAAATCTTCTTTTCTCTCCGGAGAATTAAATTCTCTTCTTTTTTCTTTCTGTTGTTGTCTTTCTCTTGTTCTATGTATCTATCCCCTTTTTTCTTCCCTCTTGGCTCTTATTTATAAGATAAGGAAAAGAATCAGTTTGTTTATTCAATCTTTCATTGAAAGATTTTAATTGATTTTGTAACCAACATGATCTTTTAGATCACTCAGTGAATTTTATTCACCATTGGATTTTTTAATCCCAAAAGATATTTTATCTGTTATTCCTGGCAAATTTCAGGGAAATCTTTCCTTGTACAGAATCTTTCTATAAATTAGTGATTTTTAATCACCATTGGATTTTTAATCCAACGGTGCTCCAATTTACAGAGCACAATCTTTTTGTTTAGAAAGATCTAGGGAAATATTAGGATTTTTGATTTCCCTTAATTAGAATTTAATTCTATTAGTTCAGAAGGCTTAAGAGCCTCTCACGTGTTGGCACGTGACCTTCTGATTGACCATTTTAATTAGAATTTAATTCTATTATTTCAAAGATCTTAAGATCCTATCACGTATTGACACGTGACCCCCTGATTAAGCATTTTAACCAGAATTTAATTCTGTTGTTTTAAAGAGCTCAGGAATTATCACGTGTCAACACGTGACCCTTGGTCACGTGTGGGCACGTGACGCCCCATTGAGGTTTTTCCTTATTGTTTTATTATACTTTTAATTCTTTTCAGTGGGTTTAAAGGCCCATCACGTGTGGGCACGTGACTCCTGTTTGATTGTTTGATTAGAATTTAATTCTATTAATTAGAGAGCTTAGGAACCCATCACGTGTCTGCACGTGACCTCTGGTCACGTGTGGACACGTGGTGCCCCATTAGGGTATTCTTATGAGTGAACAACATGAAGGACTAGAATTATCAAGGTATAAATCACTACCATAGTAGTTTAGAACCTTTATGAGTTTAGTTAGCTATGGTTTATGAGTGATCTTTGTAGTTTTGTCGATGTTACTTGCATAAAAATCATTTTTTTTTGTAAATTTCGCCTCTCCACAGGCCTTATGGAGTGTGTGACATCGACTTACACCGGTACGTTTGTCCTGTATAACTCATAACCTAATGAGCACCTGTATATACACCAATGGCTGTGGGACCGGCCATCTCCCCTGACGGGAATAAGAAACGTATACACTAGTCTACTCTAGAGTATCGATACTCAATCTTGATAATCCTATGACTAGGAACAATTTAAGGATGTGCTTATAGACTACCCAGGCCCACAAGTATGATTGCCATCACAACGCTGGTAGTTAAGCAAGAATCCTACGAGCTTTATCAATATGTATTAGCAATATGAAATAACAAGTAGAACATATATATATATGTTAAGATAAAGACAAACCAAATATCATACTATTATATTGAGCAAAACTGTCATGTACATATATATACCCAGCATCCTATACAATAAATGGCCTCTAGGGCAATCTCCCACTTGCACTAAGGCCAATTATTGGCGTAACGAATACCCAAAATCTCGAACAGCCGTTCGAACTGTGCTTAAGGGATGGCCTTGATGAATAAATCTGCAGTGTTGTTCTTCGTATTTACTCTTCACATCTCGATCTCCCGGCGATATTAGGTGATACTACCTTTAGATATGTCTGGATGTCTAATGAGATATGGTTCCTTTGCTAAAGCAATAGCCCTGTTGTTATCGCAATATAAAAGTATTGGATCAACAATGGACGGAACCATCTAAAATTTAGAAATGAACTTACTCATCCAGACCGCTTCTTTTGTGGCATTGTTAGTAGCAATATACTCTTCCTCCATCGTTAAGTCTGCTACAGTGTCCTGTTTAGAACTCTTCCAACAGACCGCCCTTCCGTTGAGGGTAACCACATAAACCGAGACAGATTTAGAGTCATCCTTATCATTTTGAAAACTAGTGTCAGTAAAGGTCTCCATCTGGAGGTCTCCATTGCCGTACACTAAGAATATCTCCTTAGTCCTTCTCAGCTACTTGAGAATATTCTTTACTGCTATCCAATACTTCTTCCCTGAGTTTGACCGATACCTCCTTATCACGCTAAGTGCGTAAGCTATATCTGGTCTAGTACATAACATCGCATATATTATAGAGCCTACCGCAGAAGTGTCGGATATAATGCTCATGCGAGCTCTCTCCTCATCGGTCTTGGAGGACATCTATTTAGAGAGGGTGATTTCGTGACAGGCGAGTTAATTACCATACTTGGAATCTTCCATACTAAATCTCTTTAGTATGGTGTCAATGTATCTGGACTGTGAAAGTCCTAATATTCTCTTAAATCTATCCATGTAGATCTTAATCTCCAAAATGTAGGAAGTATCACCTAAGTCTTTCATGGAGAACTTCTGTGATAAGAAGAGCTTGACTGATTGTAGTATAGGAATATCATTTCCTATCTGGAGAATGTCATCCACGTACAAGACGAGGAATACCATGGTTCTCTCAACAATCTTCTTATAAATAAATGGTTTATCTACATTTTTGATAAAGTCAAATTTCTTGAGCGCCTCAGCAAAGCAGATGTTCCAATTCTGTGATGCCTGCTTTAATCCATAAATGGATTTAAGCAACTTGCATACTCTTCTGCTGCTCCCACTCTCTATGAAGCCCTCTAGTTGATCTATATAAACATACTCTTCTAAACTACCATTTAGAAAAGCAGTTTTTACGTCCGTCTGCCAGATTTCATGGTCATGGAAAGCAGCAATGAAAAGTAAGATCCGAATGTATTTAAATATAGCCACTAGAGAAAAGGATTTATCATAGTCCAAATCCGGTCTTTGACGAAAACATTTTGCAACAAGTCTAACTTTATAGCTTTCAACCTGTCCATCTACACCAATCTTATTTTTGAAGATCCATTTGCAGCCTACGAGTTTTACCTCTGGAAGTGAAAAATCCAAAGTCCAAACTTGTTGGTGTACATGGATTCCATCTCGGACCGCATAGCATCCAGCCACTTCTCCGAGTCTCTGCTCATGATAGCATGCTGAAAACTAGTAGGCCCATCGCCATCGATGATGCAATCTTCTTGATCCCCGTCTATGAGAAAACTGTAGTATCTCTCGGGCGGATGAGACTGTCTACTAGATCTGCGAAGTGGCGTAGGTATGTCGGGTTCTATTGAAACTTTAGGTTCTACTAAGTCTTCAGTAACAGTTTGTGGTTCTTGAATTTCTTCTAATTCTATAGCACTCCCACTAATTTCTTTTTCAAGAAATTGCATTTCCAGAAAGTGGGCATGTCGAGAAACAAATTCCTTTTGTTCCTCAGCGTAATAGAAAAGATACCCCCTTGAATTATTTGGGTATCCCACAAACTTGCACAATACTGATCATACCTTGAGCTTGTCCGAATGCTGCTTTTTAACAAAAACTGGACACCCCCATATCTTAAGATAGTTAAGACATGATTTCTTCCCACTCCACATTTTATATGGAGCGGTAGGAACTGAGTTAGTTGGAACTTTATTCAATAGGTATGCAGCTGATTCAAGTGCAAAACCACAGAAGGATAGCGGCAACTCAATACTACTCATCATAGAATGAACCATATCTAATAGGGTGTGATTTCGTCTTTCTGATACACCGTTGTGTTGTGGTGTGTATGGAGGAGTAAGCTGGGAGAGAATTCCATTCTCTT
Source organism: Agapanthus africanus (assembly GCA_030015575.1). Classification (NCBI taxonomy): domain Eukaryota; kingdom Viridiplantae; phylum Streptophyta; class Magnoliopsida; order Asparagales; family Amaryllidaceae; genus Agapanthus; species Agapanthus africanus. The sequence continues at coordinate 566,084,299 of JASDDO010000031.1, forward strand.
TTAAACATTCCAAGAGGCACTTAGGTATTCTCCATTCCGATCAGATCGAAGTGTCTTGATACTTTTACCTGTTTGTTTTTCCACTTTATTCTTATACTGCTTGAATTTCTCAAAGGCCTCGGATTTATGTTTCATCAAGAATACATGTTCATACCTTGAGAAATTATCGGTAAAAGTAATGAAGTAGGAATAACCACTTCTTGTATATGTAGAAGACCACATGCATATCTGTGTATGAGTCCCAAGAGCTCAGTGGCTCTTTCTCCGTATCTAGTGAACGGAGTTTTGGTCATCTTTCCTTTGATACATGATTGACAGGTTGCATAAGATAGATATTCAAATGGATCTAGATATTCAAACGGATCTAAATGTCCATCTTTATATAACTTAGTTAATTATGTTTCATTGATATGACCAAGTCTACAATGATATAAGAAAGCTTGATTTAACTCTTTTAAGTGTGTTTTGGACGTTGAAAACTTGATGTTGATTGAGTATTATATCTCGTTATTTAGTGTACCCGATCCAATCAGTTTATGATTTAGGTGAATGTTTATGATATTGCTTTTAAGTGCAAAATTATATCCTTCAGTAAATAATAAAGCCACGGATATAATATTACACATCATACTAGGTACACAAAAACAGTTATGCAAAACCAAAATATGTCAATTCATCAACCCGAGGTGATATTCTCTCATTGCAACAGCATCTACACTTGCTCTATTGCCAATCCTGAGGATCATATCATCTTTCTTCAAAACTCTACGGTTTCTCAACGCCTATAAAGAATTACAGATGTAAGATCCTGACCTGTATCTAATACCCAGGAAGTAGAGTTTATAGAGAAACAGTTTTCAATCACGAACACACCTGAATCCAAAGCCATAACTTACTTCGTGTCATGATTCTTGGCTTTCAAAGCCCGGCAATCTTTCTTCCAATGTCCCTTCTTATGACAATAAAAGCATTCCTCCTTTGTTGTTGCTGATCCCCCAATCTTTCGCTTGCCCTTCCCTTGCACCTTAGTGACACCTCCTTTCGGTTTGGTGGGGGCTTTCTTCTTCTTCCTCTTGACCTTAGCCTTGGATTTAGAGAAAGAAGATTCCCCAACAACTAGAACGGGTGTCTCCGTGCTTTTCTTTAAGGTGCCCTCTGCACTCCTCAACATGTTGAGGAGCTCTGGAAGTGTAACTTATGTTCGTTGCATATTGAAATTCAATATGAACTGGGTATAGGTGGAGGGGAGGGACTGTAAAATCAAGTCAGTGAATAACTCATTCTCCAACGTGGTCCCGAGATCTACGAGCTCCTCCATGAGACCGATTATCTTCACGACGTGGTCCCCGACAGATGAACTAATAGCCAATCTCGCTTGAAATAGTTTCTTTGAGGTATCATATCTTGCAATACAAGATTGCTCTCCATCTAAGTCCTTAGTATGGAGTAAGATAGAAGCTAGGTATATCTTCTCATACCGCCTCTGATGTTCATTATCCATGGAGGTCGGTACGAGACACTTGGCTTTAACGCAAGCAAGATCTCAAGTTTTACGGACCATAATGTCCGCGACTGTGGAATCAGGACCTGGGACAACGGGGCCAGTAGCTGTGAGGACATAGGCAATCTTGTCATAAGTAAAGGCTATTTGGACATTCTTCAGCCAATTTTTATAATTTGGCCCCGTTAGTATATTTTTATCTAATAGAAACTTTACTACCGTCATGATCACTGCAATTAGGAGAGAGAAAAGAAATACTCAGTACATGCTCTTACAAATTTTGATTGGTTATTAGTTTATTTAAACATGATGGCTCCCACTGTTTCTTCGATTCTCCTTCAAACCCTAAAAGAAGAATTAGTCGGGATTAATCGCACCCTACAAGTTTGCTTAACCTTTCAGCCATGTGGGGTGTCGGTACTTCTAGGGAGGTTTTCTAACACCTTCGCGAAGTTCCTTCATCCAGAGTAACCTCTTTTCCCTAAAGGCGTTGCTCCGCTGACACCTTTCCTTCATCCAGAGTAACCTCTTTTCCCTAAAGGCGTTGCTCCGCTGACACCTTTCCAGACACCTACTAGATTTAGCTGGTTGTAAAGTGAAAAACTCTCCCGAAAAGTAAATATTACTCACAATGAGAATCGGGATCCAACTATCATTATGTGATAATTTTGAAGGAAGTCTACCAAAATTACCACACTCCAGAAGATATATAAATCTCGCAAGTTTCCCGTATATTTGAAACTCCCGATGTGATTTTTGCCCCAAACATTTATGACCTTGACGAAGGCCAAAATATCATAAGTTGCAAGTCAAGTTCAACCCGTTATTGTCCTGATTAATCTAGATCCATTCATATTAACCCTTCACGAAGGCCAAAATAGTTGTACGCCTATCCTAAATTAATGCATCTCTCTATACAACAGACAAGTATACCCTAGCTACCAAACACTATACCTTGACAAAGGCCAAAATACATAGCTTTAATATTAGTTGATATCCATCTGAAATGACGGAGGGCTATGGCTGGTATTGACGAAAACCTTGAACGTAATGAACTTGATATCGTTGAAAGAACTAAATATCAACATTCGTCTCACGCGTGATAATATAGCACATCGCAGAAAAGCGGAAGCGAAAACATAAAATAAAGGATATACTAGGAATTTCGTGTTTCGATTTAGCCAAAAACGAAACACGGATTCCACGATCGTGTGAATAGCCAAGAAACTAGTACCCATAGACCCCTACGAACGCGACAAGCAACCCTACCAATTCTATAATTAGGTGATCCGGTCTCGACTTCTCGAGATGGCCACCCGTTGAATTCTAGAACCCGGCTACTTGAGCACTCCTCCTGAGTCTATCCTAGGTACATGTAATGAAAAATATTATACATCGGTGACAACAATCTCAACCTGGAAGTACCCCACAAAAGAATATTATTACATCACAAATATTACATGAATGAATACGCTCATCTTACATAATCCCCCATCCATTCAACACGACAATCACTTCTATTCCATTCCAACACAAAACAATCATCACAACAATGTAAGTATTATATGCGCAATCCCTATGTCATCGAACATATAGCAATGAGATTGGGATTTACCAACATACATATATATACTTACAATCACAGAACAAGTACACAAGTAACTAGTAGAACTCACAATCCGCTAGACGGTATTTTAAAATTTCACCAATGAAAAATTAAACACCCCTGGTCCCCTAAAAACCATTTCCATCGCAACCGAAATGAACTTTGAACACCCAAAACATCCCTGGAAGCCAAAAATTACTCATGATAAATGACCAAGTAGGGGCATCGAGGGGGGTTGGGGGTACCCCCTAACTCGAGACCACGGTAGGTGGTCTCGGGTTGGGGTGTACCCCCACCCCTCCCAGATTCCCTTCCTTTGCGTGAATTTTGCACTTTCGGGGCCACCATCTCAAGACCATGCTGCCATTTGGGTGTTCTGCTTGCAATGGATGTCTTTTAGGGTTATTTTAAAACCAAGTTTTGAAAAAAATAGGATTTTTATGAGTTCTAAAGTTACTATAACAAGTTTAAAGTTTTAGTTTGGCTCTGATATTATGAAAGTAGCTAATGCTCTTTAGGTTATAATTTATAAACATAGCATGCATGGATTTCAAAAATTCAAGAAAGAAATCTAACTACAAACTATGATAAAAGTACTAAAGGTTTAAACATGCAAACAAATAAAGGAATTTTCCGTACAAACTACAACCTTTGAAGACTTTTCAAGTGCTCCTAATTGTGTTGGACTCCTTTGTGATGCTCCTTAGAGTTGAGAGAACAAGCTTGAGTGTATATCTCCAAGCCCTAGATAGATCAATCTTAAGTGCTCCAACTTTGGCTACCACCTCAAACTAGAAGTCACTAAGACCAAACATTTGCTAAGTATTTGATCTTAGGATGTAGTAAAGGTTCACTAAAACTATTTTTCTCTTTAATTTTCCTTTTCTTTTCTCTTTTAGAAATTAAAGAGGAGGAAGGAGATGAGAGCTCTTGAATATGAGAGAGAGTGTTAGAATAATTATGAAGGGAAAATAAAAATGGTTGATATTCTTAACATGAAGAAAAAGCAATCTCAACTATTAAATCCCATCTCAATTACAAATGTCCATCCTCTCCTCTCTCCTTCACGTATCACTCATATGAGAGTAGGCATGCATATGCTCAACCTTGGGCACAAGATAACTAAAAGAGAACTAAACAAAAGAAAATAAATAAATAATTTATATGTAACATAGCGCGCGCGCGCACACACACTGATATATATACTTGTAATTATTTTCCTGTGTATTTAAAATACATAAAAGAGATAATAATACATAAAAGAGATAAATATTATTAGTGACAAAATACTGGCAAATATATATATATATATATATATATATATATACATGTATTAATATATTAAATCCAAACTGGATTTAATATCCGTCTTTATAAAAGACCGACTAGTATTTCCAAACGTCCGATTATCGTCAGTATATCGAGTACACTAGTTTTAATCAGACTCCTGCACGTACTCAGTATGGCTACTACATCATTTCGCTAAAGCCGAATACCCTCTGTGTGGGACTCTAAAGACTCGAAAATACGCTAGCAGTGGGTAACCTGATGATACCCAAAACTCACAAGCATGTCAGTGGCACTAGCTGTACGTAACGACTATCCAGGCATCTGTCGAAAAGAATATCGACAAGCAAACTCGTCCGAACCCCTACCGAGTCTATAAGTGACATTCTCCGTACAGTCTGGTCTGTTCGTATAAGAGTATCACATATTGGGTCTAGGGGGTGTACGACGTCAGACCCCTAATAATCCGATAAGTCGTGCCGATATCAAGCTCAATACCAATTAAGAAAAAACTGATCTTGCTATAAGTAAATCTCATCTGCCCTGACCAGAGACTTATGGTATTGGTCAACCGTATACAGCGCGACATCGACTCTCTATACCGAGAGAGGCGAATCCCCAACAATAGCTCACTGCCTCCATATGGCTCGGGATTGTACCAAACTAAAACCTGTTTGCATGACTCAGTAGAACCGTGGTAGGGTAGTAATCAAAGCACAGTGGGAACTCACATGAGATAAATGACGATCTCAGGTCGAAAGACTACCCTGTACTCATGCCACCAGAGAACTGCTATCTGACATTAGGTATAATACCAACCAACAGCTCTCGGCGAGTCCGTTCAGTGTAACTCATAACCTAATGAGCACCTATATACAATCTTTAGTGTCGTACACCAATGGCTGTGGAATCGGCCATCTCCTCTGACGAGAATAAGAAATATATACACTAGTCTACTCTGGAGCATCGATGCCCTGTCTCAATAATTCTACGAATAGAGACAATTTAAGGATGTGCTTATAGACTACCCATCCCCCACAAGTATGATTATCATCACAACGCTGGTAGTCAAGCAAGATTCCTACGAGCTTTATCAATATGTATTAGCGATTTGAAATAACAAGTAGAACATATACACATATTAAGATAAAGACAAACCAAATAGCATACTATTATACCGAGTAAGACTGTCCTGTACATATATATCCCCAGTATCCTATACAATAAATGACCTCTGGGGTATACATATCCAACACACCAACGCCAACCGGCCCGATCCTTCCTCCTGGATATTGGACACCAGTGCTTCTCACTACGTTACATCTGATTGGGACTCTTTACAGCTACACCGATTACGGTGGTCCCGGTGAGATCAACATAGGTGATTTCAGATTTGAAAATTTTCCACATCGGTAAAACAACACTGCACTCACCCCAAAAACCATTTCTTTTAGATAATGTTCTATGTGCACTATCTATTACTCAAAACTTAATTTCTGTTGCTAAATTTTGCAAATCAAATAAAGTCTCACTTGAGTTTTTTCCCTCTAATTTTTTGGTGAAGGGTCTTCATACGGGGGCTCCTCTTTTTCACAGGGATAGCTATAATGATGTCTACTATCTCCCACACTCCATCCAATCTCAAATTCACGCTACTGCCAAATCATAAATAAGTGAGTGGTATTATCGTCTTGGTCATCCTTCCATCGGCATCCTGCAGTCAGTTGTTAGGAAAAATAAATTAGTGTCTAATGTCTCGGTAGTTAATAATCTTCAATGCAACTCTTACAATTGCAATAAAAGTCATAAATTTCCTTTTTCTGAAAATTCACTTCGTACTTCTAAGCCTTTGCAATTAATTTACACTGATGTTTGGGAACCCACTGAATTGTCTTTTGATATTTTTCGCTATTACATAATTTTTATTGAATATTACACAAAATATGTCTGGCTACACCCTATGAACATAAATCTGATGCTGCTGCCATTTTTCCCCAATTCAAAAAACTTGTCGAAAGTATTTTCAATTACCGCTTATATAAATATACTCTGATGATGGCGGTGAATACACATCTCTTGCCTCCATTTTTATATCCTATGGTGTCTCTCATCTCACCACTCCTCCACACACCCCGGAACACAATGGCACGTCAGAATATCGCCATCGTCATGTTGTCAAAACCGGTCGTACACTCTTGCCTACAGCCTCTCTTCTCTCTAAGTATTAGAGTAAAACCATTCAAACCGCTATTTATCTTATAAATCATTTTCTCACACCGGTTCTTAATTTCCAATCTCCATTTGAAAAACTATTTCAACGTCCTCCAAACTACAAACGTCTCAAGATTTTTGGGTGTCTTTGTTATCCCTGATTAAAGTCGTACGCCTCCTCCAAACTTCAACCTTAATCCACTCCCTATATTTTTCTAGGTTATTCAACAACTTAATCTGCGTATAAATGTCTAGATCTTGTCACTCACAAAATTTATATTTCTCGTCGAAACCAATTTTCCATGCAGATATCTAGTACATATCAAGAGGCTCTTCCGCAAGATCTGACCTGCTCTGGCGCAGCATCACAACCAATCAAGTATACCCAACTTAACAAACTTCACATTCTACCAACATTATCTAACCCAACCTCCACTGAACCCTAATCAGCAACATCTCAAACTCTCGACCTCTTTCCCTTTACTGACTCTTAACAATTCTCATCTTCCAATTTCGATAACCTCGCCAACCTTTCAATCCGTATCTCCCCACCTTCCTTGACAACCGCTCAATCCCATTTACCCTTTCTATAATTATCCGCTTCTCCCCAACCCCCAAATCCATGCACCAACAATGAACGTAAACCAAACCTAAAATACTACAACTCCCAATAAATAAACCATACAACTGTTCACCCAATTTCCCAAATCCTTGAACCAACATATTTATCTCAAGCTATGAAGGATCCTAACTGGTGTGCGGCAATGTCCGAAGAGTTTGATGCCCTCATGAAGAATGGAACATGGGATCTTGTTCCTAAATCAAATCAGAGTCTTGTAGGTTGCATGTGGGGCTTCCGAATCAAGAACAACTCCGATGAAACTATTGCACGATACAAAACTCGCCTTGTGGCCAAAAGCTTCCATCAACGGCCTGGTCTAGACTATTTTGCCATGTTCAACCCTATTATCAAGCCGACAACACTGCGTATAGTTGTTTACCATCGAAAACAGAGACGAACTGGGATTGAACGTCTTATCTAAATTTGGGGACAGATGCTATTTAGACATATCTATCCACCTCTCCGAAAATACCAAGTTAATTTATGGCACCGTATATCGGAGGTTTGAATAGATGCGACCGGTTTAGCAGACTTTATCAGATTCCCCCTCATTTGTGAGGGGTTTTTGATTGTGGGGATGCTCTTCCTGCAGGCGCAAGCCCCTGCAGTTAATTACATTATCGCATTACGATAACCACTTTCTCCTTCTCTAGGAGTTCATTTCGTGTCGTGTGTTTATTTTGTTTGTTATGGTTGCCCATGGATTGTATACGGTGACTAATTTATATCGTCGCCCATAGGGCGCGGATTAGTCCAAATCCATATATTTTAGATTTGGGTTGAGGTAAAGAATTTGCTTGACAAGGTCCATGTTGGTAGCTTGGTTTACTAACGGGAATTAACTTGGGACGCAGATCTCATATAAATGAGATCCATCCGTTCACGGGATATTTGGGTTTTGATCTAAAGATCGTTAGTCATATTTGAGGCTAAGATCAACTTATGAACAAATGAGCATATGGGCTCAACTGATCATTAGATCATATATGGAATAACCCATGGATAATATACTGTAGTCGGTATGGAGACAGTCCGTAGGACAAAACATATTAGTTTAAGGACATCCCGGTCCATTATCGCCGTGTTTAGGGCGAATGTTAGTTTAAGAACATCTCGGTCCATTATCGTCGTGTTTAGGGCGAATATTAGCTTAAGGACATCTCGGTCCAACATTCATCTTGCGTGCACGTGTATTTCTTATGTGAAGAAGTGAACGATGGTGATATGGAATGGGCCCAATTTGGGGTGCAATCCAATTTGAGGTGTGCACATCGATGTGAAAGTGCATAAATGTGGGATGTATCATTCCCTATCTTGTTGAACTTTCATATCTTTCATCAAGTTGGGACGAGGAGTTGTTGTTGGTTGTTGGGACCCACCTCCTCTCTGAAAACGTTGAGAAATTACAACGACATATATCAGAGGTGTGGAAAGATATACCCTTGAACTAAATCCCGTACTTGAGGGAAAAGATCGTGGTGGACCTAAGAATCGTTAGTCATATTTGGGACTAAGATTAACTTAGGAGATAAGGGATGAATATCATTTTGGATATCATCGATAAGAGATCATTAGTCATGTTTGAGGCTAAGATCGGTTTGGAAATCACGAGCATATGGGCTCAATTGATTTAAAATCAAAGAGAAAGCACAAGCTTCACAAACTTAGCCAATTTGGGCTATGATTGGGTTTCTATACTGCCCAGTAGTGCTAAGCACTCAGTTGGATATAGCGCTCACGTGTATATCACGTGAGGCATTATAATAGTACTAAGAACTAATTTTTTTCTGGTGCTCAAGTGTGTTTCACGTGAGGCGCTAAGCGTCTGGCGCTCACGTGTGTTTCACGTGAGGCGCTACAATAGTACTAAGTACTACTCATTTTAGGCGCTCACGTGTTTTTCATGTGAGGCACTAATTTTTGGGTGCTCACGTGTGTTTCACGTGAGGCGCTAAGTTCTTTGGAGATTTAATCTCTGTTGATGTTTTTAGAGAACTTAAATCTCTGTTAATGGTATTTTGATCATTAACGATCACCAAGATCACTATTTTGAGGATCTCAGATCGAGTTCTTTAAGAACTAAGTTCTTGATTTGAAGGAACTAAGTTCCTGGATTACATATTCTCCATGTTCTTTTATCTATGTTCTCATGTTCATGTTTTCATAGAGATTAAATCTCTTTTAATGGTGTTTTGACCTTTAAGAATCACCAAGATCACTATTTTAAGAATCTTGGATCAGATTCTTAAAGAACTAAGTTATTGATTTGAAGGAACTAACTTCCTAGAGTATTATGGACCCCATCTTCTTTCTGTTCAATCTTGTTCTTCCCTAAATCTTTGATTATCAAGAACAAGATCTTTTCGATGAGAATTAAATTCTAAACTTGTGGGAGACTTGTCTTGTGGATTTCAGATCCAGAGAAAGAACTAAGTTCTTTTAAAGGGTTAAACCTTTAGATACGGTATAATAGGTAAAGGATTGATTTCTGTTTTTTTTTCTTTACCTAGGGTTTTAAGAGGAAGGAGATCTTTTCTTTGAGAGAATTAAATTCTCTGTTGTTTTGAGGGCCTTCTTTATTTTTTTATAGAAATTTATGGGGCGGTCTCCTCTTTTTGAGATTTAATCTCTTGGCTCCTTTATATAGGAGAAGAGAAAAATCAATTTGTTTGAGAAAATATCTCATTGAGAGATCATTATTGATTTCATAATCAATCAAAATGAGCTTAAAGATCAACCGGCGAATTTTATTCACCGTTGGATTTTTAATCCAAACGCTCTCTGTTTAACATAGAAGATTTCTTATTTGTTATAACAAAATTAGAAAGATATTTTCCTAACATAGAATTTTTATTCTATCATATGAATATTTTGTTTGTTTAATAAGATTAGGAAGATATTTTTCTAATCGTAAATTTAATTCTGTTTAACAGAGAACATCTTTCTTATTTTAAAAAGATCAGGGAAATATTTTCCATATAGAATTTAATTCTATCAGATGGTTTAATTGGTGATTTTATCACCATTGGATTTTAAATCCGAGATTCTCTGTTAGAGAAAAATCTTTTCATATTAGAAAGATCAGGGAAAATATTTCCCAAAAATAGAATTTAATTCTATATAGAATTCAATTCTATCCTTAGAGAGCATTTTAAATTGCAGCGTTCACGTGTTTTGCATGTGAGGACTGCCAAAAGAATGCGATAAGGGAACTCAAGTGTTTAACACGTGACCCTTAGTGTGAGTTTTAGCCTATTTATTTTCGGCGCTCATATACTTTGCATATAAACGCTCACGTGTTTAACACGTGAGGCCTGTTTGGCCTTTAGTTATTTATGTTCAGCGCTTATATGCTTTGCTTATGAGCGCTCACATGTTTAAAACGTGAGGCCTATTTAGCCTTTTTTTTATTTGCTTTCAGCGTTTATATGTTTTGCATATAAGCGCTCACGTGTTTAACACGTGATGCCAAACTGTGAGAATTCTTTTCCTCTTTCTTCTCTCCCATTTTTTTATAAGGAAACAAATAGCTCTTAGCCAAAAAAATTGGCGGGAATAAATGCCCCCACTACTTTGCCCACGTAAGTATGTACGTGGGTGATGTAGTGCAAAGCTATGCATAGCCATAGAATTGATGGCTTAGGAGACAAGTTTAGAATCTTTGTAAGCTAAGGCTTTTTTCATCTTCATGAGCCGTAGGGGTCTCAAGAAGGTTTTTCTCTCTATGAGTCTTGAGAATCTCATAGATGCATATTCTCCCCAGAAATTGTGAGGATTCCTAAGTGTTCATAGCCTTCATGAGTCGTTAGGATCTCACTCGAGTATTTTTTTACGAGTCGTGAGGACCTGTAAGTAGCTTCTTCATTTCATTGGTATGTAACTTTGGCGAATATGGCCCGTAGATAGTATACAAGAGTCAATCTTGACCTCCTTGTAGGACAATAATGGCTTAGAAAACAGGTTTAGATCTGTCGCCTAAGGCTTTTCAACTTTATGAGCCATGAGGGTCTCATAAATATGTTTCTCCCTACGAGTCGAGAGAATCTCGTAGGTGTATTTTCTCCTTAAAAGTCGTGAGGACTCCTAAGTGTGTTTTCTCTTGAGAGTCGTAAGGATCTCACAAGGGAATTTACCCCTTATGAGTCGAGAGGACTCGTAAGTGGCTTCTCCTCCTCATCGGTTTGCGACTTTGGAGAATGTGGCCCGTGGATAGTATAAAAGAGTCAGTTTGGACCTACTTGTAGGGCCAACGTGCTTAGGAAAATATCCCCGTCACCTAAGACCTTTCACCTTCATAAGCCGTGAGGGTTTCATACAGATGTTTTTCCCTACGAGTCGAGACGAGTCGAGAGGATCTCGCAGGTGTATCCTAACGTGAAATATAGATAACCTTTTTTTATATAGAAGTCTGTTATGTTTGTGGTACTAGGTATAAGTCTATCGTATCGTCACGTCGGCTGATATATTTCTCGATATGCAGTCTCTTAGGTTGCTACTCAAGTAGCCCCGTGACTTTCGTGTCTCTGATCTCTTCTGAGGCTGGACAAGACATCTTCAAGTAATCTTCTTAGGTTATATTACCATCGGAAGAACAAGTGTGTATTTTCCATGGCGCTTTTTACTTGAGGTTAGGCTCTATTTGGAGCCCCGATGAGTCATAACCGCACCCTTCTGGGGTGGGATGATCTCCAATGGTCTTTAGGCTTTATATGTATTGTCGTCAAGATCCGAAGCTAGGAATATTTCGTCACTTCATTTTTGCTTTGATGATGTTGCACCGATTCTTTTCTGAAGCAGGGTAGACATCCGTATGACCTCTATATTGTATGTATTGCCATCGAGGTCTGGAGCTAGGGATATGCCATCACTCCAATTTTATTTGATCCTTGGGTTCTGGTTGACGTCGCGTCTGCATCTTGCTGGCATGAGAAGCACGTCGAGTTGATCTCTAGGCTGTAAATGTTGCCATCGAGATCTGGAGCTAGGAATATACCATTGCTCCACATTTATTTGACCCTTGGGTCCGTATTAACGTCGCATCTGCACTGAGAAGGAACGTCGAGCTGATCTCTACGCCGTAGATGTTGCCATCGAGATCTGGAGTTAGGATTTTGCCATTACTCCTCTTTTGTTCGACCCTTGGGTTTTTTTTACGTCGCGTCTGCACCTTACTAGAATGAGAAGGACGTCGAGTTGATCTCTAGGCTGTAGATATTGCCATTGAGATCAGGAGCTAGAATTTTGACATTACTCCACTTTCGTCCGACCCTTGGGTCCTTATTGACGTTACATCTGCACCCTATCGGAATGAAAAGAATGTCAGGATAATCTTTAGGCTATAAATATACCGTCAAGACATGGCTCTCTCTTTGATGGAATCTGGTGGGAAGATATGGTTCCATTTATTTCATTTAAGCCCATGGATTGTATACAAGAGTCAGTATAGACCTACTTGCAGGGCAAAAAAAGTTTCATTTTCAATTTATATATTTATTTATTTCCGCGATGCTCTATCTTTTCAGTTTTTCATATCGTGAAAGTCGCAACTGCCCAATCATTTTGGCTATTTTTTCATGGTGCCCAATCATTTCGGCTATTTCATATGCATATATTTTTTCCTCGTTGATTTTTATTTCGAGTCGAGGACTTAGGTTCTGATACCAATTTTGGCATCAGTATCGTTACCACTGGAATATTGCTAGGAGCGAATCATCATTTGCCGTGAGAGGACTTAGAATTTGACACCTGTTTAGGCATCAACATCGCTACAACTGGGATATTATCAGAAGCGGATCATCATTTTCCTTTGTTGATTTGAACAAAGGTGGCTTAGCAAACAGGGTTAAGATCCTGTCGACTAAGGCTTTTTGACTTTATGAGCCGTAAGGGTCTCATAAAGGTATTTCTCCCTATGAGTCATGAGGATCTCGTAGGTGTATTTTCTCCTTCGGAGTCATAGAGATTTCTAAGTGATATTTTCTCCTGTAAGTCATAAGAATCTTACAAGAGTATTTTCTCTTTATAAGTCGAAAGGACTTACAAGTGTCGTTCACCATATGGGGATATTTATTACGATTGGTAGAACTCGGTTGGAACATATTTTGTTCGTGCCCGTAGATTGTATACAAGAGTCGATATCAAACTACTTGTAGGGAAACTTAGGGGATATAACGGCGTAAGAACAAATTTAGATCCCTGTAACTTAAGGCTTTTGAATCCCATGAGCCGTGAGGGTCTCATAGGGGAATTCTCCTTACGAGTCATGAGGATCTCGGAAGTGTAATCGTATGGACTCCTAAGTGTGTTGATCCTTTGTGAGTCGTAAGGATCTCACGCAGGTATTTTCTCCTCACAAGATCGAGAGGACCTTGCAGTGCACATAAATTTTTATTTTACGAGTTTGCATCCTTTTCGGGTTTTAACAAACTCGCCGGCTGTCCTGCTGTTTTTACTAACGGCGCGCTTTCGGATTTTCTCCATGCCCATTTGCTTGTGGACATACCGTTTTTTCAATGAGTTTGTGCCCTTCCGGGTTTTCACAAGCTCGCCGGTATCCCTGTTGTTTTTAGTCACGGCGCCCTTTCGGGTTATCATCCGTGCCCATTTCACTTGTGAACGCACCATTTTTCCCACGAACGGTGAAACTCTTGATAGTAGCTTTGTCGCAGGTCACCCATCTGTTTACCGGTAGGACTTGGGGTGGCTTCATCGCTGGAATAACTATGTAGCCGGTGGGACTTGAGTTGCAATCTTCGCCGGTGGGATTTCGGTTGCAATATAGATCTCAAGGGAGCATATCACCGTATTTAGGGTGACGCGCTAGTTTAGGGACATTTCGGTCCATCATCACCATATTTGGGACGAAATACTAGTTTAGGGACGTTCCCATGTTTGGGACGAAGTTTAGTTTAGGAAAATTTCGATCCAACATTTCCATGTTTAGGACGAATATTAGTTTAAGGACATTTCAGTCTATTATTGCCGTGTTTGGGACGAAATGCTAGTTTAGGGACGTTCCGGTCCATTATCGCCGTATTTGGGGCGAAATGCTAGTTTATGGACGTTCCAGTCCATTATCGCCTTGTTTGAGTTTAGGGACGTTCCGGTCGGTCCGGTCCATTATCGTCATGTTTGAGGCGACGCACTAGTTTAGGAACGTTTCGGTCCATTATCACCGTATTTGAGGCGACACACTAGTTTAGGGACATTTCAGTCCATTCTTTATTATTCGGTCAGGGAGTTACATAGCCCATCCTTTCCAACGCTTGCTTATTTAAGCGCTACTGCTTGTCCTTTGTTTGTATGGACACTTCACACCTTAAGCTATTTTTCATCCTCTTTGACTGTTTCTTTTATCATCGTATCAATCGGGTTGTTTTGCAGGAAATACCGGGCAATTTACACGGCACCTGCCCCCTGCTCATCAATGTCGTTTTCTGACGCTGGCGGAGCAAATTCTTCATATACGAAGAAACGAGATATCACGTTACTCCTTCTGCTGCGTCTTCTTCTTCCTTGGAAGAATGAACTTGACTTGGGGGTTTTTCCCCTCATCATCTGATTCGGAGTAGGATATGGATTTCACATCCCTTCCATGGTTTTTTGGTTCAAGCGGGATATTCCACTTGATTGCAGGGCCCGCTTGTAGGTCCCTTGATATCCTTTCTGTTCTTTGAAGAAAGGGCCATCTTACATAGAGATTCTTCCGCCAGCGAGCAATATGCCCCTGCGTATATTTTGGGGGAGCGAGTATTCGCATCCTAATCTTTTCAAAGGTGACACCCGCACTGTCGCTATCTTGGAGATAGGTTGCTTCAAAGCCACTCATTTTTTGTTGAGCGTTGTCAACAAACACCACCTTGCCTTTACTTTTCATACATCTTCGTCGGATGAAGAAGGGTTTTGACCCATCTGATTCAATCGAGCCATTTTATCTATAAGCTCTTGGAAGATCGTTGGCTTGAATAGGGCCATATATGGGAAAGCCTTTGAATTTGGGTCAAGGGTGGCTATAAACATTCCTATGGCTGGAGCTTCTTCTATGCATTGCTCGCATTTTGACCAGATATTTCGCCATCGGGTAACATATTGAACCCAGATCTCATTCGGTCTAACCCTTTCGTTGACCAACGCCGCCACGGTAGTGCGTTTATCTGCACTAGTGAATCTTTGACAGAAGAGCTTATCCATCTCATTGAAGGTCTTCATGGAATTATTTGGGAGTTCCGCATACCATTCGAAGGTGATGCCTGTCAGACTGCTGATGAACTGTCGGAGAAGCAGTATATCATTTCCTCCAGTGTTGCCACACATGGATTTAAAACGCGCAATATGTTGGTGAGGATTCCAGGTTTCTTTGTACATATGGAACGCCGGAAGTATGTATTCTGGCGGGTACTGTATTTAATCGTAGCATGCCGTATATAGTCTGCCAGTCTTGATTGATCTATTTGCAGCATCACTGGCATAGTGAGCTTTGATTTGCTGAGCGATATATTCATCCAGCTTTGCTTTTGGGATCATTTCCTCCTTAGCCGTAGTAAGCCTTGTGGAAGATTTGAAGTGTCACCTTTGTCTTTAAGAGTGACGACCAGTAGTTCAGGATTTGCCTTAGGCGATGGACTAGTAAGTGCTGCCACTTGAGCAAGCATCTCCTGCAGCTTTTCATGTTGCTACTGAGTTTTTGTCAGGGACCGAATATGCGGTCCATGACTAGTAGAGGCTTGACCTTCATCTTCGAAGCTCACCATATGGGTTGTGTGAACTACCATGCCCCCAGGCTTAGAGCATTTGGAATCCTGACCTTGAGAGTTTGCCTCAGACGCTTGAGTTTTATCTGGCCTCTCTTTTTTGTGAGAAGCTGCTTTAGGAGGAACCGACAGAGCAGGAACTAACTTGAGATAAGTCCCCTTATATTTGAAAGAGAATTTGTCAGAATTTGATTGAAATTTATGGGAAAAGCCGCAGACGATGAATGAGTTCTTCACCTGCTTCCATACCTTATATATGGCTGAGGAAGGTTCTTTTAGGGAGCGAACTGTCTTCTGCTCTTGTTAGATCCCCACGGGCTGTGGAGATTTCTTTAGTACTACGGTGGAAGAATTTTTTCTGGCCCTTCGCAGCAGTTCGAACTGTTCCCGGTTGGAACACCAGCATTCATCATCAGAGTTGAAGCAGGTGTTGGATATAGTGCCCTCAAAGTCAATTATTAGATCGCAGGCACGCGATTGCAATGATTGAGAGAGGACCTATGCTGGTAGGACAGTCTTACTCAAGATGATAGTATGCTATATAGTTTATCTTTATCATCGTGTACATACTTTAGGTATTATTACAGATCACTATTACACGTTGATAGAGCCCTTAGGATTCTTGCTTGACTACCAGCAGTATGATGGCGATCATATACGTGAGAGTTGGGTAGTCTATAAGCACATCCTTAAAGTGTCCCCAGTCGTGGGAGTTTCGAGACTGGGCAACGATACTCCATTAGTAGACTAGTGTATACAGTCGAGACCCCGACGAGGGGCGGTGGCCGGTCTCACAAGCCATTGGTGTCAGTTGGTTCACCTAAGATGTATACAGGTGCTCATTGGGTTATGAGTACACCGGACAGGACTCGCCGGGAACATGCTAGTTGGTATTATACCTGTCGTCAGATAGCAGTTCCCTGGTGACATGTGTACAGGTTAGTTCATCGACCTGAGATCGTCATTTGTCTCGTGTGAGTTCCTACTGTGCTTTGATTACTACCCTACCATGGTTCAAAGGAGTCATGCAAACAGGTTTTAGTTGGGTACAGTCCTGAGCCACATGGAGGCAGTGAGCGAATCGGCAGGGGTTTCGTCTCTCCCAGTATTGGGGGTGAGATCGCGCTGTGTCTAGGAGGGCCATTACACGAAGTCCTTAGCCAAGGCAGGAGATTTACTGGTAGGTATTCCAGTAGTATCTCAGGGTGTTCTGGGCTACACTCCAACACGACTTGTACCGCTTTCGGGGGTCTGACGTTTACCAGCCCCCTAGGCCCGACATGCGATACTCATAGACAAACGGACCGGACTATACAGATATTGTCACTGACAGGCTCAGTAAGGTTTCTGGATGAGTTCGCTCATCGGTCTCCCTTTTGGTCAATACCTGGGCGGTCGTTACGTACAGCTAGTACAACTGGCGTGCTTGTGGTTAAACCCACCGCCAGCGTATTGACGAGTCTTTAGAGTCCCCCACAGATAGTTTTCCCAAGTTTCGGGCGAAACGTTGTAGAGGCCATACGGTTTTATGGTAGGGTTCGATCATATACGTGCACTTGTGCACGGATCATGATCGGACAGATCATACTAGTGGGCTTTGGAAGCCGGATCCTAGTATTAGATTTGTTGGATTACTTTAGTCTCATTGCATTCGCATTCAGTCGGAATGCGGATGCAGGTATGTATATACAGGTGAGGTGTATCCTTGTGATCTGTCACGAGTTTACTTTAGATGTTGCCATATCTTTTTGTTGGACTAAACATTTGGATTAATGTTTAGATGGTGGAAATTGTGAGTGGATGTCATGATTTAGTGCATTAAATGTGCCATGTGCTTCATTGGTGAGTCATGGTATTATTTTTTGTGCTAATTTCACATTTGTGATTGATTATTGTGTTGAAATGAGAGGTGGAGAGAGAGTGGGCAGCCCTTGGGCTTGCTCTTGAGATTATTCTAGTGCTCTCATTTTTTTCATTCCAACACAATAGAAAAGAAAAGCTTCTTCTTCTTCATCCTCTAGCTCACAAGTTCCACCATGGCTTCATCTTCAACCTCCATCCATACACTCTCATGTGTTGAGAATCAATGGATGCTTGAGAGAAAGTTATCACACACATTATCTACATCACCTTGGACATGTCGGCTAGCAAACTTCATGTCCGAGTTGCTTCGGTTTGAAGCGGGAGCCCGTAAAAAGACTTTTTGACGTGGTGCCCTTCCGACGAGGAGATCGGAGATGCCGTGAGGAGTTAGGGATGGTGGCTAAAGACCGAAGGACACAGATCGATCGGTATAGCCTTTCTATCATCTTTCTAGTTAACTAGTTTGTGTTAATGGTTTGATCCGGGTGAAAGACTACGATAGCGTCGGTTTTGTAAAAAGTTTTTGTTCTGCATTTGGCCTTAGATTGACGGCCGGGGCGCTACCGTAGACATACAGCAGGTGAAGTCAACGCTGACGGAGAACTGCCCCTAACTCATTTTGCACGACGCCAATATCAACGACGATCATGTCTTTCGACCGGAGTTTTTTCAATCTCAGGAGTTTGCTGAGCTTTCCCTCTGTTTTCTTTGAGAGAATGACTGTTCTGCTCCCTACGTCGAACTTGGTCCTCGGCAGGTACCGGTTCTTTAGGGACTGATTCCGTCGGCAAAGCTGAAGTTTGAGGATCCGGTCCACAGAAGACTAACCTTTTCTGGGCTTCCACCTTCGGCGTTGAGGTACCGAGGATAGGAGGTGGGAGCATAGACCCAAAAAGAATCCCCTTCATTTCTTGAAGGGCCGTATTGTAGAGATTTGAGGCTGCAAGTGGCCCATACTTGACTCTACAAGATATGACAGAGCCTGAGTTGCGGTGAGTAGAAGAAAATGCCATTCTGCATAGAGACGAAACGCCAGTTTCAATATCCCATCACCCAAGAGCAACTACAAACATATATACCGCGATTATTTGATCACGGAAAAACACGACACACAAAGTGTGGAGTGGAAAAAGAAAGAGGTCCCACCGGGCGTGCCAGAATTTGTTTACCGCCAAAAACAAAGACGGACTGGGATTGAACGTCTTTCCTGAATTTGGGGGCAGATGCTATTTGGATATATCCATCCATCTCTCCGAAGATACCAAGTTGATTTATGATATCGTATATCAGAGGTTTGGATAGATACGACCGACGTAGCAGATTTTATCAGATTCCCCTTCATCTGTGAGAGGTTTTTTGTTGTGGGGACGCTCTTCTCTGCATGCGCAAGCCCCTGTAGTTAATTACGTTATCGCATTGCGATAACCACTTTCTCCTTCTCCAGTAGTTCACTTCGTATCGTGTGTTTATTTTGTTTGTTATAGTTTCCCGTGGATTGTATACAAAGACTAATTTATATCGTCACACATAGGGCGCGGATTAGTCCAAATCTGTATATTTTAGATTTAGTTTTGGGTCAAGGATTTGCTTAACGGGATCCACGTTGGTATCTTGGTTTGCCAACGGAAATGAACTTAGAACACAGATCTCATATAAATGAGGTCCATCCGTTCACAGGATATTTGGGTTCTGATCTAATGATTGTTAGTCATATTTGAGACTAAGATCAACTTATGAACAAATGAGCATATGGGTTCTACTGATCATTAGATCATATATGAATAGCCCATGGATAATATACGGTAGTCGGTATGGAGACGGTTCGCAGGTCAAAACATATTAGTTTAAGGACATCGCGGTCCATTATCGCCGTGTTTAGGGCGAATGTTAGTTTAAGGACATCTCGGTCCATTATCGCCGTGTTTAGGGAGAATATTAGTTTAAGAACATCTCGGTCCAGCATTTATCTTGCGTGCATGTGTATTTGTTACGTGGCGAAGTGAATGATGGTGACATGGCATGCACCCAATTTGGGGTGTGATCCAATTTGAGGTGTGCACATCGATGTGAAAGTGCCCAAATGTGGGATGTATCATTCCCTATCTTGATAAACTTTCATATCTTTCATCAAGTTGGGACGATGAGTTGTTATTGGTTGTCAGGACCCGCCTCCTCTCTGAAAACGTTGAGGAATTACAACGACATATATTAGAGGTGTGGAGAGATGTACCTTTGAACTAAATCCCGTACTTGAGGGAAAAGATCGTGGTGGACCTAAGGATCGCTAGTCATTGGTGGACCTAAGGATCGTTAGTCATATTTGAGACTAAAATTAACTTAGGAGATATGAGATGAATATCATTTTGGATATCATCGATGAAAGATCATTAGTCATGTTTGAGGCTAAGATCAGTTTAGAAATCACGAGCATGTGGGCTCGGGTTATTTAAAATCAAAGAGAAAGCACAAGCTTCACAGACTTAGCCAATTTGGGCTAAGATTGAGTTTCTATACCACCCGGCAGTGTTAAGCGCTCAGTTGCATATAGCGCTCACGTGTATATCACGTGAGGCTTTATAATAGTTCTAAGCACAAATTTTTTTCTGGCGCTCAAGTGTGTTTCACGTGAGGAGCTGAGCGTCTGGCGCTCACGTGTGTTTCACGTGAGGCGCTACAATAGTGCTAAGCACTAATCTTTTTGGGCGCTCATGTGTTTTTCAAGTGAGGCGCTAAGTTTTGGGCACTCATGTGTGTTTCACGTGAGGCGCTAAGCTCTTTGGAGATTTAATCTCTGTTGATATTTTTAGAGAACTTTAATCTCTGTTAATGGTATTTTGACCATTAACGATCACCAAGATCACTATTTTGAGGATCTCAGATCGAATTCTTTAAGAACTAAGTTCTTGATTTGAAAGAACTAAATTCCTGGACTACATATTCTTCATGTTCTTTTATCTAAGTTCTCCTGTTCAGGTTTTCATAGAGGTTAAACCTCTGTTAATATTGTTTTGACCATTAAGGATCACCAAGATCACTATTTTAAGGATCTTGGATTGGGTTCTTAAAGAACTAAGTTCTTGATTTTAAAGAACTAAGTTCTTGGAATATTATGGACCCCATCATCTTTCTGTTCAACCTTGTTCTCTCCTGAATCTTTGATTCTCAAGAACAAGATCTTCCAGATGAAAATTAAATTCTCAACTTGTGGGAGACTTGTCTTGTGGATCTTAAATCGAGAGAAAGAACTAAATTCTTTTAAAGGGTTAAACCCTTAGATACGGTATGATAGGTAAAGGATTGATCTCTGTTTTTTTTTTCTTTACATAGGGTTTTGAGATGAGGAAGATCTTTTTCTTTGAGAGAATTAAATTCTCTATTGTTTTGAGGGCCTTCTGTATTTTTTTAAAGAAACTTATGGGGTGATCTCCTCTTTTTGAGATTTAATCTCTTGGCTCCTTTATATACGAGAAGAGAAAAATCAATTTGTTTTAGAAAATCTCTCATTGAAAGATCATGATTGATTTCATAATCAATCAAAATGAGCTTAAAGATTAACTGTCGAATTTTATTCACCGTTTGATTTTTAATCCAAAGGCTCTCTGTTTA
Source organism: Agapanthus africanus (assembly GCA_030015575.1). Taxonomy (NCBI): domain Eukaryota; kingdom Viridiplantae; phylum Streptophyta; class Magnoliopsida; order Asparagales; family Amaryllidaceae; genus Agapanthus; species Agapanthus africanus. The sequence goes on from JASDDO010000031.1 coordinate 566,105,745, forward strand.
ACAGAGAAGATTTCTTGTTTGTTATGACAAGATTAGAAAGATATTTTCCTAACATAGAATTTTTATTCTATCATATGAATATTTTGTTTATATAACAAGATTAGGAAGATATTTTTCTAACCATAGATTTAATTTTGTTTAACAGAGAAAATCTTTCTTATTTTAGAAAGATCAGTGAAATATTTCCCATATATAATTTAATTCTATCAGATGGTTTAATTGGTGATATTATCACCATTGGCTTTTAAATCCAAGATTCTCTGTTAGAAAAAGATCTTTCCATATTAGAAAGATCGGGGAAAATATTTCCCAAAAATAGAATTCAATTCTATCCTTAGAGGGCATTTTAAATTGCAGTGTTCACATGGTTTGCATGTGAGCACTGCCAAGAGAATGCGGTAAGAGAACTCACGTGTTTAATACGTAACCCCTAGTGTGAGTTTTAGCTTATTTATTTTCAGCGCTCATATATTTTGCATATAAGTGCTCATATGTTTAACATGTGAGGCGTGTTTGGCCTTTGCTTATTTATATTCAGTGCTCATATGCTTTGCTTATGAGCGCTCACATGTTTAACACGTGAGGCATGTTTGGCCTTTCTGTTATTTGTTTTCAGTGTTTATATGTTTTTCATATAAACACTTACGTGTTTAACACGTGATGGCAAACTGTGGGAATTCTTTTCCTCTTTCTTCTCTCCTTTTTTTTATAAGGGAACAAATAGCTCTTAGCCAAAAAAAAATTGGCGGGAACAATAGTCTTATGCCTAGCACTCTCCCATGGATGACATCTTTGTCAACTCGACATTAACAATGCTTTCCTTAATAGTACTCTACATGAAGATGTGTATATGGCTTAACCATCCGGCTTTCTCCATTCTTCCCTACCCAACCACGTTTGTAAACTACGTTAAGCTATCTATGGTCTCAAGAAAGTGCCAAGGGGTATCAAGAACTCAAAGGCTATCTTCTACAAAATGGCTTCGTAAATTCCATGGCGGATACGTATTTTTTTATCTACTCCAAGAACGTCATTGTATCCTGATTTAAAATCAGGAAAGCCTACGGAAGAGGCTTCAGAAAAGGGTCACGTGCTCACACGTGACCAGCAGTCACGTGTTGGCACGTGACATCTAAAAGCATCAGCAAGGCAAATTCAGTTTCCCAACTACATCAAAGAAAAGGGCTTCAGAAAGTGTTACGTGCTCCCACGTAACCAGGGTCACGTGCTCCCACGTGACCAGGGTCACGTGTTGGCACGTGACACTCAAAGCAGCAGACTCATTCTCCGGTTAAATCAAGAAAAAGGCTCCAGACGAGGGTCACGTGCTCACACGTGACCAGGGGTCACGTGGTGGCACGTGACGGCTGAGCAGCGGCCCGAAGGCAGAGTGCAAAAAGAAGAAGAGGGCTCATTCCAAGGGGGTGTGACCAAGGGTCACGTGCCCACACGTGACCAAGGGTCACGTGGCCACACGTGACCAAGGGTCACGTGGCCACACGTGACCAAGGGTCACGTGGCCACACGTGACCAAGGGTCACGTGGCCACACGTGACCGACTTTCAAAGCCTATCTGTTAACAGAATTAAATTCTGAGAAAAGACCTCTCAAATCTTTCCAAAGGAACCGATTAAATTAAAGATTTAAAGGTGATTAAATATCATCTATTTGTGGAAAAAGCCTGAACTTGGAAAGATTTCCCCTTAAAATCTAACCGAAATAACAAAGGAGAATCTCTGGATTTAAAATCCAATGGTGAATAAAATTCACCTAATAATCCAAAGGTCCAAAACGAATGGTGAATACAAATTAAATCTCTCAATGAAAGATTCACCAAAACTAATTGATTCGGCTGCTTCTCCTATAAATAGGAGCCAAGAGACACACAGAGAGAGATATATGCAGAGGGATCGATACACAAAAAAAGGAGGGAGCCTTGATACTTTGGAGGAATTTGGATCTTATGCAAAAGAAAACCCTAGGTAAGAAAGGGAAGGCTTTTTGAAAGAAAAGAGAATTTAATTCTCAACAAAGTTTAACTCTGATATAAAACAGAAGAACATAGTTCTCTCTTTGGTGGAGGATCTGTAAAGTGCACATCTCCCCTTGAGTTGAGAATTTAATTCTCATCGGGTTGAGATCCTGCCATGCAGATCCAAAGCATGGAGAGGGAATGGAAGCTTGAGAATTTAATTCTCACAGAACTATAGGAATTTAATTCTTTTAAAATGAAATTAGGGTTTGACCCTATGTTATAGGAATTTAATTCCTTCAGAATGAACAGAATCAGGGTGTAACCCTAGTTAAGAACTTAGTTCTGTTAAAATAACAGGAATTTAATTCCCTTAAGAAAGAAGAAATTAGGGTTTCACCCTATGACAGAATCCCATTCCTCAGAATAATTCTTTAAAAGAGAGTGGGAATTTAATTCCTTAAAGCTTTTATTAGGGTTTAACCCTATGATAGAATTCGGTTCTTCACATATATGAGGAATTTAATTCCTATAGAAAATTCAAAGTTCAACTCTATCCCAGAATATAAATCTTTAAAAGGAAATAGGAATTTAATTCCTCTAAAATTATTGTTAGGGTTCAACCCTACGAGGAATTTAATTCTTGAAAGGGATTAACAGATCTTCTAAAAAACATACATAGAGGCAGGGTCACGTGTCACCACGTGACCCCCGAAAAGATCTACAGAAAAGGCCCTTTGAGGCAGTGCCTCACGTGACCCACGTAACCCTTGGCAGAGGCTTTAACACAAGCATTTAAATACCCGTCACGTGATGGCACGTGATTCTCCAAAAGATGCGATATTCTCAGCAGAACAAATGAAGGGAGGGCGCCCTCACGTGCTACCACGTGACCCCTCTTGCCTTAGTGTTTAACACTAAATTGGAACCCCTGAATCCAGTGTCAAAACACTGTTTGGCCTTAGTGTTCAACACTAATCAAAGAACTTTATTTGCAGTGTTTAACACTGAATTTCTTAGTGTTTAACACTAATTTGAAGCCTCTGCTGCTAGTGTTTGACACTGATTTGCTCTAGTGTTTAACACTAATTTGAACCCCCTGTTGCTGTTGTTTAACACCAACTGTCTTTTAGTATTAAAACACTAACTTGATCCCAGTGTTCAACACTGTTGAATTAACGTTAGCCCAATTGGCTAAATGGCCAGAGGCAAAGCCTCTCCTTCAATGGACCAACAGGAAGCCAATATTCCAAACATGATTGGACTTAGCCCAAGATGGCCATAAGTCCTCAATTCAGACTTAACTGGGCTAATGGGCTCATAACATAATTAATTGGTCTTGATCCCAAATTGGGCCAAAGACTATTTAATCCACCCCGGCTCAAGGGTACATCTCTTCACTCCTTTGATACTTGGCGTTGTAATTCCTCAACGTCTTCAAAGAGGTGACGGGTCCCGATGACCACACATTGACACGGACTGTGGGGTCCTTAAACTCATGGACTATGAGGTCCTTAACCTTGACCGGGATGTCTTAAAACTAACTACGGACTGTGGAGTCCCTAAATCCACGGACTATGAGGTCCTTAACCTTGACCGCAATGTCTTAAAACTAACATTGGACCGCAATGTCCTTAAACTACCTATGGACCGCAATGTCCTTAAACTACCCATGGACCGCAATGTCCTTAAACTACCTACCGACCGTAACGTCACTAAACTAAACAACAGAGCCCCCCTTTTATTGCTCTCTTGTTGGATCTAAACGATCCCGTTAAGTCGATCTTAGTCTAAAAACTAGACTAACGTATCCTTAACAAACGTTTAAGTCGATCTTAGGCTCAAATGAGGCTAACGTATCCTTAAACCCAAACCCCCAAACCCAAATCTAAGATAATACGGATTTGGACTAGTCCACGCCCTACGGGCGACGACATAACTCAGTCTCCGTATACAATCCACGGGCAACTAAACATAAAATAAATACACACGACACGAAGTGACCATCTGGAGAAGGAGAAAGTGGTTACCGCGATGCGGTAGCGTAATTAACTGCAGGGGCTTGCGCCTGCACGGAAGAGCGTCCCCACAATCAAAAACCCCTCAAGCGAGGGGGAATCTGACGAAGTCTGTTACATCGGACGCATCCATTTAAACCTTCGATGTACGGTGCCATAAATCAACTTGGCATCTTCGGAGAGGTGGACGGATAGCACCAATTAGCATCTGCCCCGAATATCAGGCAAGACGCCAGTCGCGCCGTCCTTCGGAGGGGAACAGATTCTGGCACGTCCGGTGGGACCTTTTCCTCTTTCCACTCCACACTTCGTGTGTCGTGATTCGCGAACCAATCGCGGTTCGCTAATGGTTGCCCTTGGGTTTCAAGATACTAAGACTTGGCGTCTTGCTTATTGCGGAAAGCAAAGAATCGATAGCTTCTACTTGTGCGAAATGCTCCAACTGCTCGGGCTGCAATTGCAACCAACGCTCTGCCTCGCCAGGAGGTATGGCCTACGGACCCCAAGCTGCTTCGCTATTCGCAATACCCGTGGAACAAGTCACTCGAGCCACCACAGTATTGTTCTTTGGGACCATGCTCCCGCCGACAAGCTTCACTGCTCCGGTGCTGACAAAGGAAGCTCCCAAGAAGTCGGTCTTTGATCGTCTTACACCTACCGCGGCCCCTCTCAACGGGTCGCCCAACACCAGCGCCTCGGTCTTCTCTAGATTGGGCCAGAACTCCTATGGACCCACAATGGGGCCTACAATCCCAGAGAAGGCTGCTTCTAAGAAAGTGACCGGTCTTGCTCCTGAAGTCGTCAAGGCGGCTTCCCCTGCCAAAAAGTCGGTCTTTACAAGATTGACGGCTCCAGCTCCCTCTCCTACTACCCAAAGGACATCGGTTTTTGACAGGCTAACACCAGCAGCGACCCCCCACCTACATAGGGGGCAAGACGAAGCCATCCTCACCGTTGAACCAGCGCCGTCCGCTCGACACGCTCGACGTCATCACTGGCGCCGAGTAAGGAAGGCTGGGGGCAACTCCCCCTCTGGGCTAACTCTACCAGCCTCAACGGTGGAAGTTAATGCTGCCGTTCCAACTGGGAACAGCTTCGAGATGCTAAATAAGGTGCGAAGGAATTCTCCTACTGCGGTGCTAAAGAGGTCTCCTCCTCCACTAAAAAAGGTTGCGGAAATAAAGACAGAACAGCCCCGATCCCCTCAACGGCTGTCTTCCAAAATCTATAAGGTTTGGCGGCAGGCCCGAGACTCGATGATCGATCCAAACTTCTCCCGCCAGCACAAGAAGCTGAAAATCCAACAGGAAGCCAGTCACCAGGCTAAACCACGAAAGGCTGTCTGGGTGCCCACCTCAACGAACCCCTCAACTTCCACTGCTCATAAAAGGAGGAAGCCAGAGAAGATCCCCCAGCCTGCAACGACAGCTAAAGGCACTAAGCCCAGACGCCCTAAGTCTGGGGGCATGATGGTCCATACCGTATACATGGCGTCAGGAAAGGAAGACAGCCGTGCGTCTACAGGTCATAGACCGCTTACACGGTTGGTGACCAAAGCTCAGGAGCAACAGTAAAAGCTCCAGGAAATGATGAATGCTATGGCCGCACTTACCGGGCCAAAAGAAAACCCAGAAACGTCCTCGGACGAACACCAGGAGGAAGAAACCGACGCCGAATTCCTTCGCCGAATATTGGAGAAGAAGGACAAAGAGGCTGCTGAACAAGCAGCCAACATACAGCGTATGGGCCTTCTCTTCCAAGATATGATAGGAATGATGATCCAACAGGACCCACCCGCTGAGGATCCCCCGATCGTCCTTGAAGACGACAGGGGAGAAACGTCAAATCCACCACCGGCCCTCTCAACGGCCAAAGAGGAGACAATCTCTAAGGCTGATTTAGTCGACTGTATAGCCCAGCAAATCCGGGTTCATCATGCGACTGAGGCAGCTGGTCAAGTCGTAAAAACGGGGCTGCCATATCCAAGCTGGTACGACCAAATCAAGTACCCGCCGGGTTACACAATTCCCAAGTTCCATGTTTAAGAGGGGACCGGCAATCCCCACCAACATGTCGCCCAGTTCAGCGCCCTTTGCGGTAACACCGGCGGTGATGATAAACTGTTGCTTCGCCAGTTCGTGGGCAGCTTATCAGAAACAGCGTTCAAATGGTATTCGGAACTCCCGAACGATTCTATCAAGACGTTCGCTGAAATGGAGTTGCTATTCACTCAGCGATTCACAAGCGCCAGCGAACGCACTCCAATAACGGCATTGATTAACGCCAGGGTAAAACTAGGCGAAACTTGGGTCCAGTATGCTATACGCTGGCGAAATTTGTGGTCGAAATGCGAGCAACGCATTGAGGAAGCGCCCGCGGTGGGCATGTTCGTGGGAACCCTAGACCCTCACGCAACTATCTCCCAGTTTATGATGTTCTTTAAGCCAACCACATTCCAGGCTCTAATCGACAAGTTGGCCCAGATGGACCAAATGGGTCATAGACCGTCTCCCCCGAAGCCCGAGCCTCGGAGTGACAGGGGTAAAGGAAAGGCAACCTTCGTCGCGAATGCCCAACAGCAACCCAATGCCCCAAAGCTAGCGGATCAATTGGAAGAAAGGCGCCGGTATTATAATGAGAAGATGAAGCGTCCCTACTCGTTCCCACGAGACAAGACGAAACGGTTATTCGAGCTGGCAGTACGCAACAGACTTATAAACCTACCAAATCCAAGGCGACTGCCACAACCCACTGAGGTGAATAACCCTAACTATTGCCCTTACCATCAAACGGTAACTCATCCGATTAAGGATTGCTTCGTCTTCAAAGGATGGATTGAAGATCAATACCTCCAGGGGAAGTTTGCACTGTCCGAAAAGTGGAAGGTGAACCCACCACAGCCGCATACTCCTAAGAAAGCAGATACACCAGGGGCAACCTGTTCCTTTATTGAAGAAGCTCCATGGGAGGTAGTGCTGTCAACTAAAACCAAAAGAATGCTGAGGGACCTTCATGCCTGCCCTGCGGTCGAATGGAAGGACCCGTTTGAGCCTCAAATTATCGAAGGGATGTTGAAGCCGCGCCCAACTACGAAGACTCGTGGTGATGGCCCAAATACTCACGCCCAACCGTCAAAATCTTCGAAGAAAAAGAAGAAGAAATCAAAGAAGCCCGGAGACAAGCGTATGAACTTGCAGAAGCAAATCGACGCGATGGAAGAGTACAATCAAAAGGCGCGAACTCCTGTCACGCTGCAAAAGTTCCTCAACCACATCTTTCAAGAGGAAGATGAGGGAGAGAGTTCGTCGGATTAATCCGAGGGATATGTGGCGAGTTGTAACGTAATCTCCCACTCGTTTACCGACGATGAAAAAACTCCTGGCACTAAGAAACTGGGGACAGAGCCTGAACCAGAGCATGTGTGGCCAACAGATGAAATGATCGACGCCTTTCTAGACGAGATTCGTCTAAAGAGTAAAGCGGATCAGGAGCGTGAGATGGCCGCATCAGAAGGAGCCAAATGCAGGCGACTGAACGAAAGAGTTGAAGTACTCCCGCCAGATCGAAAGGCATCCGAGGCAGACAAGAAGATATTCAAGACGAGGAAAAGGTTTGCCAAAGCCATGTCAATGGGAATGAAGCTACCACCCTCGGAAGAAAACACGCTCAATGGGGCGGAGAGGCACCCTGATTATTGCGCATATCATCGGAAAATTTCACACCCCACAGAGGAGTGTGACGCCTTTAGGATATGGTGGCAGGGATATGTTGCTCATCGGCAATATTTTAAGCGCATGAAATGTAAGACTCGTCGGGAACGAAGAAGTACTGCCGACGGGCACAACAGAACTACTGGCAACTGTTACATGGTTAACGCCAGAGGGTCACAAGTTCTCACCTTTGGGAGCGACTCTGATGAAGAAATGGCTCTGGGCCCTCTCTTTAAAGAATCCGTTTTAGGGAAAGAGGAGTAACCGGAGGCCTGCGAAAACATTCAGCTGCGCAATCGCACGCTTCCGGAAAAGAATCTCGGGCCCGCAAATAGAAAAGATAAGGGAAAGGAAAAGGTCACTGAGGATATCACTTTAGATGACCAAGTCATGAAAGAGCTGACTACCAAAGACCCTCCCAGGAACGGTAAGGTGGACTACAACATCCTGGGGCACCTAAGGAAGCTACCTTCTCAACTTAGCATTCTCGATGCCCTCCTATTATCAAAAGAAGCGCGAGATTCACTAATTAAGGCGTTACAAGAACCTGAGCAATTCCAAGCCTTCCTCGCCACGGAAAGGATGAAGGATGAACTGGAGGAAGTGCATACGGCCGACATCACTTTCGGTGACGAAGACCTCCTTCTCGGGACGTGCGACCACAACCGTCCCCTATATGTCTCTGGATACTGCCATGATATCAAGATAGGCAAGATCCTGGTGGATAATGGATCCTCCGTCAATCTCCTTAACGTTCGGGTGTTAAAGGAAATCTGCATGAGTGTGCAACACCTCGCTCGTGACAAAATTACCATCTCCGGTTTCGATTCACAATCATCACGGACTCTCGGATCCGTGATACTAACATTACGCTTTGGACTACTCGTCACAGACATCAAATTCCATGTCATTGATGCCAAGACCTGCTACAACGCCTTGCTCGGTCGTCCTTGGTTACACGAGTACAACATCATCCCTTCTACACAACATCAGTGTATGAAGTACTTTAAGGATGGTTTCGAGTATACCGTAACGGGTGAGCTGAACCCATTTTCCGTGAACGAAGTCCGCAAATACGAAGATGCGAAGTACTTTTTGCCAGATTTCGAGGATACAGAAAGGTGTCGCAAGCCGGAGAACAAAGCCGCCGCCGCCATCCCTGTTTTCGGGAGCGATACCGAAGAAGAAGAAGAGATAGTTTATGCTGGGCCGTCTCAACGCAACAACCCGGGGACGTCCGCCCACATGTTGATCTTCGGAAGTGACTCGGAAGATGAGGTTAATGTCGTGTTCTCCAATCGGCCGTCAATACAAGCATCCCCTAGCGATGATCAGAGTTTGCAAATCACCATGGTGCCGCAGGAACACTACAAGGATCTCGACACACTTCAAGCTTACAATGTGCAGGACCTGCAGACGTTTTACGTCCCTCCCAGGAGAAAGGGTGAGAAGGTGATCCTATTCTACCGATCCTCAGAGACGAAAGTAGAGAAAGAGATCTGACATGGCGCGGATGCTACACTCGACAGGCTCCAACCCATCCGTTTTCCCAGATATTACACAAATGGACTAAAGAGGCTATTGAAGCGCCAAGGAGTACCCTTAAAACAGACTGTTCGACAAGCCTGGTTCTACAACAGGATTTGGGATGTCCCTGGGACTCAACGCAAATTGCCCAATGGGAAAATGGAAACACTTGGGTTGGATATGTGAGATCCGGGAAACGGGAGCGAGTCCACGGTAGCTACGCCATATATAACTTCGATGAGGAGGAAAACTCACTGTCAAGCAACGCTAACCCTTCGTCAAAACTGGAGCCCGCGAGCGAAGTGCCAAGTCCGTCGTTTGAAGAACGAATGGACAATCTTATCAGGAAAGCGGGTCAAAAAGCTCGGGAAGACCACAACCGCGAGATGGCCATCTACGAGAAGTCCAGGACGCAACGTCTGTTTCAACAGGCTGCAAAAGACAAAGATGCTCCTCCCTGTCAACCCGTTGTGCAAAAGGCCCGACGCAGAGGCAGAAATAAATCAAGAAGCGGAAAGAAAAACCGACAACAATGACGCAGGATTAGAGAGTTACGTGATCGGGTATTGCGCGGCTCGGATTTGTCCCTCATGAAGAAGATGAGTCGAGCGTATTCCTTCCCCCGAGACAAGACGGAGAAGTTACTCGAGCTCGCTATAAAACATCAAATGATCGCGCTTCCAGAGTCTAAGCACCCTGAGCAAGCTAACAAGGCTTCTCATCTGAGCTATTGCTCTTATCACTGAGCCATAGGACACCCTATCGAAGACTGCTTCACCTTCAAGAACTGGGTCGAGGACCAGTACCAACAGGGCAGATTTGCTTTATCTAACGGCTGGAGGGTAACGCCGCCACAAAAGCACGAACCCAAAGCCGCAAGAGCAGAATCGGATCCACCTCAGTCTTGGAAGCGGATTCGCACCTGTTACATGATTACGATATTAAAAGAAGAGCCCGAGAACATGGATGACCTTCCCTGGTGCTTTGAGAACAGCAATGATGAGGTGATCTCAGAATATCCACCGGCTCCGAAAGAACTGGAAGATGGCATACATACTACTGCAGATAACCTCAAGAAGATTGAGTTGGGATCGGAAGACGATCCACGACCGACATTCGTCAGCGAGCTGCTATCTGAAGAAAGGGTGGCTGCGTTAAAGGACGTGCTTCTACAGCATAAAGATTGCTTCGCGTGGAACTATTCCGAGATGCCAGGATTAGATCCGGAGATTGCTGTGCATAAATTAGCAATATCCCCGGTTATCAAGCCAGTCAAGCAGGCGCCGAGAAGGATGCGGCTCGAGCTTGAGATGAGCATCAACGCCGAAGTCAAGAAGCTGATCAATTCTGGATTTATCCAAGAAGTCCAATATCCCGACTGGATCGCCAACATCGTCCCGGTAATGAAGCAAAATGGGACGGTGCGCATATGCGTGGATTTCAGGGATCTCAATAAAGCCTGCCCGAAGAACGATTTCCCAGTACCGGTAACCGAGCTAATGATAGATAACACGTCCACTCACGAGGTTTTCTCCTTTATGGACGGTTCATCAGGGTACAATCAGATAAAGATGCATCCCGAAGACCAGAAGCACACCGCCTTCAGGACCCCTTTGGGTATATTCTGCTACAAGGTAATGCCCTTAGGTTTAAAGAACGCCGGCGCCACCTATCAAAGGGCCATGACAAAGATCTTCGATGATCTCATAAATGAAATCGTCGAGTGCTATATCGATGACCTCGTAGTGAAGAGCATGTCATACGAAGAGCATTTAGAGCATCTGAAGACCGTATTTCAGCGCCTTCGGCAATATAATTTGAAGATGAATCCCCTCAAATGCGCGTTCGGAGTCTCCTCGGGTAAATTCCTGGGATTCATCATCCGACACCGAGGCATCGAAATAGATCCATCTAAGATTAAGGCGATCATGGAAATGCCACCTCCGAGGACGCTCAAACAGCTGCGGTCTCTCCAGGGGAAGCTCGCGTACATCCGGCGGTTTATCGCCAACCTGTCAGGCAAGTGCCGTCCTTACAGTCACCTGATGAAGAAGGGAATTCCATTCGTTTGGGATCACAAATGTCAAGGCGCACTGGACAAGATTAAGCAGTACCTGCAGAACCCCCCTGTGTTGGCTACCCCAGTTAAGGCAAAGCTTCTCATTCTTTATACAACCGCCCTCAAAGAGAATGACCAGGGGAAAGAAAGGGCACTCTACTACTTAAGTCGAGTTCTTCTGGGGGCAGAAAGCAATTACTCCCCGATTGAAAAACACTGCTTGGCGTTGATCTTCGCGATAAAAAAGCTCAGGCACTATGCGTTGGCGCACGAAGTCCGTCTCATCTCGAAGGTGGACCCTCTTAAATATTTGATGTCAAAGGCTATATTGACGGGTCGACTCGCTAAATGGGCTCTACTCCTGATGGAGTTCTCGATAACGTATCGACCTCTCAAGGCAGTGAAAGTCCAGGCCATTACCGACTTCCTTGCTGAGCATCCAGTACCTGCCGGTTCTCCTCTGAACTGCGATCTGCCGGACGAGCATGCATTTAATGCGATCGGCGGCGGCGGTACCCGATGGGAACTCTATTTCGATGGAGCGTCCTCCGTAAAGAAGCACAAACAAGGTATCCCAATGATCAAATCGGGGGTAGGCCTCATCTTCGTAACTCCACAAGGAGGGATAATGCGCTTCGCCTTCTCCTTAACAGAGCCGAGGACAAACAATGAAGCCGAATACGAAGCTCTGATAGCAGGCCTCGAGATGCCATCGACATGGGAATTGAAAATCTCCTCATATATGGGGACTCCCAACTGGTCGTTAGTCAAGTAAACGACGACTACCAGACATGCAAACCAAAATTGGTGAAATACGGCGAAAAGGTGCAACAACTGTTGACCCAAATTCCCTCCTATACTTTGGAGAACATACCGCGCGTGGAAAACAGCAAAGCAGACGCGTTGGCCAAACTTGCTAAAGAGCTGGCTGATGAAAACCTCGATGATGTAAGAATCGTGGTACAAAGCCGTCGGGTGCTTGCCCCAACGGAGATATCTCTGGAATCACCCGAAGAGAAGGGAGCGACTGAGGAGACGACCCTACAAATAAAAGACCGTGAGAAGGCTGAGGATTGGAGGGAAGTCTTCATAGACTACTTTAAGTCCCACCGAATGCCCGAAGAAGCGTCCTCAAGACATCAGCTCATGAAACGAGCTCTATCTTTCGCTTTCGTCAATAATACTCTGTATAAGAGGTCGTTTGATTCTCTGTGGCTGAGATGTTCAGGACCTGACGAAGCAGAAAGAGTCGTTCAAGAGGTTCATGACGGAATCTGTGGTTCTCATCAAGCAAGCCCAAAGATGAAGTTAAAAATTAAACGGATGGGTTACTACTGGCCCATGATGATCCAGGACTGCCTCGAATATGCGAAGCAATGCCACCCATGCCAAATCCACGGGGATTTCATCCACCAGCATCCGAATCCACTACATCCGACGGTGGCTAGCTGGCCATTCGAAATGTGGGGGACTGACATAGTCGGCCCCATCGAACCAGCATCGTCCCGGGGACATCGTTTCATCCTGGCGACAACTGATTACTTCTCCAAATGGGCAGAAGCAGTACCGCTGAGGGAAGTGAAGACGGAGAATATCCTCCACTTCTTCAAGACGCACGTCATCTATCGGTTTGGAACTCCACGGCGGATTATCTCCGATAACGGGCCAGCCTACAGAAGCCATAAGATTAGCCGCTTCGCGCAGCAGCACAATATAGACTGGATATATTCTTCAGTTTACAATCCACGAGCTAATGGTCTAGCCGAGGCCTTCAATAAGACCTTGACAAAAATCATGAAAAAGACGGTGTCCCGAAATAAGAAAGACTGGCACGAGAGGCTGCAAGAGGCCCTTTGGGCCTATCGAACTACGTTCAAGACGGCCACGAACACAATGCCATACGCACTGGTATTCGGTACGAAAGCGGTACCCCCCTCGAAATAGAGATACCCTCTCTACGAATGGCAGTCCACTACGAACTGACGAACGAAGAAAATGCTAACCTCCGGCTCGAGGAGCTTGATGCTCTTGAAGAAACACGGCTCATAGCGCAACAAAATCTAGAAGCTTATAAAGCAAAGATGACGCGCTCATACGAAAGATTGACCCGACCAAGGACATTCCGCCAAGGCGAACTCGTGTTAGTGGTCAAAAGGCCTATGATCCCCAATCGTGTCAAGCGGGGAAAATTCGAGCCAAACTATGAAGGCCCGTACATCATAGATAAGGTTTACCAGGGTGGAGCCTATCTACTCATGGACATGCATGGTGAAAGGCCTTTCAGGCCAATAAACGGCCACTTCCTAAAGAAATACTACGGTTAATGAGCCACAGCCTAGGTCAATGATAGATGACGACGACTATGTCCGCTCGCTATCTTCCTAAAGCTCAAAGCTCTATGAGTAGTAGCTGGCCCTCTCCTCAACGGACCGAAACGTCCTTAAACTAACGACGGACCGAAACGTCCTTAAACTAACGACGGACCGAAACGTCCTTAAACTAACGACGGACCGAAACGTCCCTAAACTACTATCGCAGCATCCTTAGGCTGACAAGATGAATAAAAAAAAAGGAGAAAAAAAATATATAAATAAAAAAAATAAATAAATAAATAAAAACGGTATGTCCATAAGCAAAATGGGCACGGATGAAAACCCGAAAGGGCTCCGTGAGTAAAAACAGCAGGGCTACCGGCGAGTGTTCGTGAAAACCCGAAAGGGCGCGACCTTGTAAAAAAAAGAGAAAAAGAATAAAAAAAAAAGGTATGTCCATAAGCAAAATGGGCACGGATGAAAACCCGAAAGGGCTCCGTGAGTAAAAACAGCAGGACTACCGGCGAGTGTTTGTGAAAACCCGAAAGGGCGCAACCTCGTTAAAAGACACTTATAGGGTCCTCTCGACCTTGTAAGGAGAAACCACCCGCGTGAGATCCTTACGACTCACAAAGGAGCAACACACTTAGGGATCCCCACGATTCCTAAGGAGAAAAGTCACTTGCGAGATCCTCACGACTCGTAAGGAGAATTCTCTTATGGGACCCTCACGGCTCATGAGATTTGAAAGTCTTAAGTTACAGAAACCTAAACCTGTTCTTAAGCAAATCCCCCACAACCTTCGATGCTGCCCTACAAGGGGATCAATACTGACCCTTGTATACAATCCACGGGCGCGAATAAACATTTCCTCAGCAAAGTCCCACCCGTGACTAGGGATATGTCCATATGATGAGCAACCCTTGTAGGTCCTCTCGACCTATAAGGAGAAAGCCCTCTTGTAGGATCCTTACGACTTGCAGAGGAACATACATTTAGGAATCCTCACGATTCCTAGGGAGAAAATACACCTACAAGATCCTCACGACTTGTAGGGAGAAATACCTTTGTGAGACCCTTACGGCTCATGAAGTCAAAAGCCTTGGTCGACAGGACCCTTAACCCTGTTTACTAAGCCACCTTTGTTCAACATCGACAGAGGCAAATGATGATTCGCTCCTGACAACATCCCAGTTGCAGTGGTGCTGATGCCAAAATCGGTGTCTAAAATCCAAGCTTGCGGCGAAAAAGCTAGCAAGCTACATATGCATACGAAATAGCCGAAATGATGGGGCAACTTGCGATAAAAAGCAGCAAGTAGAAATGTATGCATGAAAAATAGCCGAAATGATGGGGCAACTCGCAATAAAAAAACAGCGAGTGAAAATGAAATAAATAGCCGAAATGATTGGGCACCGCAAAAAATAGCCGAAATGATAGGGCAATCGCGACCTCCGCGATATAAAAGCTGAAATGATAGAGCATCGCGGAAAAAGAAATAAAATATAAAAAAAAAGGTTTCAATTTATGCCCTACAGGTGATGTTCCATCACACCCTGTATACAATCCAAGGGCGTAAACAAAAAAGGGATCATACTTCTCCTCCAAGTTTCATCATCAGAAGAAGCAAAATCTCGACGGGCCGTGAATGACTTAGAGATTATCTCAGCACTCGTCTCGTAACAACGGACACAACTCTAAGCTAAGCGGAACAGCGAAAACTCCCAGTTCCATGGCTCGGTGATATACATATCGCCAACAGTCAAACCTCCATCCCGTGAAATGCGGATACAATCAGCAAAATTCCTGGTTACGAAGAACGCGGATAACGTCACTCTCTGACCCCGTGGAAAACGTCCAGAGCGGATCCTGGTCCTCGCAGAGCACGGCAGTGAACCCGTGTGAAGCATCCAGAGCGGAGCCTAGTCCTCGCCGAGCACGGCAGTGAACCCATGTGAAGCATCTAGTGCAAAATTCCTGGTTTCGTGGAACGCAGAAAACGTCACTCTTTGACCCCGTAGAAAACATCCAGAGCGGATCCTGGTCCTCGCAGAGCACGGCAGTGAACCCGTGTGAAGCATCCAGAGTGGAGCCTAGTCCTCGCCGAGCACGGCAGTGAACCCGTGTGAAGCATCTAGTGCAAAATTCTTGGTTACGTGGAACGCGAATAACGTCACTCTTTGACCCCGTGGAAAACGTCCAGAGCGGATCCAGGTCCTCGCAGAGCACGGCAGTGAACCCGTATGAAGCATCCAGAGCGGAGCCTAGTCCTCGCCGAGCACGGCAGTGAACCCGTGTGAAGCATCTAGTGCAAAATTCCTGGTTACGCGGAACGCGGATAACGTCACTCTTTGACCCCGTGGAAAACGTCCAGAGCGGATCCTGGTCCTCGCAGAGCACGGCAGTGAACCCGTGTGAAGCATCCAGAGCGGAGCCTAGTCCTCGCCGAGCACGGCAGTGAACCCGTGTGAAGCATCCAGTGCAAAATTCCTGGTTACGTGGAACGCGGATAACGTCACTCTTTGACCCCGTGGAAAACGTCCAGAGCGGATCCTGGTCCTCGCAGAGCACGGCAGTGAACCCGTGTGAAGCATCCAGAGCGGAGCCTAGTCCTCGCCGAGCATGGCAGTGAACCCGTGTGAAGCATCCAGTGCAAAATTCCTGGTTACGTGGAACGCGGATAACGTCACTCTTTGACCCCGCGGAAAATGCCCAGAGCGGAGCCTGGTCCTCGCCAAGCACGGCAGTGAACCCGTGTGAAGAATCCAGAGCAAACACCGGACTGTGGAGTCCCTAAAATCCACGGACTATGATGTCCTTAACCTCGACCGTAATGTCTTAAAACTAACAATCAACCACCCCGATTCCCTACGGATTCTGCCTTGGTTTAAGGGTACATCTCTTCACTCCTTTGATACCTGGCGTTGTGATTCCTCAACGTCTTCAAAGAGGTGACGGGTCCCTGCAACCTAACATCGGACTGTGGAGTCCCTAAACCCACGGACTATGAGGTCCTTAACCTTGACCGTGATGTCTTAAAACCAACATCGGACTCTGGAGTCCTTAAATCCACAGACTATGAGGTCCTTAACCTTGACCGTGATGTCTTAAAACTAACATCGGACTGTGGAGTCCCTAAATCCACGGACTATGAGGTCCTTAACCTTGACCGTAATGTCTTAAAACTAACATCGGACTGTGGAGTCCCTAAATCCACGGACTATGAGGTCCTTAACCTTGACCGTGATGTCTTAAAACTAACATCGGACTGTGGAGTCCCTAAATCCACGGACTATGAGGTCCTTAACCTTGACCGTGATGTCTTAAAACTAACATCGGACTGTGGAGTCCCTAAATCCACGGACTATGAGGTCCTTAACCTTGACCGTGATGTCTTAAAACTAACATCGGACTGTGGAGTCCTTAAATCCACGGACTATGATGTCCTTAACCTTGACCGCGACGTCTTTAAACTACGATACCCGGAGCAGCCCCTGACCCCGTGAAACACGGATAAGGGCGACCACATCCAGCACTTGCAGGTCCTCACGACCTGTAAGGAAGAAAACTCTCCTGTGAGATCCTTACGACTCTCAAGGGAAAACTCGCTTAAGAATCCTCACGATTCTTAAGAAGGACTTACACCTATGGGATCCTCTCGACCCATGGGGAGAAAAAAAAACTCTTTATGAGACCCTCGTGGCTCATAAAATGCAAAAGTCTTAGAAAGCAGATCTTAACCCTGAATCCTAAGCCATCGCTGCCGTGCAAAGAGATCAAGATAAATTGTCCGCAAACGCATTCAATGAAAAGAGACATGCCGTTGAGAAGAAAAATGTATCTTTTATTCATAAACCAAAATGGATACAGAGTACAATTCATGAAAGAAACAAAAAGAAGATACTCTCATCCATGAGTATGTACAAAAAAAAGGGAAAAGATACAAGTCCTCAAGCTGGCGGGCGGTGTAGTAATTTTACCAGCTCATCGTTTTGTTGCTGAGCCACGGCTTCATGACGCAAGTTCTCCAGAAGACGAGCCTCCGCCTGAGCTTGCTGAGCCTGATACGAAGCAAGCCGAGCTTCGAGCTCTTTCTCGGTGGCTTTATGAGCCTCAACCCTTTCACGAGTGAACATGGCAGTTTTATCGAGAGCCACCACCTCTTTGATGGACTCCTGAAGCACCCGCCAGAGTTCATATGCTTTATTGGCCTTAGCGGTAAGAGAAGCGTGAAGCTCGCTCAGCGCCTTGGAAGCTAGCTCCCTTTCCGAGAATTTGCGGCCAAGCCTCTTCTCGCATGACGTCATGTTGGCCGCGCATCGTGCTATCAAACCCTGCAACTCCGCTTTTGCAGCCACGGCTTCCGAGGAAAGGCGAGAACATTCAAGGGCGTGCAAGCGAGCCTCCACCTGCCGACAGAACTCCACCCAGACTCGCACCACTTTTTCGCTATGGTAGGTGGCGAGAAAAGGAAGAGAACCGTTAGCTTCGGCGGTGAACGCTTCAGCGGTGGTCGCGCTGCCAGCACGGAGCTCCTCAATCAAAGATGATAAAGAGACAAGGCTTAATTGGGCCAAGCATTCTGAAGCCCGCAAGGCATAAGGGCCGGGCGGCATCACGATGCGCGACTCCAACGCCGTGGAGACTGGCAGAGCTGTTCAAATTTGGAAGATGTCAGTAAAATTCTTAAGCAAAGAACGAATGAGAGTATGATGAAATGTCGCTTATCGACAGTCGTGCAAGTAGGAGCTGAAGGTTCCCCTGGCCCTTCGAGAACCTCAACCTCATCATCGGCCTCCAAAACTGTAGGAAACATCAATGTCAATACGCAAAATAACGACGATGCTATGAGAAGTGATGGACGACACCAACCTTGCCCGGATGAGAGGACAATGCGTTGGGGGGATATCGCTTGTGGAGCTGCCATCTGAAAGGATTGCTGGGGAGACAGATCGACAATAGAGGCCGCCAACTCGCGTAATTCTGAGAAAACAAAAGAGTTCAGAAAACGGAAAGGCTGCTAATTTAAAATTCAGAAGGTTACCTTCAACACTCCTCCCGTTCTGAACCGGGGGGATAGCAGCTTCAACGGCCTCCGCCGTGACCTCAGGCTCCAACAAAGGAAGAGTAGTCCCGACTACCTCTCTTCCAGCCTCTGGGCCGCCCTCAGTAAGAGTCATTAGGGCGGCGACCTCCAAAGGAGCCTCCCCCAAAGGGGCAAGCGCTTCCTGATCAAGAACCGCCGTTGGAGGCTCTACCATGAGAAGAGCAGCCTTATCAGCCCCCTCCACATCAAGCAAGGCTTCATTGAGAATTTCGGCGGGCTTTAGCTTTAATGGGCCCGTAGGGAGCTCCCCCAGCGTCGAAGATTCTGCACGATTCAAATAAGAATAAGGATACATATGCACGGGCATAAATAATCGGAAGAACTACAAAAGAACCACAACGTACCGATACGCAAAGAAGCCCTCAATATGGCTTCTTCAAGCCGCTGCTCCTTCTCAAGGAGGCGGGCACGCCGGGGTTCAAGGGTAGACTCATGGCCGCCGGTCCATAAAGAAAGTGCGTCCGCTGCGTCTTCTGAAGCGGCCTGCTTCAGAGCCCTTTCCCCCCATTCCTCCAAAGGACCGATAAATCGCCGCCGAATCCACGAAGGGTCTTCGTAAAAAATTACAGCAGGATAGGACTTTTTCAGAACCTTGGCGTTATGAGACACGTCTTTGGAACGCCGTGTGGCCTCAGCCAACTGTGCGGCCTCCTCATCGGCCGAACTCGGGAAGAGAAGTCCAGCGTTTGACTCTTGCAGGGCCAATGATTCGTCTTTAAGAATAGGCTCAGACTCAGCCAAAGAATCGAGCAGATTGGTGGCCGCTTTCTTCCGCCGCTTAGACCTAGAGCCGGTCGCCGAGGATGACCGCTTCCTTCCCCGCGAAGCCTTAGGGCGGCGCCGACCCACATCGCCCTCGACACCCTCATCCCTATTACTCTCGCTCGGTGCCACAACCGAGGATGACACCGCCATTGTCGACGCCACGGGGGGCGGTACTGACACTGGCGGTGGTGCTACTACTGGGGCCCGTCTACCCCGCGATCGGGAACCCAGAGGCATACCAGCTGTCGGAGTAAGGTCTACCCCTGACTCCCCCGGAATGAGCGCGGTGCCAATCTCCCTCAGAGGGAAGCGGACCGGAACCCTCGGTCGCAGCTTAGCCCCCGGAACCTGAGGAGGGGCATCGTGACCAAGAAGCACCCTTCTTTCTTCAAGAATAATTGGGTTGATCCGATGAAGATACCAACCCGTAAACGCGCCCACGCACCGGGGCATGTACTCGGCTTCAGGGACCATGAAGCGGGAGCCGGTGTTTAGCCCCATGAAATGATGAGCGGCATCACGAACGACATCGAGCGAAGGGATTGGGGCGACTATAAAAGCCTCGAAAGGAACACCCTGGTCGTATCCAAGTTGTCGGGCGAATCGATGCGGATTGTACCGCATGAAAAGAGCTGCACTGTCCTGGCGAAACACCAAGTAGCCCGGTCTAATTGTATACAAGTGCGCAGCCTCCCGGGGCTTCAAAGAAGGTGCGTTGTCTTTCGACTGGTCCCAGAGTTGTTGAACTGGACCTGAGGGAGTAGACAAGACCCGATCATTAAACCAGCCCGCCAGCGGCAGCGTGAGGAGAGATCAGCACCCGAATAGCCCCGAATTGAGTCGGGTCGGCGGCAGAAGCACCCACCAATCGCATAAGTCGCGGGAAAGGATAGGCATCGTAAAACGCGGGCCTCTGATGCATAGCGAAAGCCCCCAGCACATGCATTTCGACCCAGGACGTGAAATAATGAAGCGAAAAGTTTAATACATCCACGTCGGGTGTAGAGGTATTAGCTGCGGTGCCCAACCCATGATAAAGGTGCGCCAAGGCCGGGATGCCGATGGCCAACCGCGTCCCCTCAGCAATACGATGAGCCGGGTAGATGACCGAGGCTCTCATGAAGCGGCGATGCATGGGGATAACGAACCAACTGAGCCAGACGCTGACAAACCCCACGAAGAACGTCTCTTCATCCATACCGGGTGCTGCAATGGACTCAAAAGACGTCGGCGACATAATAAGGATGTAGTACTGGGGTAGATCCGATTCAGTGGTCGGAAGCTTCTTCGGACCAAACCCAAAGGGGTCTCCGATGTTTGCAAACTTCGGGGCTGTTTTCGATAAGGCGTCCTCGCGAAGGAAACGAGCAATGAAGCTCTTGAAAGTAACACCCTGCTCTTCGGATTCGGTGAATAATCGGTCGAAGATACCTAGCGCCTTGATTAAACTGGGACGCTTGTGGCGGACGGCATTCTCAGCAGACAGGCCGTCAACCGGGGCGAGCTCGGGTTCAAAAATGTACTCGTCAGAAGGAAGCAATCCTCATACAGACTACCCCTGATTGGCAACCCCGAGATGTCATAGAATTCTGCCAGAGAGATCGAGACCTCGCGATCTCCTAGAATGAAAGTGTTGGTGGGAAGATTCCATTGGTTCAAAAACGCCTTAATCCACCAGACATGCGGGGACTTATAATGGAAGAGTGACGCGTATATTGCCTGATAAAGCCCGACTTTCTGCAGCCGCGCACGATGGGCAGAAAGGATGTAGCGAGCCCAGAGAAGGTAGCCCGTAGGGTGTCGAGGAGTGAGCCCTATCTTATAAATTTGCCCCCACGGGTGGGCCTTACCCTGGCAAATACGCCGCCCCAAGATATCTATGGCCGGGATCGGATGGTTCGGAATACCGGTCGTCGAAGGCTCGAGCCTCCCCGTTGGAGTCCAGTTGGGCATTTCCACAGCAAAAACCGTTCTCGGAGGGTCCATCGGTAAGAATGGGAAAGTGGGCTCTGTTGGTACCGCGCAAAGGAAACTCCGGCAACCCTGAATAATATGACTATACCAAGATCCCCATTGAAGTAGGTTGGTGCAGTTCGGGTCATGGGCCCAGATCATCGCCATCGCTTCCTCATCAGATGGTGACTGAGGAAAAGCAGCCTCCGACCGAGAAAAGGGAAAGCATGAAACAGAAGCCATCGCACCTGAAATCCAATAAAAGAAGACTGTCAAAAAAAAAAGCTAGCAATATATATACATGCATGAACATGAGGACTAGCCGAAGAAAGCAACAACGTACTCTTTTTTCTGGGACCATTGGCTACAAAACACATGGGCCCCACAGAATCAGGATGACGGCTCATTAATAATGAGACCAAGCAGTTATAATAAAACAGAGGGAATATCCTCATTAAATAAAGAATGAGAAATCTATCTCGGGCTCTACAACAGATTCAATAGGATCAAAGGAATTAAATTCCCACAGAAGACATCATTACAAAGCTCCTGTTTCATTAATTGCAGAGGGACAACCTCGGGTCAAGAGACCCCAAGAAGCCTCCATGTGAAGAAATTGAGTTCTTCATAGGAATTAAATTCCTTATTAAGAAAAAGGGAATTAAATTCCCAAAAGCATTTTTTCTGTGAACGGGGTTAAGCTCCATGGATTATCACCATTATTTCCCTAAAGATCATCCAAACCCTAAGAGATCTACTTTTGAAGGCTAAAATGGTTTCATACTTCGGTTAAAAAGCTTGAAGAAAAATGGGTTCTTTGTTAAAAAAGGATAAAAACCCTTGTTTTGGATTTAAAATCCAGAGGAATGTGAGAGTTCATCGTTCATATGAGAGCATTACCTAAAGAGAAAGGTCTCTTCGGACAGAGTTAAACTCTGGAAGATTTCCAAGGCAGAGAACTAAGCTCTGGGGAGAAGAGAATTAAATTCTCAAAAGAAGAAGGTTTGCAAGAAAGAAGATGAGCAAAGTGGAGGCGTCTCCGAAATGACCCCAATATTTATAGAAAGTGATGGAAACGTTTCATCTCCCTAAATCCCTAGAGGAATCCAACGGTCACAAAAGTGACAGCGTTGCACTCACGTGAGAACAACGCTGTGGGGGCATTTGCTTCCTGATTTAAAATCAGGAAAGCCTACGGAAGAGGCTTCAGAAAAGGGTCACGTGCTCACACGTGACCAGCAGTCACGTGTTGGCACGTGCCATCTAAAAACATCAGCAAGGCAAATTCAGTTTCCCAACTACATCAAAGAAAAGGGCTTTAGAAAAGGTCACGTGCTCCCACGTGACCAGGGTCACGTGTTGGCACGTGACACTCAAAGCAGCAGACTCATTCTCCGGTTAAATCAAGAAAAAGGCTCCAGACGAGGGTCACGTGCTCACACGTGACCAGGGGTCACGTGGTGGCACATGACGGCTGAGCAGCGGCCCGAAGGCAGAGCGCAAAAAGAAGAAGAGGGCTCGTTCCAAGGGGGTCACGTGCCCACACGTGACCAAGGGTCACGTGGCCACACGTGACCGGCTTTCAAAGCCTATCTGTTAACAGAATTAAATTCTGAGAAAAGACCTTTCAAATCTTTCCAAAGGAACCGATTGAATTAAAGATTTAAAGGTGATTAAATATCATCTATTTATGGAAAAAGCCTGAACTTGGAAAGATTTCCCCTTAAAATCTAACCGAAATAACAAAGGAGAATCTCTGGATTTAAAATCCAATGGTGAATAAAATTCACCTAATAATCCAAAGGTCCAAAACGAATGGTGAATACAAATTAAATCTCTCAATGAAAGATTCACCAAAACTAATTGATTCGGCTGCTTCTCCTATAAATAGGAGCCAAGAGACACACAGAGAGAGATATATGCAGAGGGATCGATACACAAAAAAAGGAGGGACCTTGATACTTTGGAGGAATTTGGATCTTATGCAAAAGAAAACCCTAGGTAAAAAAGGGAAGGCTTTTTGAAAGAAAAGAGAATTTAATTCTCAACAGAGTTTAACTCTGATATAAAACAGAAGAACATAGTTCTCTCTTTGGTGGAGGATCTGTAAAGTGCACATCTCCCCTTGAGTTGAGTTGAGAATTTAATTCTCATCGGGTTGAGATCCTGCCATGCAGATCCAAAGCATGGAGAGCGAATGGAAGCTTGAGAATTTAATTCTCATAGAACTATAGGAATTTAATTCCTTTAAAATGAAATTAGGGTTTGACCCTATGTTATAGGAATTTAATTCCTTCAGAATGAACAGAATCAGGATGTAACCCTAGTTAAGAACTTAGTTCTGTTAAAATAACAGGAATTTAATTCCCTTAAGAAAGAAGAAATTAGGATTTCACCCTATGACAGAATCTCATTCCTCAGAATAATTCTTTAAAAGAGAGTGGGAATTTAATTCCTTAAAGCTTTTATTAGGGTTTAACCCTATGATAGAATTCAGTTCTTCACATATATGAGGAATTTAATTCCTATAGAAAATTCAAAGTTCAACTCTATCCCAGAATATAAATCTTTAAAAGGAAATAGGAATTTAATTCCTCTAAAATTATTATTAGGGTTCAACCCTACGAGGAATTTAATTCTTGAAAGGGATTAACAGATCTTCTAAGAAACATACATAGAGGCAGGGTCACTTGTCACCACGTGACCCCCGAAAAGATCTACAGAAAAGGCCCTTTGAGGCGGTGCCTCACGTGACCCACGTGACCCTTGGCAGAGGCTTTAACATACAAGCATTTAAATACCCGTCACGTGATGGCACGTGATTCTCCAAAAGATGCGATATTCTCAGCAGAACAAATGAAGGGAGGGCGCCCTCACGTGCTACCACGTGACCCTTCTTGCCTTAGTGTTTAACACTAAATTGGAACCCCTGAATCCAGTGTCAAAACACTGTTTGGCCTTAGTGTTCAACACTAATCAAAGAACTTTATTTGCAGTGTTTAACACTGAATTTCTTAGTGTTTAACACTAATTTGAAGCCTCTGCTGCTAGTGTTTGACACTGATTTGCTCTAGTGTTTAACACTAATTTGAACCCCCTGTTGCTGGTGTTTAACACCAACTGTCTTTTAGTGTTAAAACACTAACTTGATCCCAGTGTTCAACACTGTTGAATTAACGTTAGCCCAATTGGCTAAATGGCCAGAGGCAAAGCCTCTCCTTCAATGGACCAACAGGAAGCCAATATTCCAAACATGATTGGACTTAGCCCAAGATGGCCATAAGTCCTCAATTCAGACTTAACTGGGCTAATGGGCTCATAACATAATTAATTGGTCTTGATCCCAAATTGGGCCAAAGACTATTTAATCCACCCCGGCTCAAGGGTACATCCCTTCACTCCTTTGATACTTGGCGTTGTAATTCCTCAACGTCTTCAAAGAGGTGACGGGTCCCGATGACCACACATTGACACGGACTGTGGGGTCCTTAAACTCATGGACTATGAGGTCCTTAACCTTGACCGAGATGTCTTAAAACTAACGACGGACTGTGGGGTCCTTAAACTCATGGACTATGAGGTCCTTAACCTTGACCGGGATGTCTTAAAACTAACTACGGACTGTGGAGTCCCTAAATCCACGGACTATGAGGTCCTTAACCTTGACCGCAATGTCTTAAAACTAACATTGGACCGCAATGTCCTTAAACTATCCATGGACCGCAATGTCCTTAAACTACCCATGGACCGCAATGTCCTTAAACTACCTACCGACCGTAACGTCACTAAACTAAACAACAGAGCCCCCCTTTTATTGCTCTCTTGTTGGATCTAAACGATCCCGTTAAGTTGATCTTAGTGTAAAAACTAGACTAACGTATCCTTAACAAACGTTTAAGTCGATCTTAGGCTCAAATGAGGCTAACGTATCCTTAAACCCAAACCCCCAAACCCAAATCTAAGATAATAAGGATTTGGACTAGTCCACGCCCTACGAGCGACGACATAACTCAGTCTCCGTATACAATCCACGGGCAACTAAGCATAAAATAAATACACACGACACGAAGTGACCATCTGGAGAAGGAGAAAGTGGTTACCGCGATGCGGTAGCGTAATTAACTGCAGGGGCTTGCGCCTGCACGGAAGAGCGTCCCCACAATCAAAAACCCCTCAAGCGAGGGGGAATCTGACGAAGTCTGCTACATCGGACGCATCTGTTTAAACCTTCGATGTACGGTGCCATAAATCAACTTGGCATCTTCGGAGAGGTGGACGGATAGCACCAATTAGTATCTGCCCCGAATTTCAGGCAAGACGCCAGCCGTGCCGTCCTTCGGAGGGGAACAGTCATCGTAACCTATTTCTTGGTATATGTTGATGATATTATTCTCATAAGTAACAATATACAGTTCCTTCAATGTTTTGTTTGTTAACTTAGACAACGTTTCTCTCTAAAGAATCTCGACGATCTTCATCACTTTCTTGGGATAGAATATATTCCCACGACACAAGGCTCTTTCTATCTTAATACCACCACATCACCAATCTTCTGAAAAAGTTCTCTATGAAAGGAGCTAAAGAAATTAGCACCCAAATGTACAATACCATCCTTTTATTTCGCCATGACCGGTCTTCATCTGTTGACCCCACACCATATCGTCAGCTAGTTGGTGCTCTTCAATACCTCTCTCTCACTTAGCCCGACGTTTTATTTATCGTCAACCGTCTCTCCCAATTCACGCACTCTCCCACAGAGCTTCACTAGACGACACTCAAACGTGTACTTCGTTACCTCAAAAGTACGATACATCATGATCTACATCTCCACCGACGATATCCTCTAACTCTTCAAGCATTCAATGACTCTAACTGTGGTGGAAGTCGCGATGACGGTCGTTCCACCACTGCCTATATTCTCTATCTAGGCTCGAATCCCATCTCATCGAAATCGGCTCGACAAAAGACTGTCTCCCGACCATCCTCCGAAACTGAATATAAAGCCCTTACGAATACCACGGTCGAGATACTATGGGTGAAGAATCTTCTGTATGAACTCAAGATGATTCTGCGAAAACCACCCTCTCTACTATGATAATACCGGGGCTATCTTTCTTAGTGCAAACACAGTCTTCCACTCTCGGATGAACCACATTGCTCTTGACTATCACTTTATTCGGGAATGCGTTGAAGATGACATCATTCGTGTTCACCACATCAGTACTCATGATCAATTTGCGGATGTTCTCACAAAAGCACTTGAACGCAGTCAATTTCTCAAATTTCATTCCAAGATAGGAGTCTCCAACGGAGTCTCACTCTTGCAGGGGAGTATGAGAAAGATTTCCATAACTGATGCAGATTTTTGTGATTACAAATCTTTCAATAATTTTTGTGATTTTATTTGTTATGAAAGATTTTATTTGTTAGGAAATATTTTATTCTTGTTAGGAAAGATTTTATTTTATTTCATTATATAAAGTGTATATATACATCTTTGAGATTCAATACAAATTAATTAAGTTCAAATCCTAAATTGCATCTTCTTTCAGATCTTTTAGGATCTAACTTTATTAATGTTGGAATTTTAATAAAATATACATCTATTTTGACAATAAATGTGCATGCATTTTTGTGATTAAGCAGGCATTTAAAATTCCTATGAAGAGGTCATTAATTGCCTCTAAATGCACCAAATTACTGTGTTAAAATATTTTAGACTGAATTGTTATTTAGGCTTTATTGGCGAAATAGAGCTCATGGCTTTTTGGGTTAAGCCTTTAACGGTTTAACTGGTCATTTATTCGGTTATTATTTTAGCATCAAGTTGGTTCTTGAATGCAGTTAATTTTCTTTCAACAATTATTTTTTTGACCAGTATATATTTACATCTCTTTCCAACCCCTAAATAAGCACACATATATTGTTTTATTATATTTTTTGTGCCAAAGAAATGGATAGAGAAAAAGTGTGGGCTAGAGCTCTTGCTCTTTGCTCTGTGTGCAAGAATGAAGAGGGAAAGGTGTTGATCGTTGGCTGCTGTATCTTGGAGACGACGTGCCGAGACCCGCTGTATTGGTGGAGAACCACTAGTTTTTCACAGCGGTGACACGAATCGCCTTAAAAAGAAC
This sequence comes from Agapanthus africanus, assembly GCA_030015575.1. NCBI lineage: Eukaryota > Viridiplantae > Streptophyta > Magnoliopsida > Asparagales > Amaryllidaceae > Agapanthus > Agapanthus africanus. Next base: position 566,133,299 of record JASDDO010000031.1, read on the forward strand.
GAGATACCTGTGCGTCAGTCAACGACTTCACCATCTTATTTTATGTTTCATTTTATTGCATAATATTTATTGTATTTTTATTAACCTTTATTTAACTTTGATTCCACTGTATACCACATAGGAACAACAATTAAAAGGCTTATTTCAGGCTGAAAAAACTCTATAGTTTCAGTGTTTTCCAAAAACCTTCCTTATATTTCAAAAGTGCTGAGAACCAAAGTTATGACAATTTTACCCTTATACCAAATATACTTAATCAACTTAAATATTTATTAATTAAACTATTAATAATTAGAGTAATAAGTGCTAGGGTTAGGGTTATGTGATGAGGGTGAGACGGCAGAGATGAGATTCTCGATGGTGGCGACGATAAAAGTTAGGGCTAAGGTTAAGTGATGGGGGATTGGGTAGAGGGAAGCGGCAATGAAGAGTGGTTGTGGAGAGAGGGGGAGGTGGAGGGAAGGCGGGTAGGGTCGGGGATGGGGTTAAGGGAGGTCCATGAAGGGGTAGAGTTCAGAGATGAGGGGGCAGTCGAGGGGGAGGAGAGGGGGGTTCACGGGGGCGGGGGAAGGGGGAGTTGAGGTCGAGGAGGAGGGGCAGGGCGGGGAGAGTGTGGGGACGGCGAGCATTGATGACTGTAAGGTGACGGCTGGTCTAGGGCTGTAACGACTCTGAAATCTCTATACAAATGTAACTTGTTCAAATAGATAAAAAAAAGGTATTTCAGCCTGATTAGGAGTTATAAATTAATTTTGTTTAATAAAAAAAGAAACTTATAGCTCACTGATTAAACCTCTCTACTGCTATAACATAGCTTGCATGTTCAAATCCTATCAATCCCAATTATTTTTTATATTTTTCTTTCTAACTTTTCGGAAGCCCAAGAGTTGCACGTGCAATACAAGGAGAATTAAAAAGTTTCAGAAAAATCAAACGGGATAAATGAGAAGTTAACACAGAATAACATACATGGCACAAATCTCGAGACATGTGGCCCCATCCAACCATCCAAATCCCTCCTTTGGCCGCTACCGGCCGTCCCCCTTGCCCCAAATGCATCCGTGGTTCGCCTGTGCAGCCCTTCAGCTGCCCTTTACTCTATTTTCCTATTTGCTTTCTCTGCAATTAAACAGAGAGCAGTCCACCCCTTCATCTACCAATTTACACTCTCTTTTCTCCAATATTTAATTCTTTTTAATGCACCATATACCTATATTCATCTTTATAAATACCACACCACCCTCTATCTCTCCCCTATTCTGAAAATTTCCCAAAAATTCTCCAAATTCTTAAGCTAAAGAAAGAGATTAAGCCTAGTCAAGTGGAGTTTGCAATCCAAATTCATTCCGTTGAAGACCAGAGCCATTTCCGACGCTGCCGCGATACCACGAAGAGTTCCTCTCTCTCCCTTACTCTTTTTTCAACACTCTAAAACCGTAAGTCCCTTCCTCTCTCAATCATTTCATCTCAAAATAATTATTAAAATTATATCTATAAAGTGGAATTAACCTTAAAAATCATTTCTTTTAAATATTTTTACCATCTTTGATAGGACAATATGTCACACAAATACCATAATATCACTTCAAAATATTATTCATATTTTAACATTTTGATAATTAAAATTTCATACGAAATAAACATAAAACGAACTTTTTTAAGATAAGTACCATAAACTTTAAAAGTAACTTTTTATCGATACCTAGAAATATATACCTCTAGAAAACTCACGGGGTAACGACATATCCCATCACATACACTATGTCTTCATAGCATGGTATGCTAAATTACAAGTCTATCCAAAATGAAACAATTACATTAAAATACCATTACTTTTATAAAAAGTGTTTTTTTCGATATTTTATATCCTTTGCAATTACGCCTCTGCAACCCTTTTAGGAGAACCAATTTATGAATAGTGCTGGTTATCGCACGTCTTTGGGATAGTAGAGTGAGATACAGAACTTCTCACGGAGAATTCGGTCTTGAAAGAAAATAAAATACGGTTTAAAGAAATACGACTTTTTAAAACAAATTAAACTTTGGAAAATTTATATAAAATTATGAATCCGTATTTTCAATGAAAACAAAATTATGAAAAATATATTTTTAAATGAAAGATTAAAATTTTAATATAATACCCTAAATTTTTCAAAAGTATAGTTTTCATAAAAATACCATAAATTTTTAAAAACTAAGTTTTTATCACTAAAATATCACCTAAACTAATATACATTTTTATAAAACTCTTAATATTCTAAATTACCGTCAAGATTTATTTTTTAAACAATATTATAACATTTTTCATAAAACCCGCTCGAGAAATGCAACAATACAAATACATAATAAACAAATTTGAATAAATCTTTAAGGGCTTTAGATTAATATAGGTTAGCGGTACCGTTTCTCTTGAGCCTCAGCGAGCCGGAGAAAGTGGGTGCTTGACTATCCAGGTTAGATAACACTGTAAATTAATGGGGTTATCAATGACAATCGCTTTGGAAAAAGACACAAATCCTGTCGTCCATGTGCAGCGGTTGTCCGATTATTCCCGAACTTGAGATCTTCAAAGTTAAATCTAGTAATACGAAATGGCTATAACTCAAATCCAAACTCAAACCTAACTTGACTTTAAACTCGAACTCGAATCCAAACTCGAACCTAAAATTGAACTTGAACTCGAACTCAATCTACTCGAACTAACTTGAATCGACCCAAGATTGCAATTGGCATGACTCGCATTTTACTTAACTCACTCGACTACATTATTTACTTTTACAATTTATGGTTCAATCAGGACATGTTATAATAAACCAAGCAATCTACTAAGAATATCTAACGCTTATAATATATTACTCGGGGTGTATGGGATAATTTCATATGTGAATTCAACGGAATTTCAGTAGTCCCGTACTAACCTATTCGAATTCTATTTACTCGAATCTCAGTCGGGTCGACTCCTCCACAGTTTTGAGTCTCGATATTAACACATGAAATAGGCCCGTGTTTCCTTGCTCCTGGGGCCCCACTATTAAGCTCGTAAATATTTCTACGGTTGCGTTGACATTCACACTTGGAACTTAACGTTAAATAGTGACCATATAGAGACTATAATACATATAACCATGTTCATTTACATATACTTTTACTTGATATATACATTACTTCATGATTAATCTATACTTGATATTTTCACTTTTACTCTACCTTTGGGACTTACCGAGCGCTACTTCGCTGATGGGTATTCCACCCATCTTTATTTTCTTGGAATGTTCGTCGGATTCTGTGGGAACTAAGGAGGTTGACGCTACAGAGGAGGAGTACGACCAGATCACGGCTCAAACTTAGACCGGTTATTCTTTTTTCAATTTATGTATGTCACTTGTTTAATCATTTCTTTTATTGTATTTACTTTTCAGTTGAACTCTTATATTTGTAAATATTTCAAGTTCGAATGTAAATAAAGATATTTGTTGAAAAATTTTACAGTCTCCATTATTCTTGCATTGTGTATTATTGTTTCAATACGCTTAGTATATTTATTTAGTGAATGACCTTCTCTGAATAAATATATCACGAGTTTGCCACGTCACCGTTTCCATCTACTGGGAAGCGGGACGTGACAAAGGCTAGGGCTAGGGTTAGGGTTAAGTTAGAAATTGGAGAAGATTAAATTGAGGGCATTTTGGGAATAAATGATGACATGTCAATTAAGTTGATATGAGGATGACATTCATGGTTAGCGTTGACGTGGCGCCGTTAAAAAGGGTAATTTCCGTAGTTTGGAAATTATAGGAATTTTTTTTGGAAAACGTTGAAACTGTAGGGAAGTTTAAACCGCAATATAGATAAGGGTTTTTTACTTTTAGGCCCCCAAAACATATCAAATTTCTTTCTAACCCTCCAAAACTTGGTATTTACCTTTTACCCCCCCCCCCCCTTCCACACACACACAAAAAAAACTACTAAAATACATCATCTTACCCCCTTACGATTTCCATAAAAAAACCCGTTAACTTTAACTTTAATTTTTCTCCATAGATTTTAAGGTTTACCATTTATCCAAAGACAATAAGTAAGATCGCGGAAGTATTCAATTTTTTCATAACTAGAGAAGGATGTTGAAGATACTCCTGATTTCATGGCCGATTTTGAGAAAGGTGCTGCAGAACCATAAACCTTAATTTCAATTTAGTGAGGAAATTAAGTATTTCCAAATAAGAAGAGAGGTTGGGATATTTTAAAAAAAAAACCCGATATTATGCCATTAAAAGTTGATGGAAATCGTAAGGGAGGGTAAAATGATGTATTTTATTAATTTTGGGGAGTAAAAAGAAAATATCAAGTTTTTGGGGGAGAAAGGAATTTGCTATGTTTTAGAGGGGTTACAAGTAAAAAACCCTTATAATTATGAATAATATTATTTATATTATGTATCTCCATATATTAATTTTCGTTGTTCCTTTTGTAATCATAAACTCATTACCAAGTCCTCAGCTCTCACTTCTGATCTGCGGCTGCCTGAGTATCGTTGATCTGCACAATCGTTATCTCTCTCTTTCTTATAGTACTCAATGGTTACCGGTACATTTAAACCGTTGGTAATGCTTAAATTAAAATGTTTTTTGGTTTAAAGATTGTTTTAAAAAGTGTAAGAATTCAATATTTATGGTTATTTATGGCAAGACTTAATTTTAATTGTTTTGTATGAATATTTTGATCATATTGATCTCATCAGTTGGAATACGAACACGTGAAAAATGAATGACTAGAAATATGACGGAGCAAGGCGGGGCCCCCGCGGGGACTTAGGATCCCTGGTGGGGTGGGGACGGGGCAGATTTTGCCTGCCCCGACGGGTCATAGGGCGAATATGAGATGAGGTTTCATAACTATGGGACAGTGACGAGATAAGCAATCCCCGCCCCCGCCCTACCCGCCCTATTGCCATTCCTGTTTGTTTACTATCATTTGAATAAGGAGCTGTATTTTAATTGATCATCTCCTCCTCATGTTGAATCAAACCACAAATGTTTTTGGCACATATAAAGCCACAATATGTGGAAAGAATTTGTGAGCTCATTTAATCAAGCATATTTGAAATTGCATGAATAGTTTTAGTAAAGTTATTATTAAGGATTTATATGCGAAATTTATATTAAAATAAAATAAATTAGTTGAAGAATTTAGTACAAAAGTTAAAAATCAAATAAAATTACAATGTACATTTCAAAGAGAATAAAGTATAGAGGAAAAACCTGCAAAACTATAACATGAGTTTACATTATCATATTACTTGCGTTTTTGGCATGTGTGTTGCACATAATTATAGAATTTTTTTGATAAATTTCATTACTAAATTAAGTACGTGTATGACACTTGTAAAATAATGGTGATGTGTGCGTCGCACTTGTAAAATGATAATGAGGTGGCATTTAATTACGTCCATTACACATAAAACAATGGTGTTTTTTGTTCGATTTCTTTGAAAAGTAAGAAATCATATCATAAATCAATTTCAAAATTAAATGACCCTTTTCTTTTACCTTATAATAGTATAAGATATTAGATATTGTAAAAGAAAAGGTCTTATTTAATATGAAGATAATCTTGAAAGAATTGAAATCTAATTGGGCAAAAAAAAGACATTCTCAACATAGTTGCGGTTAGAAAAATATTTTTCCTATCACGATGGTGGAATCCACATCATCTACAAATATATTTATTGGTTATAAGATAGGATAGAGCTTACATTTCCCTATATAGTAGCTTACATGGATTCCACCATCCTGATAGGAAAAATATTTTTCTTGCTACTATACTTATCCACTGATGGATGTTGGTATTAGGGCTGAGCAGAACCAAATCGAACCGACAAAACCGAACGAATCGAACCCAGCCGAACCAAATTTTGTCGGTTTAACCTCCAAGGTCGGTTCATTCGGTTTCAAAAATTTTGTGTTCAGTGAAACCGAACCAACCGATGGCCGTTGTAATATGCCTCGGGACTTGAGGCAGAGAGGGTTAAAATATGGGTCAAAATTTGAAATCGGTGGATCAGAATAATTGGAGGTAATGCAATATAATAATAATAATAAAGAATAAAGAAAACAAAAGCCCTAATACCTAATCAATGTTTTCTTTTTTCATCTCCTCATGGCTGCTGCAAGATTGCGTCGATGGCCGATGGGTCGTCTTCAACTGGAGTCATCACTACATCACGGCGTTTTTTTTTCTCGCTTGATCTAAGCCCGATCCTGATAGAGATCCTCAATCCCGGTGGTTTGGATCCACTTCTTTTATCCATTATTCAATATTTCTTGCAATTATTCATTGATTTTGACCCTTGATGATGTTTAAGTGATGCCTACCAACAAAAACGTGATGGATTAGTTAGTTTTCAAATGGATCCACACAAGTTTAGAGTTTTATCACCTTCTTCTTTTTTTTGAATGGGTTTCCTCTCTTTCTCTGACTAGACAGGATGACCGACTATCTAAACAGAACTGAACCGATTCATTTCGGTTCGGTTTGGTTCGATTTTCAATTCTTGGTCGGTTCAGTTCAGTTCAGTTCCATTTTTTTAATAAAAACCGAATCGAATCAGCAGATGCTCACCCCTAGTTGGAATAAATAGGAGGGCCCATGATTTGTGGTTATTTTATTTGTAATAAAATTCAAGTTTTATCCAAGCATGGTAAATCATAGCAGAGACCTCTGTTCTGTCAATAACGAGGGATGCAAATAATCTCTAATGTATTCTCTTCAAAGCAACGGAAAGAAAAGGTTGAATAGATATTGTTGTTGCATATAATACAAAGCCCTATTTCAAACTTTTATTTTGTCCAGTTTGCCCATAGCATTAAATTTAATTATTATTTTGTCCTCATGCATGGAAATTTAGACTCCACCCTTTTAGTTTAAGAAAAAACTGCTTTTAAGCCTTTATTGCAAGAAACTATTTCTCCATCCCCTATAATTTAAGTTAACATGAATTGGATCCATTCTAAGCTTATCTTCAAATTCATGCAATATATTTTCTTATAAATTATCTGTATTTATTTTCATACAAGTTATCATTATTCACTCTAGATTGTACCGTAACATCTATGGAAAGTATTTCCTCCCTGAACACATCTGATGGATTATCTTTAAAAAATTAGTAATCAACCAGTTTATTATTAATTTGTATATGTACATGCATGGAAAATTAGATGAAGCCCAGATGTATTTTGAAAAATTGTCGTCAATACTTTCACTATTACTTTATATACGTTCTTGTAACGGCCATATTTTTACTATAATATTTTTTAATAAAAATATATATACTTGTTTCGGAATGACACGTTTTATAAAGAAAAGATTTTGAAAGATTTTTAAAAGATTTAGTTCGATCTCTTTAATATAAAGAATTTATTCATTTGTTTTGAAAGGAAAATTTTGGAAAGAGAATTTGTTTTGTTTGAAAGGAAAAAGAATTAGTTAAGAAAATGGTTTATTTCGTTTAATTTTTAAATTATTCTCTTTTGAAACTCTACATATATATTTATATTTAATTCTATGCAATAATAGATTTGTAGCCTATTGGTTAAGTCATTGCTTTGTTAATCCATAAATCATATGTTCGAATCTTAGGTCTTACAATTAATTTTATCTATTTATTTAAATTCTCTCATAACCTACAAACGGGACCTTTCATTTTCTTTAACTTCCAAATGAATGGGCACCCTTTCAATTTCTCCTTAACTCCTATTATGAATTAATATGATATAATTTTTTTATATACTCATCTTATCTTTTTATTATTCTTTCTCTTAAAAAATTAGAAAAAAGTACAACTCCTCTCCTTTCTTTTTTTCTCATAAAATATTATTCAATTTCCTTCACCCTCTTCATCTACAGTTCTCGAATAAAAACACGAAGAAGCTTTCATGAAAGTCTCGCTAGTAATGTGAGGCTATCGGCGGATAGACAAACCCGGTGACAATGCAGGCTTGTTTTTGTAAGTCCCTCTCTTTCTCTTCTCCTTCTCACTCTCTTTATCTTATTTTCTCTCTTCGTCTACACTTGTATGATTATCGGTAATTTTTGTTTGATTTTTAGTAAAAGAAATTAGCTATGAAAAATATGTGCATAAATAATTGTCTATATATTCTACATGTTATGCTTAGATACTTGTGGTATTTGTGCATAGTCTGTAGTAATTGTCTCATACTAACATCATTCCTTTAAATGAAAATAATATTGTAAGTGGTATCTCATTGGAATTTAAAAATGATATATGTGAAAGCATTTTATGGTAGTTTCATGAAAAGTCGTATGTTATTCTTTTATAACTTGATCGCATGACTGAAATATCGATGATATCCTACAATTTGTGACATGATTTTTATAGAATCATTGGTGTATTTTCTCATGTATATTCTCAATTATAATGTTAGTAAGTATAAAGAAAACAAAGTTGTAAATTAACACCATGGTTTTATCATTTTTAAATATGATCCTAAATATCTTTATTTTAAAATAATTTTTAGAAATTAAATCCCATCTCTGAAGATCCTAAGAAAATTAGGGTTTACAATAGATAGAATTTTTGATCTACACTAAAAAATTTATATCAAACCGAATAATGGTTTGGGGCTTATAACACTTTTAGTCACTGTTTTCTGAAATCTGAAAACTGCTTTTATTGGTCAAATTCTAGGACATATAACTCGGTCTACCGATATCCAAATTGAGAAAACTCAGGTGTTTTGGATATCTAGATTGAAAAACCTATATTTTCTTCATTATACTATTTCCCTTAAAATTGACGTAAATAATAGAAAACTGCGATACAAAATTAAGTGACGAATCTAGACAGAATCTGTCCTGATTCGCAATTGTTTTTAAATTTGACCTAACTTGAGCTCCCGATATCTGTTTGTAACAAACTTTAGATGTATAGATACATAATTGATAGACCTATAACTTTCTTATATACTGGATGACTCGGAAATGCATATAATAACCCGATTTATGCCCGACAATACAACACATAGTTGTTGTCCAGAAATCTGAATTTCTATTTTAAACCATAATATTAAAATGACCATAACTAGAGTTTCAGAAATCCAAATTGTGCATAGCTTAGTGTTTTAGATAACTAAATCGAAAGACCTAAAAGTTTTTAATATTCTTTGAAATCTGAAAACCGACGGAAATTAACTCAAACTGTGTTTTAAAAATATGCGACAATGCTGGACAGATTCTGATCTGTTCCGCGCGACAAAACGAAAACAGGTATATCTTCCAAACCGTTATTTGTATTTAGGTGAAACTGGAATTCACGCATGCAAAACACTTAGATATATATTTCTGTTTATATTCTGCATTCGTTTGACTTGATTAATTTGTCGTACACAACATTTCTTTACAGTGTTGTTTAGATCGTTACTTGAATATTATACTTGTATCATCTCATGCTATGTACCGCTTGCTTAATGTATCTACATGATTTACACGAATAAACATATTGCATGCTTGACTCGAATTGATCTGAACCATGAATACGTAATGACTTGACTTGAACACTTGATATGTATACATGAACACTTGACTTGAATACTTGAACTCGACTTGGTACTTGAATTGCACTCTCTTATATATTCATGAATTCAGGTAAAACTTGTAACTTTAACTGTAGATTAGATATGTGGGGTGTTGGGGTTGTTTAAGTATGAATCCAACGAAATCACAAGAGTCCCACTAGTACATGAACTCTTGGATCGAGTCGACTCCTCCACAGCTTAGGGTCCCGATGCCATACTCTTGATTGGGTCGACTCCTCCACAGCTTGGGGTCCCGATGCCACATGCTTAATTCAGGTCGACTCCTCTACGGCTTGGGGTTGCAATACTACACTCTTAATTCGGGTCGACTCTTCCACGGTTTGGGGCCCTAAAGTTACTCTCTTGATTTGGGCATGTGGTTCCTTATCCCTGGACGATAGCTTGTTGGGTTCAAGAATACCCTTGAGATTAATTGATATTCATACTTGAACTCACGTAAGTTAGCTTACCTTTCAGTGACCTCTTTAGGACATATTAGCAGTTGATCGCACGCTTTTGGCATGTCGGATGTTCAAAGAATTTAAGTGTAACCGCGATCAGGACGGTGTCGCTTTGCAGCTAGCCGGTTGAGCACGGGTCGGTCCACAGGAAGATGGTGTTATTTTACCTTCTTGTCTTAGACGAGTCAATAAAGAATCTGTATGTTGTTTGATCTAACCTATGTGTTTATTTGCAAGTATAAAGTTGTTAAGAAAAATACGAGATTGTAAGCTAAAGAAATCCGTACTCAAGACCTTTGAGCCGAGTCTTGACCAATTGAAGCTAGAGCAATCGGCAACAACGTGGATTAGGGGGTTTAAGCGCGGTATTCGTGGAATCCGGCTTATTTACCCTTGTCCTTCCGTTCTTGTCTCTTGCTTTCGCCTCCGGCCAAACCGAACGCAACCGGTCGCGGTTAGGAATCACCGTTACCTTGTCAGGGTAGGGTGCCTAACGGAGCGCTTGCGTATGGTTTGGGCGAAGTTCAAATGGAAAATAACGGGAAAAGGAATTGGTAAAGAAATGTTAACTTACAATATCATATGGATTCTTAACAACAACAATAAATACAACATTCACAAAAATGAACAAAAGAGAACAAAAAGAAAAGAACAAAGAAAGGAAAAGATACAAGTAATTAAAGTACATGGAAAAAAATGCAAGTAATTAAAGACAAGGTAATAAAAAGCAAGTAATAAAAAGCGATAAAAAGAATACGAAACTAGGACTCAAGACAAGCATGTGATCAATAGCCAACCCTTAAACTTGCAAGCTCAATGAAGAGGTTGCAAGATCAAGGGAAGGGTAGAGAACGCATGTGAAATGAAGTGCTAGTCCCGTGAGAAAATACGACCCTTGAGATCAATAACTAACCCTTAACCATTCAAGCTCAATGAAGAGGTTGAATGAGCAAGAGAAAGCAAAAATCTCAAGGGGAGCAAACTAACAAGAAAGATAAAAAACCCTCATCTTCATTAACATCCACTCAAAAGCTCTCACTACAATTTCATGGAGGAAGAATGAAGAAGAAGAAGAAAGAAGAACAAAACTACAAAAAAGAGGCTAAAGAAAAGCTCCCCTTGGTTTGGCTCAGATCTGCTGTATTTATAGACAGGAGAATGGAGTTCTAGGGCAACCAGCAGACATAAAATGAAACACCCAAAATACCCCCAAAAGTTGATGCAGAGAGGGCCCCACCTAGCCGCGGATCTGCCGCCTATGCCCCCCTATGGCCGCGGATCCGCGCTCCTATAGTGGTGTTAGGGTGTGGTCTTCTGTGTACATCCCTGGTCTTCTGTCCCCTGTTGTCTGGTACACATATTTTCTGATAATTGCTTCCAGAATATCTTCAGATTCCTAGTCCAAGATTGCATTATCTTTTTCACTTTTGACTTCTCTCTCCCTCGAGCTCCGCGCACCCATTGATTCTTATGCAGCCTCCCTCGTGCTCTGTGCTTGTCCCAGACACGAATGACCACTGTCACATGTCTTGTATCTGGAACCGGTACTCGGCACTGGACGGATATGGATGACCGGAACCCGGCTTTTATCTGTTGTGACAGATGTTCTGTATTTTGACGTAACTGTGAAGATTTTGTCTTGATTTACAATATTTGGACTGGAAACCTGTAATCTGTAAACATGTAACAAACACGGATTAAAAGCACCTACCTATAAACACACGAGCGTAAGAATGGGCGGTATAAAATACAATATTCTGATATGAACAGCAGTACACTTCATGTTCACTATACCTACACTACAGGGCTATGCTATACTTGTTTGTCATGCTCATGTTATATTGCCATGCTTACATAGTTACCGTTAACATCGCCATATTATACTTGTTCATATTTCATTTCCATTCATACTATATCACAAGTCACCATGCATTTCATTTATATACATTCATATCCCACCTATCTTGGGGACTTACCAATCGCAAGTTTGCTGACGGGCATTCTACTATGTTTTCTTTCTATCCTCGGTATGTTTGTCAGGTGGCATAGGGACAGAAGAGATAAAAGCGGTCGAAGAAGAGTACAACCAATTCGTATCACAACTAGACGTCTAGTTGTGTTCAGCTTTTCATTTCATTTCAGCTTATTTATGTATGCCTCCTTGTTAAGGCTTATCATGTTATCGTATTTTGTATTCAGATAACTATGAATTTTGAATGTAATAAATCAGAGTTTGATTTCATTCTTTTGTTTATTCTTGTTACTTATAGACGCTTAGTGTATTTATTGTGTGAAATAACCTTCTCGGAATAAATACTGTAAGTAGACACTCGTGCTCATACTGTTAACAAGCAACCATGGCGGAATACAAAACAAAATTTTCTACAATGAGCGTATGAACTTCGACGACCTAGAATGGATCCAAATACTAAATTAGTGAACTAGAAAAGGTTAACTACTCGAATAATGATTACTACCTTTGTAGTCGTGTTCTTCATCATCTTTCCACTTCTTACGCTCTTAGGAACTCCGGGAACGAGCATGGTGTCGGTCTTCCTTGTCAAAGATGATTCACCCGAGAGAACCATAACCTAGACTTTAGCTTCACACAAAAGTAACAAATGAAGCAACTAGTGATCAAGACTTACTAGGAATTGGTCATTAGAGATGTAGTAGTGATTTTCTCTAAGTGTTTCTCTCTTTATCTTTTTCCTTTCTTTTTTTTCAAAAACTTAAGAGGAGGTAGAAGAAGCTAACGATGATAAGGGTGAAGTGAACAAGCATGGCTACAAATATAATAATGAAAACTTATCTCTTTCTTTTTCTCTTTTTTCTTCTTATCTCTTTAAAATTATTAAGTGGAATTGTGACTCACCATTGTGAGTCATAAGCCTACAACATTCTAAAGAGATCTTGAAGAGATGAGAAGAAAAAAGATTAGCCATGAAAAATGTACACGTATACATGTGTGTGTGTATAAATACACTAATACATGTATATGCAACATATACACGAATACCGTATTCGTATCAAGACACGAATACCGTATTCGTATCAAGACACGAATACCGTATTCGTATCAAGACACAAATACACGTATTTATAGAAATACCCATACTCGTATAAATACTGTATTCTGTCAAAATACAGATACCGAAGAGAGAAATACCAAAAAGAGAATATATATAATACTAGCTCACATTTTATCTAAATGTGATAATCTGGTTATCTTTCAAACTGACTAGTATTAACAAAATGTTCGATTAAAAGAACATGTACAAAAACACGTATTTAATCGAACCTAAATACATATTAAAATACGTACACTACATCGTTTCGCCTAAGCTATGAAACCCTCTGTGTAGGACTCTAAAGACTCGACAATATGCTGGCAGTGGGTTTAACCACAGACATGTCAGCGACACTAGCTGTACATAACGTCTGCCCAGGTATTGATCGAAAGGAAGATCGAAAAGCAAACTTGTCCATATCGCTACTAAGCCTGAAAGTGACAATCTATGTACAGTCTGATCTCTTCGTCTGAGAGTATCGTATACTGGGTCTAGCGGGGTAGAAAACATCAGATCCCTAATAATCCTATAAATCGTGTCGATGTGGCTCAAAACCATCCCGAGAAACTATTGATCTCACAATCAGTAAATCTCAATCGCCTTAGTCTTATAGTGATGACCAATCAAACACTACGCGATATCGACTCCCTATACTGGAAGAGACGAATCCCTTCTATCGCTCATTGCCTCCAAGTGTTTTGGGACTGTACCCAACTAAAAACTATTTGCACGACTCTTTACACCCATGGTAGGGTAGTAATCTAAGTACAGTAGGAAAACACTCGGGATAAATAACAATGTCAGATTTAAAGACTAACATGTACCTATGTCACTAGAGAACTACTATCTGACTATAGGTATATTACCATCTAGAAGTTCTCGTCGAGTCCATCCAGTGTATCTCATAACCTAATGAGCACTTGTATACTATCTTTGGTGTCGTACACCAATGGCTGTGGGACAAGTCACCTCCCCTCACGGGAATAGGAAACGTATACACTAGTCTACTCCGGAGTATCGATGCACTGTCTCAAAACTCCAACGACTATGGACAATTTAAGGATGTGCTTATAGACTACCTAGACCCCACGAGTATGATCGCCATCACAACTCTACCAGTCAAGCAAAGATCCTACGGGCTTTACCAACATGTAATCGAGATACGTAATATAAAATAGAACATATACACAGGTTTAGGTAAAGACAAATTAGATAGCATACCATCATATCGCGCAGTATTGTCTTGTACATATATATCCCAAGCATCCATATATAATATGCAATCCTGTACTATATAATAATGGCCTCTATGGCATATACATCCAACAACCTCCCACTTGCACTAAGGCCATGTATTGGCATATAGAAGACCAGTCATCTCCAATAGCCGCTCGAGCCGAGTCTGAGAAAGTGCTTTTGTGAGTGAGTCCGCCGTGTTGTCCTTTGTGTCTATTTTCCTGACCTTGATCTCTCAGCAATCAATGATCTCCCTGATCAGGTGATACCGTCTCAAGATGTGTCTGGATTTCTGATGGGACCGTGGTTCCTTTACTAACGCTATAGCCCCATTGTTTTCATAATACAAAGGTATTGGATCAACAATAGATGAAACCATCTCAAGTTTATGAATGAACTTTCTTATTAAGACAGCCTCTTTTGCAACATCGCTGGCCTCCATCGTCGAGTCTGCTACGGTGTCCTGTTTAGAACTCTTCCAACAGACCGTCTCTCCATTGAGAATAAACACATAATCCGAGATAGACTTGTTTACATTCTTGTCACTTTAGAAGCATTAATCGGTAAAGGAATCCATCTGGATGTCTCCATTACCGTCCACTAAGAACATATCCTTAGTCCTTCTCAGGTATTTCAAAATATTCTTCACAGCTGTCCCATGCTTCTCCGCTGGGTTTGACTGATACCGGCTAACTACTCTAAATGCGTAAGCTATATCTGGTCTGTTACATAAAATTGCATACATTATAGATCTTACCGCCAAAGTATAGGGTATAATGCTCATGCGAGCCTTCTCTTTATCAGCCTTGGGAGACATCTCTTTAGAGATGATGATTCCTTGACAAGCCGGTTAATTACCGCGCTTGGAATCTTCTATACTATATCTCTTTAGTATGGTGTCAATGTACCTGAACTGTGAAAGTCCCAACATTCTCTTAGATCTATCACGATAGATCTTGGTCCCCAGAATATAGAAGGCATCACCCAAGTCCTTTATGGAGACCTACTGAGATAAGAATAGTTTGACCGAATACAACATAGGAATGTCATTTCCTATCAGGAGAATGCCATCGATGTATAAAATGAGGAACACGGCTGTTCTCCCTATAATCTTCTTATATATACAAGGCTCATCAAAGTTTTTGATGAAGTAAAATTCCTTGACTGTTTCATCAAAACAGATGTTCCAGCTCCGCGATGCCTGTTTTAATCCATAAATGGATTTAAGCAACTTGCACACCTTCCCGTTGCTCCTAATGTCTATGAAGCCCTCTAGCTGATCCATATAGGCACATTCTTCTAAAACGCCGTTTAGAAAAGCGATCTTTATGTCCATCTGCCAGATATCATAGTAATAGAAGGCAGCAATGACAAGTAGGATCCAAATGGATTTCAGCATAGCCACTGGAGAAAAAGTTTCATCATAGTCTACACCTGGTCTTTGACGAAAACCTTTTGCAACAAGTCTAGCCTTATAGGTTTCAACTTGTCCATCTGCACCAATAGTCCTCTTGAAAATCCATTTGCAGCCGACGGGTTTTACCCGTGGAGGTGCAATGTCCAAAGTCCAAACTTTCTTGGTGTATATGGACTCCATTTCGGATCACATAGCGTCCAGCCATTTCACAGAGCCCCTACTGGAAATGGCCTGCTCAAAACTAGTAGGATCATTTTCTTCTAAGATACAATCCTCTCGATCCCCGTCTATGAGAAAATCGTAGTATCTCTCGGGCGGATGAAAAATCCTACCACATCTACGGAGTGGCAATTTTGAGTTTCTACCAAATCCTCGGTTATACTTTGTCCTTTGGAATTTCTTCCAGTTTTACCGTGCTCCTACTAATTTTTTTTTGTAAGAAATTCTTTTTCCAAAAAGGTGGCATGAAGAGCAACAAACACCTTCTGTTTCTCGGTGTGGTAGAAAATATACCCTTGCGAGTGATTGGGATATCCTACAAACTTACACAAAATTGATCGTGTCTCGAGTTTGTCCGGTTTTTGTAATTTAACATAGTCTGGACAACCCCATATCTTAATAAAATTAAGGTACGGTCTCTTCCCCTCTTATATTTCATATGGAGTGGTAAGCACGGATTTTGTTAGAACTCTATTCAATAAATATGTTGCTGACTCCAGCGCATATCCCTAGAATGAAAGAGATAACTTAGCATTACTCATCATTGAGCAAACCATATTCAATAGGGTACGATTCCTCCGTTCCGACACACCGTTATGTTATCATAGTCTGGCGCTGGCGCTTTGGGCGCGAGCGCCCCTTGTGCCCTGCACGCGGGCGCTCAGGCGTTGGCGCTAGCGCCCCACGTGCCCGGCACGCGGGCGCTGGGCACGTGGGCGCTAGCTCTTTGGGCACTTGGGTGCTAGCGCTTTGGGCGCTCGGGCGCTGGGTGGCAAAAAGGGACTTGGTCCCTGCATTGGGAGTTGTACTCCCAAAAAGAAATACTTATTATTTTGTGTGTGTGTGTGTGTTTGAGGAGTTAAACTCCTAAGATATTTTTGGAGCTGATGAAGGGGCTTCTCCCTTGAGCCCTGGATCTCCTCCAAAGTGTGATTTTCGGAGATGGGTCTCCTTCTTCCTCCTCTGTTGGCCGGATCTTGAAGAACAAGAGGTATGCGATTAAAAAAATCTCCCCCTTTTGAGATCTAATGGAAGATCTGGGTTCCCCTTTGTGGGTTTTGTGGTGAAAAACTATTTAGTTTTGGAAAAAGAAGAGTAAAACTCTTGATTTAATTCAAAAGAAGGGAAGAAGGTTTTAGAACCTTTTGGAAGGAGAAGGAGGCACATGAACCCTAGTTTTTGGGGAGAATGAAAAGTGTCTAGATATTTTCATCATGTTGCTTCTTATAGGCTTACAAATTTACACATAGCCCCTTGGGCTTTACAAAATGGCATTTTGCCCATCCCATGTCTCATGTGCTATTTTTTTTTGCACATAAGCCATGGGCTTTACAAAAATTTGGCTTTATGCCCATTTTGCTTACATTCATGCACAAAAAATTACATCAAAATTATTTGTTACATGATTTTTATTTTGGCATGGGGAGGCCGGCTGCAGGGCTCGACTTGGGCATGGGCCTACTTTTGATCTTGATACTTTTGCCCATCTGGTTCTCTACCTCGTTTCTGTATTCTTTGAATTTCTCAAAAGCTTCAGTTTTGTATTTCAAAAGATACACATATTTGAACCTAGAAAGATTGTCAATGAATGTGATGAAGTATAAGAACACGCCCCTTGCATGTATAGATATTGGACCACATACATTACTGTGTATGAGTCCCAAGAGCTCTGTTGTTCTTTCTCCATGTCCGGTGAACATAGATTTGGTCATCTTACCTTTGAGACAAGATTGGCAAATTTCATAGGATGTAAATTCGAACAAATCCAAATATCCATCTTTATACAACTTGGCTAATTTTTTTTCGTTGATATGACCAAGTCTACAATACCACAAGTACGTTTTGTTCGTATCTGAACTCTTCCTCTTATGTGTGTTTTGTATATTAAAAACTATGTTTTGATTTAGAACATAGATACCATTACACAGTGTACCTTCTGCAACCAATACCTGATTAAGGTAAATGTCCATGATATTTCTATCTATAACAAAATTATATCCATATTTATTAAGTAAAGAAATAGATATGATATTGCAAAGCATGGAAAGTACATAATAGCAGTTGTTCAAAATTATAGTACTGCCACTTGACAATTGTTCCCCTCCGAAAGACGCGGTGGAGACGCGATGTACGTCTTGCCTGAATTTCGGGGCAGATGCTAATTGGTGTTATCCGTCCACCTCTCCGAAGATGCCAAGTTGATTTATGGCACCATATATCGAAGGTTTAAACGGATGCGGCCGATGTAGCAGACTTCGTCAGATTCCCCCTCGTTTGAGGAGTTTTTGATTGTGAGGACGCTCTTCCCTGCAGGCGCAAGCCACTGCAGTTAATTACGCTACCGCATCGCGGTAACAACTTTCTCCTTTTCTGTCTTCTCTCTCTTCTGTATTCTCTTTCTTTTTAGACTTGAAGTCTAAGGTCCTTTATATAGGGCCAAATGATTTGTTAAATTAGTTTTAAAAGATATTTCTCTGATTGATTTGGGAATATTTCCCACCGTTGGATCTTTGATCCTAAGGCCTCCATTTTACAGAAGATAATCTTCTTGTTTTAATAAGATTGAAAAATCTTTCCATAACAGAACTTTAGTTCTAATTAATTAATAATTTATTATTAATAGATCTTTTGATCTGACGGTAGGGGAATTTTAATTCCAGCGCTGGCGCACCTTGCGCTAGCGCAAGGTGCGCTGGCGCACCTATGTTCGACACGTGGGGCGCAGCGCAACTGCGCTAGCGCATCCGTGTTTGACACGTAGCGTGCAGCGCAACTGCGCTAGCGCACCTGTGTTAGATACGTGGCACGCAGCGCAGAGCGCAGCGCAACTGCGCTAGCGCACCTATGTTTGACACGTGGCGCGCAGTGCAGAGCGCTGGATCTGAAGCGTTGTTTCAAATTTTAAATTTTGAATTTTGAAACAGAGCTTTACTCTGATTGGGGGTGCGATGCCTAGGGCGCAGCGCTCCTGGCGCTGACGTGTCTGCTTTGACACGTGGCGCGCAGTGCGAAGCGCGCAGGATCTGAAGCGTTGCTTCAATTTTTGAATTTTGAAATTCAAAACAGAGCTTTGCTCTGATTGGGGGAAACAAATGCCCCCCACCGTTGCGCTCACGTGGCGCACACGTGAGTGCAGCGGTGGCAACATCTGAGCCCTTGGTTCAACTCAAAAGTTGAAGAGGCGGTTCAGTGCCTATAAATAGGACCTTTGGTCCTCAGATGATTGTCATCTTCTTCTTAAGAATTTTTATTCAGAGCCTTGCTCTTCTGTTCAAGAACTTTCAAGAGTTAGAACTCTACCAAACTTAGGTAAAATTAAATTATTTTAATAAATTAGGGTTTTTACCCATTAACAGAGTCTTCCTCTTCATAGATCTTTGATCTAAAGAAACCCCTTTTAGGGTTTCATTAATAGAGCCTTGCTCTCATGAACCCATAGATCTAAACAGATCTTTTCTTGGGGTTTCTTATCCCATGCATCAGAGCTCTGCTTTTATGTAGATCTTTTGATCTTTTGATCTTTTGATGAAGAACTCTTTAGAGTTTTTTCATGGATCTTGAAGATCCCAGAATTTTAATTCTCAAGAATTAATTTTAATTAATCTTTGATGGATTTTCCATCATCATTACAGAGCCAGGCTCTTTAAGGAATTTTATTCCTTCATGACCAGAGTTTGACAAGTGCCACTCTGTTACAGAGCTTTGCTCTCAAAGGGAGATTTTCTCCTTTTCCCAAGGAATTTCTCATTCAATGAGAATATTCCTTGAGGATTTCCTCATTAATTGACAGCCTCATCCAATAATGAGGCTGTTTTATTAATTGATGCATTGTCATCTGGATTTTGTGGGTCCACCTTTGGTCCCCTTTCCACTGCATTGCAGTGTGGTACAAATTTTAAAGTGCCGAGCGTTGGGATTTTAAAATTAAATTATAATACTGATAATTAAATTTCGTTCTTTCTCGCAGGCGACATGTCTTCCGATCTTTCTTTCCCGTTTTTCCGTTCAGAGGGAGGATTCCCTGAGGCACCGGTGGACCGGGAGGTTCTTGCGCTCATTAGAGACTATGACCCGGAACACAAAAAACTTCACCTGTGGGGTAGGTGGTATGACCAGATCATCAAAGGTCATCAAAGCTTCTCCTGTGCGACGCCGTCGGAGCCGATCTCGTCAATTTCATATGCAGATGCACCCCCGGTGAACTATGCTGCGGAGGTTGTCAATTGGACTTCGGAGGGTCTTCTTCAACTTTCGATTGCCGCCATGCCCATGCAGCTGCCGGCGGCTTTGGATACTTTGGGGCGGCGCATATGCCAGGGCGAGTCGCGCCCTTAGGGACAACCTTACAACATCGGGTTGACTCCCCGACATTCGGCCAGGTATTTGCAGTGGGCCAGGTACATTTTGTCGGCGAAGAAAACACAACTGCTGAAGCTCGGCCTATATCCTGCGGTTTACGCTTCATTGTTCCAATTTTCTGCTCCTCCGACATGGTGGATTAAGGCGTTCTTGGAGCAATGGAACATCCCAACCCACACCTTTCTTCTACTGGACAGAGAAGTCTCCATCTCCTTAGAAGAATTTGCTGAGATTTCCGGTTTGCCGGTTAGGGGGGAGCACTACGAGGAACTGCTTCCTCCGGACGAATACGTTTTCGCCACCAAGCCAGTGGTGATGGGCCTAACACTGGAGAACGCCATCCAGCACCAGTTTCCTAGTCTGATAAAGGCGTTGAATATGTACGAGAGTCTTTTCTTGGAATCCGGAGGTCGGGGGGTCAGTTTCGCAGACTTCATTGCCTGGTTTCTTCGCCCGGAGATTCTATCGCAACGAGACGAAAAATTTGCCAAGCTCGACGACCCTTTCGGCTTTGGCTTGGACCGTCGACCAGTGCTGGAAGATGATCAGAAGGGCTTTTATCTTCCCGATGCCGCGATCATCCCTCTATCAGAAATCGCCGCTCCGGGCATTGATGAGGAAACTTTCTTTCTCGGGTTTCTCGGGCTATGGTTGTGTTGGTTCGCGCTCCCCATGCACCCTCGCTATATGAGGTCGTCCGTCTTCTACCCAGCACATCGAATGGTGGCCGGAATACAAGTGGCCATCGGGATTGCTGGGCTGGCCCACCTGTAGCATGGTCTTAGCGTGGCGGCGGATAGAACTGAACTGGGGGTGCAAGCTGCCAACTTCCCGATGCACTACTTTACTTCGTGGATGGAAATGCACGTGCTCGGGGTATTTGGTATTCATAAAAGACCCTCGTTTTACGAGAAGTGCAAGCTCCCGCGAATTATGCGACTGGTTGACGCGTCTATCTTGAATCCGTCTCAGCGGGAAGCTAGGGGCTTGCTTCTTCGTCCGCGCACGGTCGGGGCTGGTATGTCTTTCACGGACAAAGTCCTGACAATGGGCCAGGAAACATCCAAGACGGTGCTGGCATTGCGCGACAATTTTAAGGACAAGGCCTCCGTGTTGAAAGCTCGAGAGATTCTACATCTATACTCTATCAGGCCGGGCTTCCTCGTATTCAGACAAAATGATGCGGTGCTTTTTATGAGATACAACCCCCATCATTTTGCCCAGCAGCTAAGTTATAACCAAGGGGTCCCACTGGAGGCATTTTTGGAAGAACCTGCTGCCACCAGAGAGGGAATACGGAGTTCGCTGCATCACTTTATGCGCTTGAATATGGGCTCCCACTTCTTCATTAGCGAGCCAAGTTGCATCCCGAGGGCCCTTAACGTATACGGGGCCTGGTATTAGCACGCGATGGGTGCTGTCATCAGGGAGGAGAGGCGGCTATTGCTCGATCGCAAGAGTACGCCCCCTGCCAGCGATCGCAATGTCCCTTTAAGGCGACGGCTCGCCGTGCCCCCTCCGCTAAGAGAGGCTGTTGCAGTTGAGCCTCCACGTGTGCTAAGCCCGACGCACGGATTGCCCCGTGATTCTGTGGAGACGGTGGATGCGCCATCGGTGCCTCGTGCTCGCATGGAGACAGTGAATGTACCCTCGCCCGGATCTGGCGTGGGCTCGGACATCGGGACTCGCCGTCCCAAAGTGGCTACTAAACGCAAGCTGTTACTGGCTACGACCGGAGCTCGCGCACAGAAAAAGAAGAATCAATCGGTCCTATCTCTTGATGCCGTACTCGGCCTAGAGCCTCAGGCTCCTTATAACGCGGGCATAAGTGAATATGGGACCAATGAGGGTTTCGTCATAGCGCCAGAAGACACTGATCTCGAGGCAGCTATTGCAGCTTCTGTGCGCTCTACCACTCTTCAAACATAAATAGCCGCCCTCATACAATCAAGTAAACGTTAGTCGCGTCTTATCATTGCATTATACTTTCTTTCTTATTATCATGTTTTGATTGACATTTCTCCTTTTGTAGCAGGCTTTACCACTAAAGAGATTCTGGAGACCTCCCTTAGGTCCTTCGAAGAGAAGGAGAGGAATCGCGCTCTATTGGGCATTGGTATGTCTCGGCTCATTGAGTCTTCATTCTCTTTTTTATGGACAATCTAACCCTTTCTTTATCTCATCGCAGGGACCACAATGCCGGTCCCGCAAGGTGATGCAGGGACTTTTCCCGGGCCAGCCACTGAAGTCCCGGCCTCTTCGGTATTACCGAAAGAGGCTTTACTCAAACGACCGATGACGGAAGCCTTGACGGCTCCAGAGATAACCCTGGGTGCGGATGATGACGCTCCGTTGAGGGAGGCTTCTAGAAGGTCTGCTTTGACAGCCCGGGAGGAAAGGAAGTGCCAGAGGCGCGCAGCAAGGGAGCGTAATGCCGCTCTAACTGTAGGTGCGGGTTCGAGCGCCGCTGCCCCTGCTGCTACTCCTTCAGAAGAGTCTCCGGTCGCCTTGTCTACTGTTTATAGACGGGAGGCACGTGCGGCTCGGGAAGCGAACGGTAAATCAACTCCAGGTAATGTGCCGTGAGGTTCCGTTGCCAAAGTTTTAAGCTATCAGTTCACATATACCTTATCTTGCAGGGACGAGCCTTCCCGAAGAAACGGCGGCGACCGCTGAGCCTGAGGGAGAGGTGGAGGAGGTGGCTGCTATTCCCGAACCCGCGGCGGCGGTAGGCGATGTGGCCGCAATTGCTGGGCCCGAGGTAGTGGCTGACGAGACAGTCACGATTGCTATGCCCGAGATAGCCACCACTGCCGAGCCCGAGGTGGCGGCGGGTGAGACGGCTACCACGGCTGAGCCTAAGGCAGTGGTGGATGAGGCGGCTGCAATCACTGAGCCCGAGGTGGTGGCGAGCGAAATGGGTATAATTGCTGGGCCCGAGATGGCCGCTCTTTCTCAAGAGTCGGGCACCGCTCCGATTATCGCTCTCCCTGCCTACGGTTCTTTGTCGTCTCCCGGCGTCGCAAGCATGACGACGGCTCCCATGGAGTCAGGGGACGAGGCGACGGGAGGTGAGACCACCCCGCTGGAGGAGGGAGACGCCGTTGTTGTATCAAGTGACGCACTCGTCACGGCTTCGGCTGGCGACTCATCAGGTAGATTTTAGGTTACCGTCCTTCTTTTTATTCTGCAATCTTTCCTGACAGGGTTTATCTTGTTTCTAATGCAGGCGCGGCTAGTACTGATGTTGAGCTACCCGAGGCAGCGCCGTTAGTTACCGCCCTGATGGTGACCACCTCTCTATCTTCTCTCGCACCGTCGCAAATGCTGGAAGGTATGGATTTGTGACCCATCAGTCTTATTTCTCGGCTGTATAATTCATGTACTGACGTTGCGTTATCGCGTTTTTACAGGAGTCCTTTTTGACCACCTATACCAGGTGTTGCATCCCTACTTCTCCTTCCCGTCGGAGATTGCTTCATCCAGTGGCGTTGGTGAATACAGCTTTCAATTAATGCTCTTTCTTTTTCCGACAATGAAATAATTTCTGATTCTTCTTTGCCTTGATTGCAGTACTACAGATTGAAGGAGGAGATGAGAGATCAGTTGCGTCACTGGTCCTCCCGGCTTTGCCACCCGTTGCAGCCGGTATAGTAAATCCCATTTTTCATGAATCTCTTATATTTCTTGATCCATCATCCGATTGTGATTTGTTTTTCAGCGGTCGTTTCAACTCCATCCTCTTTCGAATCTCGCATTATGATGCCGGCAGGCCCCTTCTCCAGACGTCCATCCTCAAAGGGTGCTGTGACGAGTCTGCGTATGCTGAGCGAATACGTCGAGGAGCTTGACGCGGAGGGTCCTGCATATGCCGCAGATTTCGCCGCTGAGGCCAATCCGATGCTGGCGACGCTTGTAAATTTCTATAATGAAGGCGTCGTCGAGTCTTGGGTTGATCACTGCAGGAAGATCGAGACCTGTCTGCATCAGCTTGAACTTATGCGTCTTGCCCCTGAGACTCAAGCTTTGAACTCCCAGCGGGCCGCATGGGTCGAGCAGAGTGCATCATTCCTCCGCCATTTCGAACAAGAAGCGACCTTGAGGCGGAAGGAATGCGAGGAGGCTTCCGCTGAGTCTGTCTAATTTCGTGCCCAGGTCGAAGCGAACGCCGCTCAACTGAGAGCTGTCTTTGACACCTTGCAGCGATGCATCTCGGACGGGCTTGTATTGAGACGGAAGCTCGACTCTATCGAGCGGGTTATGCAGAGTCGCGAAGCTGCCCAATGGGAAATCGATGAGAAGATTTCATCCTGCTTGCAACAATGGACTCGAATCGAAGCGGAGCTGGCCGCGGCGGCTGATCATGAGAAGGCACTGAAAGAAGTGCGAGAGCAGCTTACGGAGTTGTTGAAAACGCTTCTTTCTCAATAGCTGCCTTTGTATCAATTATACACTTGTAATCTTTGAATAATATGTATCCATTTTTTATTCTTTTATATGATGTATCTTGTATTCAATTGAGTTCATGAATAAAGACACATTTTTTATTATATTGTTGCTTTCTTCTCTTTGCTGTGTTGTTGCCATGTGATTTAAGCAAGCGCGGTCTGAGACTTTTCAACTTTATGAGCCGTGAGGGTCTCATAAAGAATTTTCTCCCTACCGGTCGAGAGGATCCCGTAGGTGTAATTTCTCCTTAAGAATCGTGAGGATCCCTAAGTGTGTTTTCTCTTGAGAGTCGTAAAGATCTCACAAGAGAATTTTCTTCCTTACAAGTTGAGAGGACTCGTAAGTGATTGATGAGTTGACCTACTCCCGAGTCAAAGCATTGCCTCAACAGGGAGGTCAGGGGTTGACTTTAGTTTATCTGTGCACCGCCGAGTCATGGAATTGGGAACTTTGCCGCAGCTCCGCATTGTTGACGTTGTATATTCCTGCAGAGAGACTGATTTTTCTACGGGTCGAAACGAATCGAGATGTTCTCGTCAAGGACGCTGGTTTCCCTGAATCGAGGAGGTTGCCAAGGACACTGATTTCCTCGGAGTTGAAATGGATCGAGATATTCCCGTAAAGACGCTGATTTCTTTGCGGGTCGACGCGAATCGGGATGCTCTCGTCAAGGACGCTGATTTCCCTGAATTGAGGAGGTTTCCAAGGACGCTGATTTCCTCGGGGTTGAGACGAATCGAGGTGTTCGTGCAAAGACGCTAATTTCTCTGCGGGTCGACGCGAATCAAGGTGCTCTCGTCAAGGACGCTGATTTCCCTGAATCGAGGTTGTTGCCAAGGACGCTAATTTCCTCGGAGTTGAGACGAATCGATGTATTCCTGCAAAGACGCTGATTTCTCTGCAGGTCGACGCGAATCGAGGTGCTTTCGTCAAGGACGCTGATTTCCATGAATCGAGGTTGCCAAGGACGCTAATTTCCTCGGAGTTGAGACGAATCGATGTATTCCTGCAAAGACGCTGATTTCTCTGCAGGTCGATGCGAATCGAGGTGCTCTCGTCAAGGACGCTGATTTCCCTGAATCAAGGTTTCCAAGGACGCTAATTTCCTCGGAGTTGAGACGAATCGATGTATTTCTGCAAAGACGCTGATTTCTCTGCAGGTCGACGCGAATCGTGTTGCTCTCGTCAAGGACACTGATTTCCCTGAATCGAGGTTGCCAAGGATGCTAATTTCCTCAGAGTTGAGACGAATCGAGGTATTCCTGCAAAGACGCTGATTTCTCTGCGGGTCGACGCGAATCGAGATGCTTTCATCAAGGACGCTGATTTCCTGAATTGAGGAGGTTGCCAAGGACACTGATTTCCTCGGGGTTGAGACGAATCGAGTTCCTGCAAAGACGCTGATTTCTCTGTGGGTCGACGCGAATCAAGGTGCTCTCGTCAAGGATGCTGATTTTCCTGAATCAAGTTTGTTGCCAAGGACATTGATTTCCTCGGGGTTGAGACGAATCGAGGTGTTCCTGCAAAGACGTTAATTTCTCTGCAGGTCGACGCGAATCGAGGTGCTCTCATCAAGGACGCTGATTTCCCTGAATCGAGGAGGTTGCCAAGGACATTGATTTCCTCGGGGTTGATTGAATTATTTCCGAGACAGAGCGTTGATCCGGCAGGGAGGTCATTGGTTGACTCCAGGTTGTCTGTGAACCGTAGAGTTTTGGAATTGGGGACTTTGCCATGGCTCCGATTGATGGTGTAGCATATGTGTCCTACTGGAATGAGGAGGCACACCGTTGTTGGTTTTCGGGTGTGGCCATTGAGATTTAGAACTAGGGACTTTGCCATGGCCCCGTTTGTTGGTGTAACATCTGCATCCGATTGGAGGGAGGAAGAATGCCAGTGTTGATCTCTAAGTTGTCGATGTTAACGTTGAGACCTTGAAGCCAGGGATCTTCCTTCACTTCATTTGTTGACATTGTGTCTGCAATACTGCGACGAATGTCGAGATTGTCTCTTATGTTGTCTATGAACCGTCGAGATTTGGCTTCGCTTCGACGAAGCCTGGTGGGACGATATGGTCCCCTTCTTGTTTGTGCCCATGAATTGTATACAGGAGTCAATGTGACCTCACCTGCAGGGCAAAAAGTTTCATTCTTTCATCATTTTATTTTATTTTATTTTATTTTTTTTTTCCGCGATGGTATATCATTTCAGCTTTTTATATCACGAAAATCGCGATTGCCCAATCATTTCGGCTATTTTTCGCGGTGCCCAATCATTTCGGCTTTTTGTTTTATTTTTACTCGCTGTTTTTTATTGCGAGTTTCCCAATCATTTCGGCTATTTTGCATGCATACATTTTTACTTGCTGATTTCATTGCAAGTTGCCCCATCATTTCGGCTATTTCGTATGCATATGTGGCTCGCTAGCTTCTTATTGCAAGCTTGGAATTAGACACCGATTTCGGCATTAGCACCGCTACAACTAGGTTATTGCCAGGAGCGAATCATCATTTGCCTCTGTCAATGTCGAACAAAGGTGGCTTAGCAAACAGGGTTAAAATCCTGTCGACTAAGGCTTTTGACTTCATGAGCCGTAAGGATCTCATAAAGGTGTTTCTCCCTGCGAGTCGTGAGGATCTCGTAGGTGCGTTT
The DNA here is from genome assembly GCA_030015575.1 of Agapanthus africanus. NCBI lineage: Eukaryota > Viridiplantae > Streptophyta > Magnoliopsida > Asparagales > Amaryllidaceae > Agapanthus > Agapanthus africanus. Next base: position 566,160,753 of record JASDDO010000031.1, read on the forward strand.
TCTCCTTAAGAATCGTGAGGATCTCTAAGTGCATGTTCTCTTATAAGTCGTAAGGATCTTACAAGAGTGCTTTCTCCTTATAAGTCGAGAGGACCTAACATATCCATAGTCACGGATGGGACTTTGTTAGGAATATGTTTATTCGCGCCCGTGGATTGTATATAAGGGTCAGCACTGAGCCGCTTGTAGGGCAGTATTGGAGGTTGAGGGGGCTGCTCAAGAACAGGTTCAGATCCCTGTAGCTTAAGACTTTTGAATCTTATGAGCCGTGAGGGTCCCATAAGAGAGTTCTCCTTACGAGTCGTGAGGATCTCGCAAGTGTAATTTCTCCCTAAGGATCGTGGGGATCCCTAAGTGTGTTTCTCCCTTGTGAGTCGTAATGATCTCACGCAGGTGGTTTCTCCTTACAAAGTCGAGAGGACCTTGCAAGTGTCTTTTAACGAGATTGCGCCCTTTCGGTTTTTCACAAAACTCGCCGGTAGCCCTACTGTTTTTACTCACGGAGCCCTTTCGGGTTTTCATCCGTGCCCATTTTGCTTATGGACGTACCGTTTTCTTTTTTCTTATTTTTTTTATTCTAACGAGGTTGCGTCCTTTCGGGTTTTCACAAAACTCGCCGGTAGCCCTACTGTTTTTACTCACGGAGCCCTTTCGGGTTTTCATCCGTGCCCTTTTTGCTTATGGCCATACCGTTTTTCTTTCTTTTTTTTATTCTCTTTTTTTTGTTTTATATCAGCTTTGGGATGTTGTAATCCACCGTGGTTTATCGACATCTCAGTCAACAGCTAGTTTTAGGACATAGTGGTCCGTTGTTAGTTTAAGGACGTTTCGGTCCGTCGTTAGTTTAAGGATGTTCCGGTCCATCGTTAGTTTAAGGACGTTTCGGTCCGCTGTATCTTTGAGGCGAAGTTTCGCCAGATGCTTTATGAACAAGTAGGTTTCTCCTTGATAGACCTTGTCACATAATCTAAGGGTTTTGGCACTGCTCCTGCCCCCGGCTCCTCTACGTTATCTCCTAACGCCGAGTGAGTTGCTTTGTTACTTAACGACAAATGAGCGATCATGTGGAAACTTGTCACATAACCTTCGGATTCTTCTGACAAGTCGTCTCCCTCATCATTGTCGTTATCTTCATTCTCAAGGATGTGATTGAGGAACTCTTGAAGCGTGACTGGGGTTCGCGCCCTCTGGTTGTATTCTTTCAGCGCGTCAATATGCTTTTGCAGATCCGTGCGCTTGTTGTCAGGCTTCACAGGCTTTTTGGTCTTCTTCTCTTTCTTCGAAGACTTTGACGGCTGGGCCTGAATGTTTTCACCATCGCTACCAATTCTCGGCATTGGGCGCGGTTTTAGCATTCCCTCAATGATCTCAGGCTCTAGCGGGCTTTTCCACCTGATTGCCGGGCATGTGTGAAGATCCTTCAGCATTCTTTTCGTCTTGGCTGAAAGCACAACCTCCCATGGAGCTTCTTCTATAAAAGAGCACGATGCCCCCAGTGTGTCCACTCTTTTAGGAGTGTGCTGTTGTGGCGGATTTACCTTCCAGTTTTCGGACAGCGCGAACTTGCCCCGCTGATACTGGTCTTCAACCCAATTTTTGAAGACATAGCAATCTTCGATCGGATGACCTAATACTCGATGGTAAGGGCAGTAATTGGGATCGTTAATGTCATTCGGTTGCGGTGGGTGTCTCGACTCCGGTAGAGTGATGAGCCCATTGCGCGCTGCCAGTTCGAACAGTCTCCTAGTTTTATCTTGGAGAAACGAGTAAGGACGTCTCAACTTCTCATCGAGGGATTCCCGCTTGTTGCTTTGGCGAACAACCGCTCTCGGGCCACTCGGTTATTGTTGAGCGTTGGCGATGAAGGTCGATTTCCCTTTGGCCTTCTCATTTCGAGAGTCTGGCTTTGGAGGAGACGGTCTATGACCCATCTGGTCCATTTGGGCTAGTTTGTCGATCAAGGCCTGGAAAGTGGTCGGTTTAAAGAACATCATGAACTGGGAGATAGTCGCATGAGGGTCCAGAGTGCCTACGAACATACCCACCTCCGGTGCTTCTTCGATGCGCTGTTCGCATTTCGACCACAGATTTCGCCATCGTATGGCATATTGGACCCATGTCTCGCCTGGCTTTACCCTGGCATTGATCAATGCTGTTATCGGGGTGCGTTCACTAGCACTTGCGAATCGCTGGGTGAATAACAGCTCCATTTCCGCGAAAGTTTTAACAGAGTCATTTGGAAGTTTGGAGTACCACTCGAACGCCGTCTCCGATAAGCTGCCGACGAATTGGCGAAGCAAGAGCTTATCATCGCCGCCGGTGTTGCCGCAAAGAGCCCTGAACTGGGCGACGTGCTGGTGGGGATTGCCTGTCCCCTTGTATACGTAGAATTTGGGGATCGTGTATCCCGGCGGGTACTTTATCTGATCATACCAGCCTGGATACGGTCTTCCAGTTTTAACAATTTGCCCATCCGCTTCATTCGCCTGGTGAACTCGTATCTGCTGAGCGATGTAATCATCCAGGGCGGACTTGGAAATAGTTTCCTCCTTGGCTGCTGAAAGAGCTGGAGGTGGATTTGATATTTCTCCTCTATCATCTTCGATTATTACTGGAGGATCTTCGGCTGGGGGATCCGGATGGATCATCATGCCCACCATATCTTGGAAAAGAAGGGCCATTTGCTTTATATTGGCCGCTTGTTCTGCGGCCTCTTTGTCCTTCTTCTCCAACATTCTCCGAAGGAACTCGGCATCAGTTTCCTGCTCGTGGTGTTGTTCCGAGGATGCCTCTGGGCTTGCTTTCGGTCCTGTGAGCGCGGCCATAGCAGTCATCATCTCCTGAAGCTTCTGCTGCTGCTCTTGGGCTTTTGTCACGGATCGCGTAAGCGGTCGGTGACCTGTGGAGATACGGCTATCCTTTTTTCCGGATGCCATATAGACGGTATGCACCATCATGCCCCCAGACTTAGGGCGTTTGGGCTCAACACCTTTGCGGTCTGCCATAGTCACAGGGGATTTCTCTTGCCTCCTTTTCTTTTGAGCAGTTGACATTGAGGGGGCCATTGCAGCGGGCATCCAAGTGGTTGTCGCCTTTTGTGGCTTAACAGGACGGTTTTCTTCCTGTCAGACCTTCAACTTCTTCTGCCGACGGGGATAGTCTTGATCAACCACCGACTCTCGGACTTGTCGCTAGATCATGTAAACTTTGGAGGACAGCCGCTGAGGGGGGTGTTTCGGTTTTGCTTCTGCGACAGTCTCTACCGGTGGAGGAAATCTTTTTAATACGGCGGTAGGCGAATTTCTGCGCACCTTGCTCAGCAGTTCAAAGCTGTTCCCGGTTGGAACATCAGCATTAATTTCCACCGTTGGAGCCGGTGGAGTTAGCCCAGAGGGGGAATTGCCCCCGGCCTTCCTTACTCGGCGCCAGTGGCGACGTCGAGCGTGTCGAGTTGTTGGGGCTGGTTCGGTGATGGGGATGGCTTTGTCTTGCCCCCTGTCCAGATGAGACGCCGCTGGTGCCAGCCTCTTGAAGACTGACGTCTTTTGAGTAGCGGTATCCAATCTGTTAAAGACAAGCCTTTGAGGAGGAACGGGAGCCGGAATAGTCAGTCTTGTAAAGACCGACTCTTTGGCAGGAGAAGCCGCCTTGACGACTTCAGGAGCAGAGATGGCTATCTTCTTTGGGATGGCCACTTCAGGTGTCATGGGCTTCTTGGCAGGCCCATTGGAGTTCAGGCTCAGTCTGGCGAAGACCGAGGAGTTGGAGCTGGATGACCCGTTGAGAGGGGCCATGGTAGTAGCAAGATGATCTAAGACCGACTTCTTAGGAGCTTCCGGTGCTGGCATAGGAGCGCTGAAGCTCGTTGGCGGAAGCATGGTCCCGAAAAACAATCCTGTGGTGGCTTGGGTGACCTGTTCCACCGGCATCGTGAACAGGGAAGCCGCCTGGGGCCCGTAAGATATGCCCCCGGTTGAGGCAGAACGTGGGTTGCAGTGAACGCCATTGATCTTTGCTTTCTGCACCAAGCAAAATGCCAAATCTCAGTATCTCGAACCCAAGGGCAACCATTAGCAAACCGCAATTCATTCGCGAACACGACACACAAAGTGTGGAGTGGAAAGAGGAAAAGGTCCCACCGGGCATGCCAGAATCTGTTCCCCTCCGAAAGACGCGGCGGAGACGCGATGTACGTCTTGCCTGAATTTCGGGGCAGATGCTAATTAGTGCTATCCGTCCACCTCTCCGAAGATACCAAGTTGATTTATGGCACCATATATCGAAGGTTTAAACGGATGCGGCCGATGTAGCAGACTTCGTCAGATTCCCCCTCGTTTGAGGGGGTTTTGATTGTGGGGACGCTCTTCCCTGCAGGCGCAAGCCCCTGCAGTTAATTACACTACCGCATCGCAGTAACAACTTTCTCTCTTTTTCTGTCTTCTCTCTCTTCTGTATTCTCTTTCTTTTGAGACTTGAAGTCTAGGGTCCTTTATATAGGGCCAAATGATTTGTTAAATCAGTTTTAAGAGATCTTTCTTTGATTGAATTGGGAATATTTCCCACCGTTGGATCTTTGATCCTAAGGCCTCCATTTTACAGAAGATAATCTTCTTGTTTTAATAAGATTGAAAAATCTTTCCATAACAGAACTTTAGTTCTAATTAATTAATAATTTATTATTAGTAGATCTTTTGATCTGACGGTGGGGGAATTTTAATTAAAGCACTGGCGCACCTTGCGCTAGCGCACCTACGTTCGACACGTGGCGCGCAGCACAGAGCGCAGCGCAACTGCGCTAGCGCACCCGTGTTTGACACGTGGCGCGCAGCGCAGAGCGCTGGATCTGAAGCGTTGCTTCAACTTTTAAATTTTGAATTTTGAAACAGAGCTTTGCTCTGATTGGGGGTGCGCTGCCTAGGGCGCAGCTCTCCTGGCGCTGGCGTGTCTGCGTTTGACACGTGGCGCGAAGCGCGCAGGATCTGAAGCGTTGCTTCAATTTTTGAATTTTGAAATTCAATACAGAGCTTTGCTCTGATTAGGGGAAACAACAATACTAGGTGATATTCACCGACGGCTGCAGCATTAACTTGTGCTCCATTCCCTACTATGAGGGGCATATCACCAGCTCCAACCATCCTAATTTTTCTCAATCCTTGTAATAAGTTACAAATATGAGATCATAATCCGGTATCTAGTATCCATGAGGTAGGACTGACCGAAAAACGGTTTTCAATAACAAGAACACCTAAAGGAGACGCGGTAGTATACTTCTTCTTCAACGGAGTCGTCAAGGAATTCATGCAATCTTCTTTCCTTTGCTCATTTTCGTGACATTTGTCACAAGTCAGAGCCGAACCGACGTTCCCCAGCCCCGAATAAGAATTCAGGTCGGTCATGTAACAACCCTAAACTTTCTGTACAATTTTTCAAAAAAATACAGAAAGGAGTATTTTTGCGTGAGCACAAGTTATAAATTTGTTTTGCTTTTTAATAGCAAGAAGGAGCTTGTAGCTCTTTGGTAGGACCTTGCACTGCTGAACCAAAGCACCAGAGTTCAAATCCCATCACCCACATTATTTTTAATATTTTTTTCTTTTAAATTTTTAGAATCCCAAGGGTCAACACTGTAGGGATTCTATAGCACCACACTAGGTTTAGGGTTGCATCACATATGCTATAATAAAAATTTAGAGGGTGCTAAACAATTCCAAACATGAATCGAACTAGAAAAATAGAGTGACAACTAGCTAGTATCATATACTACATGTGTCTAACACTAAGTGGGGAGAGATACAACCTTTGTAGACCTCCTCCTAGACTCCTTGGATCGTGTAGGGTTTGAGTCGGTTGGCTGGTATCCTTCCGCGTCCATGATGATCCACCACGAAGTCTCTTTGCACCAAGCTCCAAGCTTCTCTTGATCAAGGATGAAGAAGAAGCAAACACTCCACTCAAGTGGGCTAGACTAAAATGGAATGGTGATGTGGGTTTAGATCTCACTACAAAACCTTTTCTTTTTAATTCTTTCTCTTTCTTTTAAAACCCTAGTGAGCCTTTTTTTAGGAGAGAGATGAAGAAAGAGATGGCACAAAACAAACTCAAGAGAATAATGTGATAACCCTCCCTAAACTCAAGAAAGCAAGAGAAGTCATCCATGCTAAACCATGGTTATAAAATATCTAGATATTTTGTAACTTAAGTTTAAGGAAAACCATGGGCTACAAAACCATAGGCTAAAAAACCATTGACTATTGTCAACTCAAGAGAGTTGAATAGTCAACTCAAGAGAGTTGAATAGTCAACCATGATTATGTTGCCATTTTGATTTTCTCAAATAAACAAAATATCTAAAAAATGTTACCATGTGAGTCTTGCATTGCCACCACCAATATATCATCAACCATGACACATCTATGCTTGCATGTGTGCATGCATATCAACATATACATACACCCATGCATGCAACATAAAGAAATAGGTTTTAATAAATGAGCTAATGGACTTAATATTAAATCAACACTTGATTTAATAACCCGGTCATATCACATACGACCCGTCCAATAGAAAACGCCCGATTAAAATACGGTATCCAATACACGCATTTAATCGAGCTCCCGTGCATATCACATATGCACCCCCATATCTTTTCGCCTGAGCTAGGAGACCCCTTTGTGGGACTCTAAGACTCGTCAATACGCTAGCAGTAGGCAGTGATCACATCACATGCCCACAAACTGTCAGTGGCACAAACTGTACGTAACGGCTCCCAGATATTGAGCGATCAAAAGAAACATAAGCAAATCTGCTAAAACTCCCATCGAGTCTACTGGTAACACTTACCGTACAGTCCGGTCTCTTCATCAAATATGCTGCATATGTGAGTCTAGGGATGGCATCGTCGACCCCAATAACCCAATAAGTCATGCCGGTATTTGGCTCATAACAGATTGAGAAACTATTGATAACACTTATCAGTAAATCTCAGCAGTCCTGGCCAGGGACTTCCTGTTATAGCCAATCGTACATGGTGCAACATCAACCCCCAATACCGGGAGAAACGAAACCCCTCCTATAGTTCATTGCCTCCATGTGCCTCGGGACTGTACCTAAAATCCACCTGTTTGCACGACTCCGTAGAGCCGTGGTAGGGTGGAGATCAAAGTACAGTGGGAGGACACACAAGACTCTATGACGATCTCGGGTCTACAGACTAACTTGTACCAGTGTCACCTGAGAACTGCTATCCGACGATAGATATAATACCACATAGGAGTTCTCGACGAGTCCGTTCAGTGTACCCAGTCTCCACTGAGCACCCGTATACGATCTTTGGTGTCACCACACCAATGGATATAGGATCATCCATCGCCCATCATATGGGACAGTAACGTATATGCTAGTATACTTTGGTGATATCGATGCCCCGTCTCGATACACCCACAACTAGGAACATTTCAAGAATATGCTCATAGACTACACATGTCCCACTAGTATGATCCGCATCATAATCTCAGTAGTCCTTCATCATCCTAAGGGCTATATCAACATGTACCAAATGAATGAAAGCATGATCAAATGAACATGTCAAGATAAAAGTGCAACCAAATAGCATACTATCATGTAGAGCAAGAATGTCCCATGAATATATATATTTATATACACATACCGGTACATACACTATCATATAATGACCTCTAGGGTATACATATATCCAACATACACGTGCATAACTCGTAAAAACCCCACTTCACATGTAAAACAAACTGTCCCAGGGGGGTAGACAAATCGCCAAGAGACACATGGACCCGTGACTCGGTGCGACTCGGTCGACTCGAGTCGGCGGATCGCCCGACTCGGCCCGCCGCCGCCGGCCGAACTCAGTCAAAACCCGAGTTGGTCTTCATGAAAGTTCTGCCTCTTGGCCTCCCCATTACTCCTGTATACTTTAAAAATCCTGCACATTAACAGAGCCCTTCAAAATCTCAATAAATCCAATTTTTAATACAATTTAATACATTTTTTCTTCACACCCTTTCACCTACCATAACCCTAGTTTTACCCTATAAATACCAACCCTAAATACACCCCCCTCACTCACAAATTCTGTCCAAACTCTCAAGAAAAATCTCTAGAAATTTTGTGTGCAAGTGGAGTTAGCGAAGGGCGAAACTTCGGCGATCTTCCAACGACGAACTTAGGAGCTCCCGGCGACGAAACGACGCACCGGCTGTAGGGTTGCTAGGCACGCGCATAAGTGTCTACGAGGCATCAACCTTGCGCGATTAAAATTTTAGCCGTGCCGAACAACTCTAATACGGATCTTTAAACTAGGGTTTAGGCGAAAACTAGCAAGTTAACAACTTTAACTACAAGTGAAAGGGATTACAACCTTTGTAGATCCGGTCCTCCACTTTATTAGCTCCGTGTAGACGTCCCCATCTCTGCGATCGTGAACTCCGGACTCTATAGAAGTTCCACGAGAAGAACGAACGTGCTTGCTACGTTGACTTCGAGGCCGAAGATGATCTACGTCGGGGAGACACTAACTCAAGCTATTCCTTCACTAGGTCATAAACTTTGTGAAGAGAACACACTCTACTACATGGCAAGTGGTAGAGGATGAAGAAGTAGGAAGTGGGCTCACTTTAGAATTAATTTTCTCACTCTTTGGCTCAAGGCACCATTGGAGCTAGTAAGCTTTTGGATGGAGCTTGATCATGAAGAAGAAGAAGAAGAAGGAATTATCCATCCAAATGAAAACTTATCCAAATGAATTATTGCACCATGGTTGAGTTAAGCCCTCATGCTTAACTCATGTAGAGAATTAACCAAGGCTTTAGGTTAAAGGTTAGGTTAAAGAATATCAAAAGAAATGACAAAAGAGTGGACTTTGTCAAAACTTCTCCAAGCTTCTTCAAGCTTGACAACTTTGACCAAGTTTAATCCTTTTGTTAAATCTTAAGATAAAACAATAACCCTAATCTTAAACCTAATCTTGGTATGAGTCTCATACACCCATCTTGTGTGTATCATCAAGCATGATACAAACATGTACACTTGCATATATCATATATAAACAATGTGCACATAGTAGTGAGAAAATAAATCATAAGTGAGCTAATACTAGTTAATGCAATGTAATATATCAAATATATAATTATGCATTAAATTATTAAGTCAACTCTTGATTTAATAATCCGGCTATAACCGACTAATATCAAAAGTAACAACTTATCGAATCAACACTTGATCCGATAACCCGGCTATATCGCATACAACCGATCAATGTTACAAATCGCGAGAATAGAATATGGTATCTCATATCGTATTAATCTCGGTCCCACACATATCACATATGTGCTCCTACTTCGTTTCGCTTGAGCCAGGAAACCCCTGTGTAGGACTCTAAAGACTCGTCAATACGCCGGCAGTAGGTGATGATCATATCAAACACCAACAAGCCGCAAGCGGTGTGCTAAATGTAACGGCCACCCGGGTATTGAGCGATCAGAAAATCAACAAGCAAGCCCGCTAGTTCTCCTGTGAATCCAATCAGTAACACTACCGTACAGTCCGGTCTCGTCGTCTGATATGTCGCATATCTCTCCTAGGGGTGGTAAACGTCAGACCCCAGTAGCTCGATAAGTCGTGTCGATATGAGGTCTATAACAGTTCGAGAAACTACTGGTAACACTTACCAGTAAATCTCTGCAACCCTGGCCAGGGATTTCCGGTTATAGCCAATCGAACACAGCACAACATCAACTCCTTATACCGGGAGAGACGAATCCCCTCCTATCGCTCATTGCCTCCATGTGATTCGGGACTGTACCCAAAAACCACCGTTTTGCACGCCCTCTTGGACGTGGTAAGGTGGAAATCAAAGCACAGTGGGAATCACACAAGACTCTATGACGATCTCGGGTCAACAGACTACTCTGTACCAGTGTCACCAGAGAACTGCCATCTGACGTAAGGTACAATACCATCTGAGAGTTCTCGGCGAGTTCGTCCAGTGTACCCAGTCTCCACTGAGCACCCGTACACCATCCTTGATGTCAAACACCGATGGATGTGGGATCATCCATCGCCCATCATATAGGTCAAGATGCGTATACGCTAGTCTACTCTGGTGTATCGATACCCTGTCTCGATACACCCTCGACTAGGAACAGTTATAGGATGCACTCATCGACTACCGTGGCCCTACTAGTATGATCTCATCATAGTCCCAGTAGTCGAGTACATATCCAAAGGTCTTTATCAACATGTAACATAAAGACAATCAGAGTACACGTTAAGATAAAAAGCAACCAGATAGCGTACTATCATGTAGAGCAAGAAAGTCCTCCCTATATATGTCCAAGCATCCACTATAATGCACATCGTATGTACAGTAATGGCCTCTAGGGCATACATATAACTAACAATCTCCCACTTGCACTAGGGCCATCTGTTGTGGTATCGCATACCCAACAATTAGCTGCGGTTGAAGTATCTCATATTCAACCATCCCATAAAAGTCTCTCATTGGGAAAAGTCCTTTGTGAGTGGATCCGCGCTGTTGTCCTCTGTGTCTACTCTCCTAATCTCGATCTCCCTGGAGATCAACCATCTCCATGATCAGGTGATACTGCCTAAGAATTATATCTGGATTTCTGATAGGACGGTAGTTCCTTGGCTAAAGCCTCAACTCCATTGTCACACAATGGTAGGAACGAAGTTCATCTCATGAACTTATATATATATCCAGACTGCCTCTTTGGTAGAATCTTAGGTAGCGATGTATCTTGCCTTTAATCTTCTAGTATGTCACGGTATCTAGCTTGGAACTCTTCCAACATACTGTCCCTCCACTGAGGGTAAAGACAATGCCTGCGACTGACATTCAGTCGTCCTTACCACCCTGGAACCTTTCCAGTGATTCTCCCCAGGATCGATTGATACCATCTCACTACAACTAGTGAGTATCCTAACATCCAATTAGATCTATCTCATAGATCCATAACTTAGGATTTAGGAGGTATCACTTTGATCCTGTATGGGGAATCCTTATGATAAGCGGAGATTGACTGAGCGTAGCATAGGAAACTCCTTCCCTATCAAGAGTATGTCATCCACGTACTCTACGAGGATCACCACCATACTCCCTACTACCTTTTCGTATATACAAGGTTCATCTACCATTTTGATGAAGTCAAACTCTTTGACTACCACATCAAAACAGATGTTCTAACTCCGCGATGCCTGCTTTATCACATAAAACATCTTGCTTACGTTTCCGCTGCTCCCACTGTCTACGAAGCTCTCTAGCTGTGTACTTATAGACGCTCTCTTCTATAACATCATTTACAAAAGCAGTCATGACACCCAACCACCAGATTTCGTAGTCATGGTATGTAGCCGTGGCAAGTAGGATCTGGATGGACTTAAGCATAGCTCCTTAGAAAAGGTTTCATCATAATCCATACCTGGTCAATGATGCAAACCTTTAACAAGTCTTGCTTTGAAAGTCTCAACTTTTCCATGTACACCAAGTAATCTTCTCAAGATATACTTGCTCCTGATGGGGATCACCCAACCACCAGATTTCATAGTCATGGTATGTAGCCGTGGCAAGTAGGATCTGGATGGACTTAAGCATAGCTCCTTAGAAAAGGTTTCATCATAATCCATACCTGGTCAATGATGCAAACCTTTAACAAGTCTAGCTTTGAAATTCTCAACTTTTCCATGTACTCCAAGTAATCTTCTCAAGATATACTTGCTCCTGATGGGGATTTAACACTTCAGATAAAGCAACCAAAGTCCATACTTTGTTGGTGTATAAGGATTCCATCTCAGATCGATAAACATCCAGCCATTCTTACAGAGTCTCACTCCTGATGGCCAGCTCGAAACTAGTTGGGTCATCATCTCATGATGCAATCCACGCTACCACTGTTATAGAGAAACCGAAGTATCTCTCAGGTGGGTGAGGAACCCTACTAGATCGGCGGAGAGGCTGAGGTTCGTTGGTTGCTATTGAATCTTTTGGTTCTACCAAATCATCAGCCGCAGTTTGTATAGCTGGAACTCTTTCCAGTTCTACCTCATGTCCACTTAATTTCTTCACAAGAAATTTCCTTTCATAAAGGTGGCATGCTGAGAAACAAAACATTTTTGTTCCTCGGTTAGGTAGAAGATATTCCCTTGCGTATGCTTGGGATATCCAACAAAATTCCACAGATCTGACTTTGCCTCGGCTTGTCCGGATTTTGCTTTTCAGACATAGGCCGGACAACCCCAAATCTTAACAAACTTAAGATATGGGCTCTTCCTTTTCCATATCTCATATGAAGTGGTAGGCAACTGATTTGATCGGAACCCTATTCAATAGGTATGCAACTTCATAAGTGCATAACTTCCTAAAAGGAAATAGGAAACTCAGTAGTACTCATCATAGAGCACACCATATCTAATAGGGTGTGATTGCTCTGCCCCGATATACCATCGTGCTATGGTGTATACGGAGGAGTATTGCTGAGAGAGAATCTCATTCTCCTTTAGAATAATCCAGGAATTCCGTGCTCAAGTATTCTCCTCCTTGATCACATCAAAGGACATAATACTTTTACCCGTATTTTGGTTCTCTACTTCTAACTTATATTCTATGAATATCTCAAAAGGTTCGGACTTGTGTTTCAACAGGAACATATGTCTGAATCTTGAGAGATTATCAGAGAATGTAATGAAGTACAAAGAACCGGTCTTGGCATGTGTAGACAGGGGACCTACATACATCAACATGTATCATCCCAAGAGTTCACTAACTCTTTCTCTGTTTCCAATAAACAGAGTTATGGTCATCTTATCTCTGTGACATGACTGGCAAGTTTCACAAGATGTAAATTCAAACTAATTTAAATATGCATCTATATGTAACTTCAGCTAGTCGGGTCGCATTGATATGACCTAGTCTACAATACCTCAAGAAGGATTCGTTCATTTCTGAACTCTTCCTCTTGTGTGTGTTCTATATACTAAGAACTGTGGTTTGATTTAGAACGTCAATACTTTTAAGATAACGTGCCTGAACCGATCAACTCTTGATATAGGAAATGTTCAAAACATTATCCAACAATACAAAATTATATCCTTTCTTTACTAATAAAGAGACTGATATGATTTTGTATATCAGGTTCGGTATCTAATAACATTTGTTCAGAATCAATGTATTCTGGTAATACAGGGTGACAGTGACCAACAGACTTGGCTGCAACACTTGCACCGTTTTCTGCCTCATGAAACTTATCACCCGTTCTCAGTTCTTTACCTTTCTATAGCCCATGTAATATATTACATATGTGGCATCCTGATCCGGTATCATATACCCAGGACGTAAAGGACATTTGAGAAACAGTTCTCTGTAATGAACACACCCGAAGATGATGCATCAACATGCACTTTCTTCGTTTGGGTGGCACAGGAATTCTGGTAATCCCCAATTTCCTGCTCTGTCTTATAACAATTATAAGTTGGAGCGGGACCAACGTTCCCCAGCACAGTATAATAAGCGGGTTCGGTCAATATATCCGTTTTATTATCTTGATTAAGGCGTGATATGGTCGCTACCTGGAAAGAGAGAGAAGAAAACACTCAGCGTATGCTCTTACAAGATCAGATTGGTTATTATTTTATCTAATCAGGATGGCTCCCACTGTTTTTATCAAATCTTCCTTCAAACCCTAAAAGGAAAGACTAGCCGGGATTAATTACACGCTACAAGTTCGCCAATCTTTCAGCCAGGCCAGTGTCGGTACTTTGAGGGAGGTTCCCCGTACTTTCGCACGGACCTAATTAAAGTAAACCTCGTTTTCCCAGAGGCGTAACCCCGTTGACACCTTTCTAGACACCTACTTGATCGGCTAATTGTAATGTGTAAAACTCTCCCAGGAGTAACTCTTACTCGCAGCGGGTATCGGGATCCAACTATCTCATAGAAGGTATGCAATCTCATTGCAAATTTCAACACTTGAAATTCCCGATAATATTTTGCCCCAAACGATCTATGACCTTGACAAAGTCAACAAACCATAGACCGTAAGTCAAGTTCAACCCGTCATTTCTTGATTGAATCAAACCCACCCACACGAACCTTGACAAGGTCAACAAGGTCGTACGACTACTCTAACCCAATCTGCAACATATGCATAAGCAGATAAATACTGGTTAGCTACCGCACACTGCGCCTTGACAAGGTCAACAAACGCAGCACGAATACTAAGCAGGACTTATCTGAAATGACGGAGGGCTACGACAGGTTTTTCTGAAAACCTATTGCGTAATGAACTTGATATCGTTGTAGGATCGAATGAATTTTGAAATGGAGTGTTTTTGAGGCTTTTCTAGTTTTGCTAAAGGGGTCACTCCCGGTGAAGGGATCGTCGGCCCTTTCCTCATCGAATAAGGTGCAGGATATATCATATATATCACTATGCAAAGCAAAAACTCCAAAAGCAATCAAAAGACAAATCGAGGGGTGTAGCATCTGCCAGTTATTGCTAAAGGGGTCACTCCCGGTGAAGGGATCTCGGCCCTTTCCTTATCGAATAAGGTGCAGGATATTCTACAAGGAACACCGCAATACAAAGCAAGAATTGTAGCTACCTGTTTTTGAAAATTTGATTCCACAACATCTTAGGTTTCTTTTCTTTCATTAATCTCATTAATGAATGTCCCATCATTTAAATCACCTAAACATCACAGATAAATACGACGTACACTTATGCCATCCGCATTCGCCTCGATGTCCCCTCGTGCACCGTTAGGTTAGGTAACTAACGACAAAGCGGGGCAGGGCTAGCGCGAGTGCAAAACATAAGTAACGTCTATATAATATATCATATATATCATATACAGTATCTATCATCACATATCAAATGATCGCATCACAGATATCGCAGCAGAAGAAACATATATGAAATATTGGATATACTAGGACGTCCGTGTTTTCAATACGAGCCTGTATAAAACACGGATTCCACGGTCGCGATGAATAGCCAAACCCACATCCCAAGACCCCTACGAGAGCGGCAAGTAACACTGCCAATTCTAGGGTTAGGAGACCCGGTCTCGACTCCTCGAGATGGTCTCCCACTGGACCCTAGAACCCGGTTACTTGTGCTCCCCGCCATGGGTCTACCTAATGCGGAAAAGTAAATAATATACAATGGTGACATCTTCCGCAACCTGGAAGTGCCCCAATAAAAGAATATTACATACAATAATCTTTACATGAATGAAAATGAAAAACTCTCATCTCACATAAAACCCCCGGCTATTCAAAACGCGACGATCCAATATAATATATCCAGCAACACATAACATCACATGTCATCAACGTAAGTAAATATGCGCATCCCAATTGTCGTTGGCATATAGCAACGAAACCGGTGATATCACATATTACACTTACGGTCACAGAAAAGAAAGTGTAAAACTACAACAGTTGGAATCCACAACCTCCTTAGACATCGAATGCCTAACCAATTGAATTCCTTAGACATCGCATGCCTAACAATTATAAACCCCGCATTTTATTCTCATTATCGAAAACTCTTTTCAATATCAAGTCGGGCAATTCAACAAGATTCCCGACATCCTGATCGAATGCTCGTCGCAAACTTTAGTAGACGGCCGCACCCCCGATGCCGTCGACGAAGTGCACTAAGGCGGAACACCGCTGCCGCGAGCATCCGAACGGATGCTTTTGGCGGCGGGGTTCTCCTACAGTCACTTGGTCGGGGCTATGGGGCGTGGCTGTCTGTTAAGTTTACCCGGCGAGTATCCGCGTACGCTACGTGATTGCGACGGACTTTTGATCACATCAAAATTCCGTGGCAACCGATCATTTGAGACTAAACTGCTATATTTATAACATTCAAATTAGTTATCTCATAACTACATGTGGATTCCAATTATTGTATCACATTTCAGATAAATAGACAATGTTAAACTTTCCGATCGAATAATCAAACACCCAAGATTTCCCCAATATATCTCAACACTTGAAATCAGTTTAAAAACATCCATCACATGCCACAGTACCAATGGTCCAGCCGTAGAAGGGTCAAGCCAACGCCTCACATGTGGCACGCCGTACTGCCCCAAACCCTAAGGTTTATAGGCAGTTCAAGACGGTCACATAATCGAGTTAAGGTTTGTTGTCTTCCAGAGGGTCTACCGCATTACTTGCACGGCTTAGAACGTTCTTAAACTCGAGAAAAAATCCAACTTTTGAAAAAATTTCCGACAGGGGAAAAAGTGAGTTATTGATATCCGTTCGAACTTTTTAACAGTTTCTAAAAATTACCCGGACAAAACTAAACGAAGTTAAATTATCCGATCGAATCAACGAGTCCCCAATATAACCCTAGAAAACTCAACACTTGAGTGGAATTAAAAAAGTCCCAGAAAAAATTGCCAATAAAGGACCTAAGAATAAATACAAGAAATTCCAGGGACTAATTCGAAATTTTGTCCGCGGAACCGCCGCCAAACCCTTGGTTTGGCCGCGGTTCCACGGTCAAATCAGCGAATTAAGTGTCCGTACTTCACAGTAATTCTTAGTTTTTCCTGCTTGTTTTTCTGAGCATTTTTAATTCATAAAAAAACACAGTTTTGAAAAATGTAAAGAGAAGGGTAAACATCGGGGTTTCGGTTTTCGATCGGACTTTAAACTTCGCTCAGACTTCGCCTAAATCTCTAGCTTATCTCTGATACCACTGTAGGTTTGCTAGGCACGTGCACAAGGGTCTACGAGGCATCAACCTTGCCCGATTAAAATTTTAGCCGTGCCGAACAACTCTAATACGGATCTTTAAACTAGGGATTAGGCGAAAACTAGCAAGTTAACAACTTTAACTCCAAGTGAAAGGGATTACAACCTTTGTAGATCCGGTCCTCCACTTCATTAGCTCCGTGTAGATGTCCTCATCGATGCGATCATGAACTCCGGACTCTACAGAAGCTCCACGAGAAGAACGAACGTGCTTGCTACGTTGACTTCGAGGCCGAAGATGATCTACGTCGGGGAGACACTAACTCAAGCTATTCCTTCACTAGGTCATAAACTTTGTGAAGAGAACACACTCTACTACATGGCAAGTGGTAGAGGATGAAGAAGTAGGAAGTGGGCTCACTTTAGAATTAATTTTCTCACTCTTTGGCTCAAGGCACCATTGGAGCTAGTAAGCTTTTGGATGGAGCTTGATCATGAAGAAGAAGAAGAAGAAGGAATTATCCATCCAAATGAAAACTTATCCAAATGAATTATTGCACCATGGTTGAGTTAAGCCCTCATGCTTAACTCATGTAGAGAATTAACCAAGGCTTTAGATTAAAGGTTAGGTTAAAGAATATCAAAAGAAATGACAAAAGAGTGGACTTTGTCAAAACTTCTCCAAGCTTCTTCAAGCTTGACAATTTTGACCAAGTTTAATCCTTTTGTTAAATCTTAAGATAAAACAATAACCCTAATCTTAAACCTAATCTTGGTATGAGTCTCATACACCCATCTTGTGTGTATCATCAAGCATGATACAAACATGTACACTTGCATATATCATATATAAACAATGTGCACATAGTAGTGAGAAAATAAATCATAAGTGAGCTAATACTAGTTAATGCAATGTAATATATCAAATATATAATTATGCATTAAATTATTAAATCAACTCTTGATTTAATAATCCGGTTATAACCGACTAATATCAAAAGTAACAACTTATCGAATCAACACTTGATCCGATAACCCGGCTATATCGCATACAACCGATCAATGTTACAAATCGCGAGAATAGAATACGGTATCTCATATCGTATTAATCTCGGTCCCGCACATATCACATATGTTCTCCTACTTCGTTTCGCTTGAGCCAGGAAACCCCTGTGTAGGACTCTAAAAACTCGTCAATACGCCGGCAGTAGGTGATGATCATATCAAACACCCACAAGCCGCAAGCGGTGTGCTAAACGTAACGGCCATCCGGGTATTGAGCGATCAGAAGATCAACAAGCAAGACCGCTAGTTCTCCTGTGAATCCAATCAGTAACACTGCCGTACATTCCGGTCTCATCGTCTGATATGTCGCATATCTCGCCTAGGGGTGGTAAACGTCAGACCCCAGTAGCTCGATAAGTCGTGTCGATATGAGGTCTATAACAGTTCGAGAAACTACTGGTAACACTTACCAGTAAATCTCTACAACCCTGGCCAGGTATTACCGGTTATAGCCAATCGAACACAGCACAACATCAACTCCCTATACCGGGAGAGGCGAATCCCCTCCTATCGCTTATTGCCTCCATGTGATTCGGGACTGTACCCAAAAACCACCATTTTGCACGCCCTCTTGGACGTGGTAAGGTGGAAATCAAAGCACAGTGGGAATCGCACAAGACTCTATGACGATCTCGGGTCAACAGACAACTCTGTACCAGTGTCACCAGAGAACTGCCATCTGACGTAAGGTATAATACCATCCGGGAGTTCTCGGCGAGTCCGTCTAGTGTACCCAGTCTCCACTGAGCACCCGTACACCATCCTTAATGTCAAACATCGATGGATGTGGGATCATCCATCGCCCATCATATGGGTCAAGATGCGTATACGCTAGTCTACTCTGGTGTATCGATACCCTGTCTCGATACACCCTCGACTAGGAACAGTTATAGGATGCACTCATCGACTACCGTGGCCCCACTAGTATGATCTCATCATAGTCCCAGTAGTCGAGTACATATCCTAAGGGCTTTATCAACATGTAACATAGAGACAATCAGAGTACACGTTAAGACAAAGAGCAACCAGATAGCGTACAATCATGTCGAGCAAGAAAGTCCTCCCTGTATATGTCCAAGCATCCACTACAATGCACATCGTATGTACAGTAATGGCCTCTAGGGCATACATATAACTAACACCGGCACTTTCTACCAATCCCTCTCCCTCTCCTCTAATCTGAAATCTTATATGTCCCACCTCCCTCCTCTCTAATCTATTCTTAAAACTCCTTTTTTTAAAACCCGACGGAAGCGGAGTTAAATCCTACTTCCGATTCCGTTTTCTTTGTAAAGTTCAATTTTCCTTAACACAAGCATATTAAACTCTTACATCTTGACTATTAATCATTAATAAAATATGTTGAACAAGTTTCATGGCAAAACATTTCATTTTGTAAATTTTACCGCTCTTTTTCAGTAAAATACCATGTAGTTTAGTTTCGACTTTAAAACATCATTAATCTTGCTATACCTTTAATGAGATCACGAGGTAATGACCTACCTCCTCACAACACTCATATGCAACATAGCACAATACCTTTCGGGAATATAGAATACGGGAAAACGAAACTTTACATATAAATACCATTTACTATTAAAACCGTTTTCTACAAGATTACGTATTTTTACAAATCTTTGCAAAGCGCCGCTACAACCCATTTTGGGGAACCCGACTGAGATGGTGCAGATTATCGCACATCCCTGGGCTTATTAGTGCGAGATGCAGACTTCCGCAAGGAGCATTCGGTCTCGAAAGATTTAAAATAAAAATATCTTAAGAAAATTATACAAAATTATTTTATATAAAATATATATATATATATATATATATATTATCAAAATACCTATTTTTGATATAATATAAATATTCTAACTTTTCTAAATCAAAAGGATCACTTTTCATGAAAATACCATGAAATTCCATACAAGTTCAATATTACAATTAAATACCCTATATTATGAAAAATATGTTTATTCACTAGAAATGTCACAAATATAAAATCCACAACTATGAAAACTCTAAAGACGATAATTAAATACTTGAGGTGTATTTTTAAAATTATACAAAATTATTTTTACATAAAACCCCTTCAAGTTCTATAAATTACAATAAGGACCCTAGTAAATATAGGTTTAAGCGGGACCAATCTCTTGAGCCTCAGGGAGCCGAAGATATGGGTGCTTGTCTATTTAAGGTAGACAACTTAACAACGGTGTTATCAACACGGTAATCGTCTTTGAAAAAGACACAAATCCTGCCGCCCATATACAGCAGTTACCGAAAACATCAAAACCTAATTCAGGACTTCAATTTCTTTTCTAATTGTTCTGACTCAGACTGAGTCTCATTATAAATAATCTAACTTAAATATGATTTAAGTACAATCTACAATACTATAATTCAATATGAATCCATGAATCCATATATTCGATATATTCAACCTGTATTGACCGAGCCGAACAATGGATATACTTCCATTTACATGATTCTCCAGTTACATTCATGATTCTCCAGTCACAACCATTTACTGATATCATGGTTTCGGCAAGTCATCCAATTATACAATCTATATTACAAGACATTACAAGTTGCAATACAATACAAACAATACAACTAAGACGTCGCGGGGTTTAAGGGGTAGATTGGTATGGAAAGTGTTAGAAGTGGCACGAGACTGCAACCATAAGACACCTAACCTGTATTCCTTTGCTGTTGTACCGTGGCATGAATGGTTCCTTGAGTTCCTGATACCTTAGTCTCTGGGGCAAGTAAGACCCCTCTCGTATACACTGGCATCCTTCTGTACCAAGCTACAAACAACAGCATTAACACTAAATACAACATTATAAAATATAATACCACTTTAAAAGTTACACACACACACACTCTCTCTCTCTCTCTCTGTCTATTCTACTTCTCTCTTATCTTTGGGATTTACCAAGCGATTGTTCGCTGACGACATTTCTTCTCTTTCTTCTTTGGAATGTTGTCAGGTGTTTCGGACCTTCCAGAGATCGAGCCCAGCACCGAAGACTTGAACCAGTTTATTGAAGATCCCGAGCTATAGTTACACTTGTACATTTCCTTTACATTCTGTATTTTCCATTTCTGTTATGCCATTGTTTAGGCATTGCTTTTCATTCCATGTATTTACTTTTCCATGCATTGTACAAAAGAATGTTAATAAATAAAGTCGTTGTTTCATTACTTTTGTCTCTTGTGTACATTTCTTTTATATTTCTTAGTTACGCTTAGCGTATTTACTTCTGAGTAAATACGTAGCGGCCTCGTCGCGTCCTCTGCCCGTATACTGGAAAGCGAGGCGTGACAGGTCAAGTCATACATTTTATTATCTTGATAAAGGCATGACATGGTGGCAGCAATTAAGAAAGAGAAAAGAAACACTCAGCGTATGCTCTTGCAAATTTAGATTGGTTATTATTTTATCTAAACAGGACGGCTCTCACTGTTTCCTCGAATTCTCCTTCAAACCCTAAAAGGAGAACTAGTTGGGATCATGTACGCACTACAAGTTTATTAACCTTTCAGCCATGCAAGTGTTGGAACTCCGAGGGAGGCTCTCCATGCTTTCGCATGGATCTAAATAAATAATCTCGTTTCCGCAGAGGTATAACCCCGTTAACACCTTTCTAGACACGTAATGGGTTAGCTAGTTGTGAAATGAAAATCTTCTGGGAGTAATCCTACTCATCACTGGGATCGGAACCCAATTATCATCGTGTGATAAGCTAGATGGAAACCACTCTAGTCACCACACTCCAAAAGGTATGCAACACTAGCAAGTTTCCTGTATATTTGAAACTCCCGATATGATTTTTATCCCTAATGACCTATGACCTTGACGGTGGCCACCAAATCATAGGCTACTAATCAAGTTCAACCCATCATTATCCTGGATTAACTCGAACCCACCCGCACAAGCCCTTGACGGAGGCCAACAAAGCTATGCGACTATACCGATAAATCTCATCTCTATGCAACAGAACACTATGTCTTGATGAAGGCCAACAAACACAGCACGAATATTAAGTGGTTCCTATCTGAAATGATGTAGGGAAACGGTTGATTTTTGGCGAAAAACTTTTAACATAATGAACTTGATATCGTTGAAGGAAACTAGTGATTTCGAAACAAGTGGTTCAAGCTCAATTTTGAAAACTTTTGGTTTTGTGAAAAACCGAGTGGTTTTGAAAAGAACCGAGTGGTTTTGAAAAGAACCGAGTGGTTTTGAAATTTGATTCCAACATCCTTTTAGGTTTATTTCTTGCATTAATTAGAATTAATGCGGTCTGTCACGCCCCGCATCCCAGTGTACGGAAACGGTGACGTGGCGGGCCGCAACATATTTACTAAGAAATAAATACGTTAAGCGTAATTAAGCAATATATATATATAATGCACAAGAATGACAAGTGATATAAGATAATAAACAGCAACTTTTATTTACATACAACTGTTTGAAAATGAAAAGATACAATGTTATAAACAATGCATAAACAGTGGCATACAAACTGAAAGTAAATACAAGCAGAGCTAGAAGTCCATCTGGGCAGTGAACTGGTCCAAGTCCTCCTGGCTAGGCTTGATCTCCTGAAAGTCTGGTCCTCCTGACGAACATTCCAAAGAAGGAAAAGACAGAAATGTCATCAGCGAACTAGCGTTCGGTAAGTCCCAAAAGAAGGAATGGAATATAACAAGTAATGTGAAATGGAACCGGTAAGTTGTACATGTATATGTTTTTTATTCTAACGTAGTTGTTTGTAGCTTGGTACATAAGGTATTTGTGTATACGAGAGAAGTCCATCTTACCCCATGGACTATGGTAACATATAGTACAAGGCCCCGTCAAAACGCACGGGATAACGGCACGAGAGTTCATGTAAGTGTCTTTTAAGTGACCATCTTGTGCCATGTTAATACGTTCCGTACCAATCTACCCCGTTATCCCCGCATAATGTATTGTATCTGTTATATTTACAAGTCTTGTCGAAACCATGGATACAAGTTGTTCAACTAGTCATGTTCAGGATGCAATCATGTATTCAAGTAGTCAGGTCAAGTTATAACCATGGTTCGGTCAAGTTAAGTCAAATATTCATGTTTGGTATTGACGTTTGAATTCAAGTATTCAGGTTCAAGTTCAAGTATTCATGTTAGACTTTGGATTCATGTTTGAAATGGAATCTGATTTTAGTTTGGATTAAGGTTTGAGTTAGACTCAGACTAAGTCAGACACTTGTAACTGATTTAGATCCTGAATTAGGTTCGGGAGTTATCGGTAACTGCCGCACATGGACGGTAGGATTTTTGTCTTTTTCGAAGACAATTACCATTGATAGCTCCGTTAAGTTTTCTATCTTAAATAGGCAAGCACTCACTTTCTCCGACTTCCTGGGGCTCAAGAGAATTGATCCCGCTTAAACCTATATTTACCAAAGTCTTTAAATATTGTTTTATATCACTCGAGGGGGTTTTATGAAAAATATTTTTTAATAAAATTTCAAAATAAATCTCGAGTATTTATTTATATTATTTAGGGTTTTTATGGATATGAATTTTAAGGATTTGAGGTATTTTAGTGATAATTGCTTAGCTTGGAAAGTTCATGGTATTTTATTGTAAAACTTGTCTTTTGTTGGTATCTTGATGATATTTTAGTGAAACTTGTAATTCATTCATTTTAAAAATGTAAGTTTATTATATTTTGAAAATATATGGATTTTGTAATTTTATATAATTATTAAAAAATTAATTTTATTTAATTAGAAAAATTCGTTTTTCTTAAAAACCGTATTTAAAACCTTTCGAGACCGAATGCTCCGTGAGAAGGTCTGCATATCGCTCTGCTAGCCCAAGGATGTGCGATAATCCGCACCATCCAATAGAGGGTCTCCTAAAGAGGGTTGTAGAGGTATAATGGCAAAGGAATTTAAAATACAATTTAAAAGAAATCCGATTTTTATAGTAAGTGGTATTTTCTTATAATAATGTCTTCGCAACGAAAAATACATTCAAAGAGTATCGTGCTATGAAACCAAGTGTGTATGTGAGAGGTAGGTCGTTACCTCGTGAAGTTTTCCTAAAGGTATGTTTGTAATAAAAACTAAAAGAGGTGATATTTAAAGTTCATGGTATATAAATGAAAAGGTGTTACTGTTGTTATTTCACATGAGAATTTTGATAAAATTTTGATTCTAAATATTAGGGTTTAAGATTACAAGTATTGTATAAAAATTTGGCTGACCAAAAGATAATAGGAATTGGAGTTATAGGAGCTGGAAAAAGTGATAACGATATTAACTCCACTTTTACTGATTTTTATAAAAAGATAAATTCAATGAAGAGAAAAGAAGTTTAGGAAGGGCTTACAACTTAGTTAAGTTAAGAAAAGGAATAAGAAGAGAGGGTTTTCGTCGTGGCATCACGGGAGGTCTGGAATAGGTTCGATCCTTCGCTGGAAGTTGACCGTTTGCTAACTCCTCTTTACTTCACATGTACTTAGAGAATTTTTTGAGAGTTTTGGCTAGAAATTTCAGTATGATGCAGAGCCAAAGTGTGGGGTGGTATTTATAGTGTAGAATTAGGGTTTTGAAATTAAAAATTTGGATTAAAAGCATTAAAATTTGTTTAATGATGAAATGAAAGGTCTCTATTTGATTGCAGGGAAATCAAACGGTGCAGGGGGTTAAGGGTAGGGAAAGAGTCAAGTGTGCAAAGTCCGAGCCTCATTGGCTACGGTTGAACCATCGGTACCGGGCATTATAGGCTTTCCGCCGGCCGATCTAAGGCTTCATGCCTTTGCATTTGTGCCACGTGTACAACTTAGTGTTTACTCTATTTTTCACATGTTTGATTTTTTTTCTGATTTTTCATTTTTATGTGTATTGCACGTGTAAACTTTTGGGCTTCCAAAAATTTAAAAAGCAAATTTAGAAAAAATAATGTGTCTGATTAGGATCGAACATAGGGCTACGTCACAGCAGTGCAAGGCTTTACCAGTGAGCTACAAGTTGTTTCTTGCTGTTATTTGACAAAATTAACTTATAACTCAATCTCAGGCTGTATAACTCATTTCTATACATTAAACTGGAAAATTCCGTACAGTAAATTCAGAGTCGTTACATTCTACCCTCCTTATAAAAATTTCGTCCTCGAAATTTACATTTACATAGGGACTAATTTACAAATAATTGAGGGTATCTTGCACGCATGTCTTCTTCTCATTCCCACGTTGATTCTCCTGGCGAATCTTTTCTCCACATCACTCAGACCAAATTTACTTCCTTGTTCCGCAGTGTCTTCACATTTCGTTCCAGGATCTTAACGGGTTGTTACTCGCAAGTCAGGTCAGTCTGGACTGCGAGCTCTGAGTGATCAAGGATGTGGCTGGGGTCGGTCACATATCTTCGTAGCAGGGATATATGGAACACGTTGTGCACTCCTTCCAATGAGAGTGGTAGTGCCAAACGGTATGCCACTTCTCCAACACGTTCGAGTATGTCGAACGGTCCTATGTATCTTGGACTGAGCTTACCCCTCTTGCTAAAGAGGATCACTCCTCTGATTGGAGAGATCTTCAGAAAAACATAGTCTCCAGGTTGGAACTCTAGGTGACGGCGCTTTGCATCAGCCCAATGCTTCTGTTGATCTTGAGCTATGCACATTCTTTCCCTGATCGTGCGAACTACATCCATAGTTGCCATGATCATCTCTGATCCAAAGAGTTCACGATCTCCAACGTCGTCCTAATTTAGTGGTGAACGACACTTCCTTCCGTAGAGTGCTACAAATGGTGAAATTCCAATGCTCGCCTAATAGTTGTAATTGTATGAAAACTCCACAAGGTGTAAGTGATCTTCCCACGAACATCCGAAATCTAACATACAAGCTCTTAGCATGTCCTCCAGAATCTGAATTGTTCGCTCGGACTATCCGTTCGTTTGTGGATGGTAAGCCGTGCTGAAGTTCAGACTCATTCACAAGCTAGCTTGCAGACTCTACCAGAATTGTGATCGGAATCTGGTATCATGATCGGAGACGATGCAAACTGGTACTCCATGCAATCTCAAAATCTCCTGCATGAGTTTCATGGGTATCAAAATAGTACATCTTGAGGTTAAATCTTACTTTAGATTCATGCTTACCTCCATGCACTTCTTTGCTAACGTCTCGGTAGATTGGCCATCTCGAAAGGGAATAAAGTGAACCGACTTGATGAGTCGATCCACAATAACCCATATTGCGCCGTTACCCTTCATACTATGAGGAAGGGCAGTCACGAAGTCCATGGTAATGTGCTGCCGTTTCCATTCTGGGATTTGTAACGGCTGAAGTAGACCAGCAGTTCTGTGATGTTCAGCCTTGCTGACACACCAAACACTTGGCTACGCTTCTTTCTACTTCACGCTTCATTCCATACCATCAGTAGTGTTGTCGTAGATCCTTGTATATTTTGTACTACCGGGGTGGACAAAATAAGGAGAGCTATAAGCTTCTTTCATCAACTCTTCTCGAACTGAGCCGTTTGGTACACACAATCTACTTCCATATCGCAAGGATCCATCTTCGTGGATGATGAAATCAGTTCAAAGTCCACTTTCTACTTGTTCTCGGATCTTTTATAGCTTGGCATCATTTGCTTGAGCTGCTTTGATCTGATTGACAAGAGTAGACTGGACTTGTAAGTTCATTAAATACGAAGCGTTACTTGGCATAACTACTTCGATTGCCAATCCGTGCAATTCCTGCTGTAACTTTCACTGAGCGGTGAGATTCATTGCTAATGGCTGGCGGCTAAGTGCATCAGGAACTACGTTCACCTTCCCGGGATGATACTGTAAGTTGATGTCGAAGTCCGCCATGAGTTCTATCCATCTTCTCTGCCGCATGTTCAATTCCTTCTGAGTAAATACATACTTCAGACTCTTGTAGTCAGTGTATATATCCACTCTTTCTCGCAGAAGATAGTGGCTCCAAATCTTAAGTGCAAAGATAATGGCTGCCAACTCCAGATCATGTGTTGGATAGTTGCGCTTATGAACCTTCAGCTGTCTCGACGCGAAAGCCACAACTTTTCCATGCTGATATAGAACACATCCTAATTTCTTACCGGATGCATCACAATGTACGACAAATCCTCCAGATTGATCTGGTATTATAAGGATAGGAGCTGAAGTTAATCTTGACTTGAGTTCTACAAAAGCGTTTTCACATGCTTATGACCACACGAATGCTTCATCTTTACGTTTGAGCTTGTTCTGGGGTGCTAAAATCTTCGAAAAGCCTTCAATGAATCTTTAGTAGTATCCTGCTAATCCCAAGAAATTTCGTATATCCTTCACCGTCTTTGGTGTCAGCCATTCGCTGACAGCTGACACCTTAGCTGGATCTACTGATATTCCTTCGCGTGAAACGATATGTCCGAGAAATCCGACTTGATCTATCCAAAATTTACACTTGCTGTACTTGGCATAGAGCCGATGCTGTCGTGATGTCTCCAGGACAATCCGTAAATGCTCAGCGTGTTCTTTCTGATTCTTTGAATACACCAGGATGTCGTTGATAAGATGACAACGAAACTATCTAAGTACTCTCGGAAAACTTGGTTCATCAGATTCATGAATATAGCAGGTGCATTGGTCACTCCAAATGGCATTACGAGATACTCATAATGACCATATCGAGTCCTGAACGCCATCTTCGGAATGTCGGACTCTTTGACCTTCACCTGATGATAACCCGAACGAAAGTCTAACTTTGAGAATATACAAGACCCACTTAGTTTATCGAACAGATCATCGATGCGCGTTCAGAGCTTAACAATCTACACACATCCTGTATGAACCTTCTTTCTTTTTCACAAGTAATACTGAAGATCCCCAACTTGAAGTACTGGGACGAATCCAACCTTTCTTCAGGAGTTCGTCCAACTGAATACGGATCTCCTTAATCCCTCAGGACATAACCGATACAGGGCTTTGATTACAGGTTGTGCACCATGTATTAAGTCAATGCTGAATTCAAGAGCTCGATCGAGAAGCAAACCTGTTATATCTTCAGGGAACACATTCTCGAACTCTCGAACTACCTCTGTCTTTTCTTCTTCCGCCGGTAGGGTAAAACACTTCTGCATTCTTTGGTTTAGCACGGAAGATTCCTGACTCCAACGTTCTATCTCCACTCTTAAAGTAGAAGACTAGGTGATCTGGTATCTCAAATACTACCTACCTTTGACTGTAGTCAATTGTAGCATAGATTACTCCCAGCCAGTCCATTCCCAACACAACATTAAGTATGACCACCATCACAACGCTGGTAGTCAAGCATATCCTACGGGCTTTATCAACATGTATAAGTAGATCATACATACATGTTAAGATAAAGTCAAACCTTATAGCATACTATCATTTCGAGTAAGATTGTCCTATATATACATATCCATAGTATCCATTACAAACAATGGCCTGTAGGGTATATATATATATATACCCATTACAAATAATGATCTCTAGGGCATATATATCCTATAGCTAGAAGCTGCTGGTTGGTACTATACCTAATGTCAGATAGTAGTTTTCTGGTGACATGAGTACATGGTAGTCTGTCGATCTGAGATCGTCATTTATCTCGTGTGAGTTCCCATTATGCTTTGATTACTACCCTACCACGGCTCTATTAAGTCGTGCAAACAGGTTTTAGTTTGGTACAGTCCCGAGCCACATGGCGGCAGTGAGCAATTGTTGGGGATTCGTCTCTTCCGGTATAGGGAGTCGATGTCGTGTTGTGTACGGTTGGCCATACCATAAGTCTCTGGTCAGGGCAGATGAGATTTACTAGTAGCGATATTAGTATTTTCTCGATTGGTATTGGGCTTGATATTGGCATGACTTATCGAGTTATTAGGGGTCTGACGTTGTCCACCCCTAAACCCGATATGCGATACTCTTAAACGAACAGACCGGACTGTACGGAGAATATCACTTATAAGCTCAGTAGGGGTTCAGTTGAGTTTGCTTGTTGATATTCTTTTCGACAGATACCTGAGTAGTCGTTATGTACAGCTAGTGTCACTGACGTGCTTTTGAGTTTTAGGTATCATCAGGTAACCCACTGTTAGCATATTGTCGAGTCTTTAGAGTCCCACACAGAGGATTTCCGGTTTTAGCGAAACGATGTAGTAGCTGTACTGGGTACGTGCATGAGTCCGATTAAAACTAGTATACTCGATATATTGAATGGTAATCGGACATTTGGAAATACCAGCCGGTCTTTTGTAAAGATAGATATTAAATCCAGTTTGGATTTAATATATTAATACATGTATTTATATATATTTGCTAGTATTTTGTCACTAATAATATTTTGTTCTCTTTTAGTTATCTTGTGCCCAAGGTTGAGCACATGCATGTCCACTCTCATATGAGTGACATGTGGAGGAGAAAGAAGATGATGTACACTTGTAATTGAGATGGGATTTAATGGTCGAGATTGCTTTTTCTTTATGTTAAGAATATCAACCATTTTTATTTTCCCTTCATAATTTTTCTAACACTCTTTCTCATATTCAAGAGCTCTCATCTCTTTCCTCCTCTTTAATTTCTAAAGAGAAATGAAAAGAAAAATTTAAGAGAAAAATAGTTTTAGTGAACCTTTACTACACGCTAAGATTAAATCCTAAGCAAAGGTTTGATCTTAGTAACTTCTAGTTTGAAGTGGTAGCCAAAGTTGGAGCACATAAGGTGGATCTATCTCGGGCGTAGAGATCTACACTCAAGTTTGTTCCCTCAACTTCAAGGAGCACTACAAAGGTGTCCAACACAATTAGGAGCACTTAAAATGTCTTCAAAGGTTGTAGTTTCAACCTTGTATGGAAAACTCCTTCATTTGCTTGCAAGTTTAAACCTTTAGCACTATTATCATAGTTTGTAGTTAGATTGCTCTCTTAAATTTTTGAAATCCATGCATGCTATGTTTATAAATCATATCCTAGAGAGCACTAGCTACTTTCATGATGTGGTTGGCAACAGGTGAAGAGAGGGTCTGCTGGGGATTGACATGCATTGTGTTCTCATGAAGGAAGCGAATGAGTTGACGACAGTTTTTGGTGTTCTGACCGAGACGCTTGCAGAAGTTGCAGTAGGAGTTAGAGTGGGGTAGTTGTTATTGCAGGTGCCGGAGTACAGGTGTTATTGTTGTTGCGAGCGAAGTTACTGTTGTTGGTGTTGCGATTGTAGGAGACGCTTCAACGTTCTTGCGGAGGACGATAGAAGGAGCGATTAAGTTGGTTGGTATAGTTGGCACTTACGAGAGAGACACACACCTGTGTCTTCCTTTTTAAGATGGCGTTCATTTATGCGTTTGTCATAGAGCTCGTCAAAGGTGATGGGGTTATCACGAACTCGGATAGTAGTGGGGACATCTTTGAATTCACGTCCAAGACCAGCGAGGATGTGAAGAACAAGGTCATTTTCGGGAAGAGGGTGGTCTGCGAGAGTGAGATCGTCGGAGATAGATCGCATCTCTTGCAGGTACTCGCTTATAGATCGCGAACCGCGTTGATTGTTGATGAGGCGTTTCTTGAGTGACATAACTCGTGAGCAAGATTTGTTCGTAACGAAAATAACAAGTCGATTCCATGCTTCCTTGGAGGAGAAAACAGAGGAGATGTGTGGTTGGATCGTCTTGACGCTGCTGCCGAGTATAGCGGTGAGAATAAGTTGATCCTGACGGTACCATTGATAATAGTCAGGATTTTCGACACGCTTGGTGATGTCATGGACGTCAGTGATAGTTCTCGGAGGAGGAGACTTGGAGCTGTCGATGTGACCAAGGAGATTGTAGCCGATTAAGGCCGATTGAATTTGAGATCTCTACACAGTGAATTTTCTGTAGGCAAGTTTTGTTGGGAAAGGGAATTTGGAGATGATGGAGATTGAGTTTTGATAAGAGGATATGGATTAAAAAATTGAGATTTTAATCGTAGGTCTCTGATACCATAAAAGATCTTAAAGAAGATGCGATTCAGGATTTGAACTTAATTAACTTATATTGAATCTCGAAAGTGTATACATACACTTTATATGATGAAGAAATAAAATAAAATCTTTTTTAACAATAATAAAATCTTTACTAACAAATAAAATCTTTCCTAACAAATAAAATCAGAAAAATTATTGAAAAATTTGACAAAAATCTGCATTAATCTTTCCTAATAGATCCATATTGTACACCGAATACTTAATGTCATATACATGGTTGATTCCGGCAAAACTAGTCGATTTCTATATTTGATCACCAGAGACCGGTGGATAATTTGCTTCTGCTGTCATGGTTAACAAAATTTTAGAAGTTCATTTTTGAATCAAAAATTACTTTTGCTACAATCACTGGACACTAAACCATTGCCTACATTCCTAACATTAAGTATTTAATATCATAAATAATATGCCTTAAGAAACTCTTCCGCTGCAGCCAATGTTAAAAGCACTGCCACACACCTTAGCTCTATGGTCCGGATTACTCAAATACTGTCTTCTAGGACTCTCGACAACTCCTCCCACATACTGCTGCACCACCAGCACCGACACCGTCACCGCGAAATCCGAAGATGCGAGCAAATCCCCGATAGGCCCCAGCTCCGGGCACTCGCTCCACTCCGTCAACCCCGCCGTGAGCCCCGCAGCCACACCGTTATCCCCCTGCCCCCTCCCTACGATATACATGTCGTAAATACTATCCATCGATCTTATGGCGGCTACGGTGTCTTCGCTGTTCGCTACGACTTTTTCCATGTATATAACCGACGTGTTGGTTAAGTTTTTGAGCCGGAACTCGGAGAAGTATTCGTCGTCGAGCTCGCGTTGTTGGTCATCGGTGGTTAGGACCGTGACGGCCCTTGGGTCGGAGGGAGGGATAGGGGTGGGGGAGGCATTGGAGGGGAGGAAGCGGACGACGGCAAGGGATATGGAGGGGTGGTCAGCCATGCGCCACGCGTAGGCCAAGGCCTCGCGGTCGTGGGGACCGCCGAAGAATAGGATGGCGACGTGGTGAGAGAGGTGGTGTAGAGAGGTGGCAGTGCTGAGGCCGCGGTCGACCAAGATACCGACGGAGCAGGGGGCGTGGACCAAGACGTGCTCGTTGACACTGCGCATGGCAGGATTGGTAGCCTGAAAACAAGAAAAGGGCCGATGCTGATTAATAGAGATTTGGAGAAATATTCTTTTATGCAGTGCTCACAAATGTGGTCAAGGAGTGAAACATACGGGGCTTAAAATATGATCATATTCGTTTTCTCCCATTGCCTACAGATGCACAACATCCAGTGCGGGAATTTGCAGCGGAGATCCCCTTAAGCACAATCAAGTCTGTATACCTCTTTGCAACTTAAACCAGCAAAGCCTACCCTTCTTCTTTTACCTCGTTGCACCGCACCCTCACCCTCGCCACTCTCTCACTCTCTCTCTCTCTCTATATATATATAGAGGGTTAACGGAGAAAAGACGCCATAGAAGAGAATTTTCTTATATTACGTTGAAAAAATACACTCTTTCTTATTTTTTCCGCCGATCGACACCCACCATCTTCATCGTTATCATCTAAGATGTGGGTACTCCAAATTTCATGTGATTCTACAACTTTTTCATCGTTGATTTAGTGGTTCAAAATTAACGGTTTACCAACAATAGAACTTTTTACTTGCTAAATCAACGGTGAAAAGTTGTAAAATCATATGAAATTTGGTATACCCATATCTTAGATGATAACGATGAAGACGGTGGGTGCCGATCGGCGGAAAAAATAAAGGAGATGTATTTTTTCGACGCCATAGGAGGAAATTCCCTCCTATGACATCTTTCCTATATAATGGAGGAAAGATGCCATAGAAGGGAATTTTCTCCTATGGCATCGAAAAAATACATTCTCCATCATTTTTTCCGACGATCGGCACCCACCATTTTCATCGTATGTGGGTACACCAAATTTCATGTAAATCTACAACTTTTTCACCGTTGATTTAGTGGGTTCAAAATTAACGGTTTACCGACAATAGAACTTTCTACCTTGCTAAATCAACGGTGAAAAGGTTGTATAATCACATAAAATTTGGAGTACCCACATCTTAGATGATAACGATGTGGGTACACCAAATTTCATGTAAATCTACAACTTTTTCACCGTTGATTTAGTGGGTTCAAAATTAACGGTTTACCGACAATAGAACTTTCTATCTTACTAAATCAACGGTGAAAATGTTGTATAATCACATAAAATTTGGAATACCCACATCTTAGATGATAACGATGAAGATGGTTGGTGTCGATTGGCGGAAAAAATAAGAAAGAGTGTATTTTTTCGACGTGTGTGTGTGTGTAAGAATAATGGAGGAAAGATGTCATAGGAGGGAATTTCCTCCTATAGCGTCGAAAAAATACAACCTCCACCATTTTTCCGACAATCGGCATCCATCATCATAATCATTATCATCTAAGATGTACATATCCTAAATTTCATGTGATTCCACCACTTTTTTACCGTTGAATTAGCAATGTAAAAAGTTCTATTGTCGGTAAACTATTAATTTTGCATCCAATAAATCAATGGTGAAAAAATGGTATAATCATATGAAATTTGGTATATTCACATCTTAGATGATAAAGATGGAAGTGATGTATGCCGATCATCAAAAAAATATCACGGAGCATGTATTTTTCTGACGCCATAGAAGGAAATTCCCTTCTATGTCATCTTTCCTCCATTAACCCCTCTCTCTATATATATGGAGAGAGAATAATGGAGAAAAGAGGCCATAGGAGGGGATTTCTTTCTATGGCGTCGAAAAAAATACAATCTCCATCATTTTTTCCGACGATTGGCGTGTCCTGCATCATCATTGTTTTCATCTAAGATGTGGGTACACCAAATTTCTTGTGATTCCATCCTTTGGCACCTTTTCTCCAGTAACATTTTATATATATATATATATATATATATATATATATATATATATATAAAAGGTTAATGGTGGAAAAAAGGCCATAAAAGAGAATTTCCTCCTATAGCGCAGAAAAAATACATCCTCGCTCATTTTTGAACATGGTGGGTGCCGATCGACGATAAAAAATGAGGGAGCATGTATTTTTAAGACCCCACCCCTATGACATCTTTCCTTCGTTATTCTCTATACATATATACATAAATAAAGAAAACGATAGGAAAATATATATTCTAAATCAAAAAAGAAAGGAAAAGAAAAGTAAGGTCACCTCCATTCCTCCATCCACAGTCTGAAGCTTATGGAACGGCAACACAATAAACGAGACATGCTTATCCGCCGCAGTCCCACAGATATCCTCATGCATCGTCGCATAAGGAGACACAGCCGAAAGCGTCTGCACCGATACACCGCCGGCTCTTTGCTCAAACTGTTCAAAAGCTGTGAATATATTCTCACTCTGCCCCCCAATCCCCGGCATGCTCATGCTCCCGGGCCTTTTGGACCGAGCAGAGTGGTTCACCAGCATCGTCGACGCACGACCAGTGAGCCCAATGAGGTGGAGAACGTACACGAATATCGGGGCCCTCTTTGTCGGGTTCGAGATCTCAAGGAGGCTTATCATCGTCGGGACGTTCCTAGGAGTGTGGACGCAGGAGAGCATCCGGAGCTCTGCGTCGGGCTTGGATCGCTGGAGGTTGCGACGCTTGTAGCCGAGGAGGAGACGGGACGGTCGATGGACGTGGGTTACAACAGGCTTTACGATCGCAGTCATGATTATGGACATTAGGACCAATACAGCGAACGATTCTTCGTCGAGCACCTGCAGAGATCAAGAAATATCGTTATTAATTGATTTATCAAGAAATATGTTTTGCCGTTAAAATACGTGGACAAATCCATTGGTTGTTTATCAGCGGAGAGATCCTAAATCTGCAGAATACAACTTTACCTACCGGCCCTTGTCCCCTTTCAGCAACCTATCAAAGGTCTAATAAGACCGGTCTCTAATTGTTGGGACCTTTTATCCCATCAATCATCCACTCCTTCTCTCGATGTTGGAAGACAAGGGCCGGTAGAGAAATAATTTTTCAAAATCGACATCCATACCGCTTTGTCCCTTCCGATGTTAAGTACGATCATCTCCAAAAGCCCTCTAGTATTCATCAAGAACCCTAGAGACACCCCTTCCCTCAACGGCATATTATAAAACAACGCAATCAAAACCGTCCCTAAAATTTTCCCGACGCTGGACAACACAAACACGAGCACCAACAGGCCAACCGTCACAGGATCCTTAATCTTCGCCACATCAGTGTTGAGCCCACTCATCACAAAGAACAAAGGCAACAAAACCCCGTTCACAAAATCCTCCAACTTATCAACCAAAGCCTCACCCAATGCCCCATTTGGTACCACCAACCCAAACACAAAGGCACCAAACACCGCATGTATCCCTATGACATCCGTCGTAAACCCCGCCAACATTACGCCGGTTAGTATAAGACACACGTGCATGTCGCTCACCCCGCTCCCCTCGGGGATTCGTTCTACGAGCCACCACATTGCGGGCCGGACCGCGTAGAAGCAGATCAAGACGAATCCGATCCCGGATAGCATGACCCATAGTGATGCCAATACGGTGTCGTTCTTGTCTGCCAGGGTTATGGACAGGGCTAGCAGTATCCAGGCGCACACGTCGTTGATAATGGCGGAAGACATTGAGATTCGGCCGAGTTCCGTGTTGAGGAGCTTGATTTCGGCAAGGATACGTGCGAGCAGCGGGAATGCGGTTACGGATAGGGCTACGCCAAGGAAGAGGAGGAAGGGGCCTTCCTTGACGTTCTTCGAGATCTCGTGGCGGAAAATGAAGGAGGTGCCGATGCCGATGGAGAATGGGATGGCCATGCCGGCGAAAGCGATGACTAAGGCCTTTCTCCCCATTCTTTTGATCACTCGGACATCCATTTCGACACCAACGAGGAAGAGGAAGAAGAGGAGGCCGAGGTGAGCGACAGTTTGAAGGGTAAGCATGCTTTTTCTGGGGAAGACTGCATTGGCAAAGGGCTTCGCTCGGCCTAGTACCGACGGACCTAGGATTATTCCGCCCTGTTGCAGTGGATCCCTTAGAATATAACATTATAATTGTTCCTTTAAATTCTTCTCATAATAATTTCAATATTTTATGCAGCGACGAGGACTTTAAAATAAGCATCAAAGCAGCCAGGCGTAAATCTTAGGTTTCAACCAAGAAAAAAGTTGCTCAATTCGTGAAGGAAATTAACGAGTGTTGTAATAAAATTATTCTTTGCATATTCACATTTTTTCCATATAGAAGAATATCTGCACAGTGTCTCTTATTTAACTAATTAAAGTTGATTTTTTTTTTCCATCCGGCTTTTATTTTGAAAACACCTCCAGGTAAAAGGTAAGAATATCAATTGCGTTGACGAAACAATGAGAAGAAAAATTATAAGAAATCAAAATATTTTGGTATAAAAATTTGATAGAATGGGAAATATAAATTTTTATACTGAAATTAAAGAGGTAGCTTTTAAATTTATAGGATGGCAACATGCTATTTAGCCTATAAAAGATTTGTAACTTTTAATCTTATTTATAACTTCAGCGCTTTGGTGCAAACGTAAGATAAGGTTGGTCTTGTCTTATGAATTCAAATTGAAATTTAATTTTTGGCATCTAAAACTTACGATGATTTCCGCAACGACTCTAGGCTGGCGAAAGGGCTTGAGGAGGAAGACAAGAGTCCGAGTGGTGAGGACAACAAGGACGATCTGAAGGATGAAGAGAGGCAGAGAGTAATCGAGGGGGTTGGCCCCTTGCCATACTCCGTTAGGGGAGAGCATGGACGGATTATAACACACGACATTGGTCGATGAAGGTAAGCCCAATCTTTCTACGGTCTTTGTACTTTCTACATTAATGGACATTTTTCAGTTAATTTCTGTCAAATCTGAAAAAAAATTTGAAGGAGAAGAGGTAGATGGATGAGAGAGATTGGATTAGGAAATTTTGTTTAATTTACTGCTATATTTGGTTTGGAAAAAAAGATGGTGGTAGTTAATAGCATTTCCTTGGGGGCAGGCTTAAATCTAGCTAGCATGCGTATGATGTGAGAAAGATAAAAGAAAAATAGCCAGAGCTTTTCATGGAGCTTAATGTAAGCGAAGTACTTCATTGTGCTCAAAACTATGCAGGATTTAATGCATACAGTTGACATCAATATAGTGATCACAGTGTGTGTGTGTGTATGTTCTTCACAATTTCTGCCCTCTTCCAATATATATATATATATATATATATATATATATATATATATATATATATGATCTTCACAATTTCTGCCCTCTTCCAAATGATTCTATGGAATTGAACAAGATCCTGCAAAAATAAATTTGGCCTTTTTTCATGCATGCATGCACTTCCATTGCACACCGATAACACAGCTATTAGCTATGTGATTCCGCGGGCACGACATGAACATCTTTCTCCAATTTTTTTCCTTCTTAACCTCGACCTTTCGAATTTGCTATCTTTCACCTGGACATATTTTTCTACCTTCACCGTCTCCATGAATTAGGTAGCAACCTTCTGTGTCAAACTTAGAATTGTGTTAAATCCTTGAAATTTCTAATTGGGTTGGGTTCGTATCCATAAATGGACTTGATAATTTTGGAGTTATGTCAACTTGGTCGGACTCATTTTATGGTGGGTTAGGACTTAAATGAAGAAGTAGTAAAGTTCTCTCATTTCACTTATTGTTTTCTCATTCTCAAGTGCAGAGAGAAGATAGAAGGGAAGGAGAGTCGGCAACTTGGGATTTTCACAATAGCTCATTTGATATACCGATATGTACACAAGTATACCCCTTCATAACTGATACCGTTGTTTACCCGTGCCCGGTATAGGCATAGGCTTGACGGGTATAACAGTAAAATAAAATATTTAAAATGAATATAACATATTAAAACTGTATATTTTACCTATAAAATTTACATTTGTAATATTAAATATATTATTACCGAGGACCGATATATCAGTCGGTGTTGACTAGTAAATGTATATCTAACCGGGAGTTCGGAATCTCTCAACTTTTAATAATAGTGTGGAAATCACTTATATCCGT
Organism: Agapanthus africanus; assembly: GCA_030015575.1. Taxonomy (NCBI): domain Eukaryota; kingdom Viridiplantae; phylum Streptophyta; class Magnoliopsida; order Asparagales; family Amaryllidaceae; genus Agapanthus; species Agapanthus africanus. The sequence continues at coordinate 566,198,742 of JASDDO010000031.1, forward strand.
CTAATTATTGAATGGATGAGATGTAAAGTTTATCACACTATCCATTCAACAATGGATTGTGAGATGGATAAGACTTGTATCTCCACTATAATTAATAGTAGACAGACCTCGAATCCACTGATGGGTAACGATAATCAACCACTTTACTTAAACATTGAGCTTATTTGGGTTGATTTGTTCATCATCCACATCACATTGCTTATAGTTTATAATTGTTTGGAAGAAGTTATCTTCAAGTGGATTTATAGGTTTGGAGTTAGCAAGGGGCTCTTTTCTTGCAAGATCGTGAATAAGAAAGTGAGATTTGGATTTGAGGATTTTAGAGAGATAGAAAGAGATGATTATTAAATAAATAAAAGTACAATTAAAGTACCACAAATCCTTGTAAATCTTAAAAATTTTAGAGGATTCATGTATCTTTGTTTTTGGTGGGCCCGTCGTAAAAGACAAGCAAATCCAAGCTTCGTAATTCTTATCCAGCCAAACACAAAATCATGGAATCTTTGGATTTGCGGATCCAAATAGTGCCAAATCGAACATAATCTTGCATCCAAACGGGACCCAAGTGATTTTTCTCATTTGTTATTTCCAAAGCTTTTTTCTGTTTCTAATGAGTGTTGTACCGCCTTTCATTCTTGGATGCAGTAATCTCTCTTTCTCACACACACACCCCCCTCCCCCCCACACACATTCTTTTATTGGCGTGTTTTTCCCATGGTAATAATTTGCTAGGATGCCCACAATGTGTTTATGAAATTGCTTCGTAGAGCTTTTCGTCTGTTTGTCGTATGTAAGTGATGAATAGTAGCATAAGCCGTATTATTAGCTTTGCTTCAATAAGAGACAATTGGACAATATGGAAGTCAAGAATAAAGATTCTCGTATATTGCAAGGATCCTTGAAAGGCAATATGATATGAAGCCCAAAGATACAGCTGATAACGAATCGAGGCTTGATAGGAAGAATGTTGGGTCTATATATCAATGGTCGGATGATTCGGTTTTCCACCATGTTTCCACTAAAAACTCGGACGTATTTTCTATGGAAAAATTAGACGAAGGACAATAAACTGTTTTTGATTCGGAAGCTTGTAAATACAAAAATCAAAAAAGGAACGGTTGATTTATGAGTTTTAAAGTGTTGTGGATCAATTTGATTCTATGAAAATAACGCTTGAATATGAGTTAGGCAATGTTGTTGCTTAGCTCTTTACAAGAAAGTGGAAGATATTGTGGTGTCACTTAGCAACTCCCTCCAAGATGGTGTTGACACAGTAAGTTTAGCGACAAATAGTTTTTTAATGCGGCGTTGAGACGAAATAATACCGGGTTCTCATTGCGAACATTGGTCATTTGCTTAATTGGAAAACGATGCAAAGTTCTATAAATATATTTTCTTGGATATGTACTTTGAAATACGGTATAAGAAATCTTTTTCTCTGTTTATCATTTTCTTTCTTCATGTATCCCTACTCTACGCTCATAAATTTTCGATTTACAAAGCTTGTGGGCAATTTTACATCAATATCTAAATATATAATTAGCTTGTGGATTAGTCAACTTCCTTGTGATCAAATTCTACTCACATTATGAACCATGTGAACACTGATATATAACAATTAGTTAGCTTAATTAATGATATACATCGTTGAAACAGATCTATGGAAGCAATCCTTATATTATAGCATCCATGACAGGATCCTAAAAAAATTTCCAACTGAAACTTTGTTTTTCCGTCAAGCTACATGCATGAGAACCTCAGCTTCTTGAATCTGGAATGGGGTGTGTGTTGATGGAGTAAAACAGGCCCAACATCCGGATCTATGTGAGAATACGATGAATAATAATGCAGAATAATAATAAATACAAAAGCCATAAGAAAAAACACCAAAATTTAACGTGGTTCGGCTCCGATTGCACCTAATCCACAATGATGCAAGCGAGAGCTTCCACCGTCAATCAACAACAAGAGGTATAAATATCACCAAAGTACAATTTTGAGATCACCTATATAATAAGAAAATACAAGGTTAACTCACTATTCACCAAACCCACTTTGAACACTGTAGTCTTTTGATTAAGAATCCTTGTTCAAGTCAAAAGCCCAAAGCTTTGAGGCTCAAAAGCCCAAGGGGAGAGTCTAGAAGCAGCTTCAGAGAGATCTCGTGATCATGGGAAGTAGTTGCGGCTGGCTTTGACTTAATCTACAAGTTTAAGGATTAGTTTAAAATTTAAATTAATTTAAACTTTATACTTATCTCCTGCAACCCACTACCTCTCTATATAAATTAATTTATTAGCTCTAGGAAGAATTAATCCAATCAGAGCCTTTATTTAAAAAGTCTGCGGCCAGAATTGATGGGGCAAGGAGTGGGCCATTAAAAGAGCAGAGCCGACTGAAAGAGATGGAGAGAGAGAAAGATTGTTTTGTATCTGGATGAGATCCAGAAAGAAGAAATTTTCTCTTCTAATTCTTTGCTGAATAGTGGATGCGATTCGTCGTCGGTTTGCAGAATTATGTGCAAGCGCGCACCGAACCTGAATATATCTTTGTATTTTGTTTCGTTCTTTTTTTATTATCTTTTGTGTGGATGATGCGTTGTGATCTTTTTCAGTAGTTTTCATTTACCGTATCGATCATCCGCTGCATATTTTGGTGCCGTTATTTTTACAACAAAGACAACTCCTCCTCAAACAAATAGAATGCAGCATTCCTTTTCAAAATGATGTAGAATGTTGAATTTTCAATCCAAATGAGCTCTTATAAGAAAAACCTTTTGCTTGCACTCTTCCTCTTCTCTTTTTCTCTCAAAACCTAACCCTCGGAATGAGGATAGAATGATTAGAATAAATAGATAGAATGAGAGAGAAACTCTCTTGCAACTTGAGTCCTAACCCATATAAAATGGGTCCAAGCCAAAATGACTTAAGCATGGTCTTTAATACCAAATCAACATAAAAATCTAAATTGGTTGAGTCCACTCATGGGTATGAACTCAAACCCAACAATCTTCCCTTTCAAACCCATGAGGGGAGACCACCATAACTTTTCAAACGGAACCCTATGTGAGACACTTTTCGGCAAAACGCTTGCTTCTCCTTTGGCAAGCCGTTTGTCAACATATCGGCTCCATTTTTATCAGTATGGATTTTCACAAGTTTCAACAACTTGTTCTTAAGCACGTCGTATTGTAACATTTCATAAATATATAATATTATTTTTGGAATTTAAATAATAAAATAATATATTTCACGAAAACTATTCGAGTATAAATTTAGGGTTTTCGTAGAATGGTATAATTATATACCAATATTTGGAAAATATTTGGATATTAATAGGAATTATTAATTAAAAAGGTATTTATTAGATTTGGACATTTTATAAATAATTATGCAATTAATTATATGTATGTTTATATTAAACTTGATTAGTGCACTACTAATCAGGATTGAGCTAAATCCATCTTTTTTTAATAATCATGGCTAGTGCATCATGACACATTGTGTTTGATTCATGCATGGCTTCTTTATGTCTATGGTATTTGGTCTTATTTAAAAAGGAAAAGAGAAAATAGAAAAAGAAAACAAAGACATGAGAAGGGAAATTGAGGCATGGGCAAGAGAGAGAGTGAGAATGAGAAAGAGAGAGAGAGAGAGCGCGAGGGATGACCCTTGACCATGGCTCACTTATCCCATTCCTTCTTCATTTCATTCTTCCTTCAACTCTTTCATCTTCATCTCCTCCTCCTGCCTCCACCTTACTATCCGTGGAAATTATCTCCATAACCTCATTAAAACCCATGGCTTTCTTCACAAAAAATGTACACCACCTCATCCTACACCCCATTGCAAGCTCAAGTTTAGATTTTGAAGACTTTCAACCATCTTGGAATTTTCATCAGTTGCTCCAAGAGGTATAACCTTCACTTTACTTATTATTTAGTTTCTTAACCTCCTAGTTATGTTTAGAGTTCGATTAAACAAGATTAACGACTTTGGAAATTTCTAGAATGTTTTAGTGGGTGATTTGAGTAGTAGAGATGTAATTGAGATTTAGGTAGTGAACCTAAAACCCTTGGTGATGATAATCCTGGACAACTTGAGATTAGAATCCCAAAACACGAACTTAGAAGTTTCCCGATTTCGGTTTTTGGTGATTTGTGTTATCTCTGTAGAATTTGCTATGACCCGAGAGCTCCATAAAATAAGTTCCTATCACGGAGAGGTGTGCAGGCCACATAGAATTTACCCCAGAGACCCCAATTCTTCCTTTTGGTTGCAGATTTATTCATTGTGGCCACAATTTACGGCCACATTGTGGAGAATTGTGTTGGTTTTTGGACCATGGTTCCCTTATCTGATATGTAGATCTACCCTATATGCAGAATCTCCTAATTTGACCTAGGGTAGAATCTGGGAGTGATTTTCCATGTTTCTGATTTCGGGTTTCCAATTTCTGAAAACTTGGTTTTGGTATTTGAGTTTTGGCACGGTTGTTGGACGTTCGTGCGTCAACGCTGAGGGTTAATTGGTTGTTCTTGCATGCTTGAGCCATAGGTTCTAACCTATGAGCACTTCACGTGTCGTATCGGTTTTTGGACTTGGTTTTGATATCGTTACGATGTGTATTGATTTGTAGGTACTTTCGCGTGGGCTTCCGAGACGACAAAGGAAATCAAGAAGTTCATCGATTACGGCTAAAGCAAGAATATTGCAGGTGAGTAGATTTATATCTACGGAGGAAGTCGGGTGGATGGCGTATAGCACCCTCGCAACCATAGTAATGGAGAATCGATATATATAATATATTTTGGAGAAACCTATGCTATTAACTTATGGATATGATCAAAAGATTTAGTATGAGATGATATGATAAATACAAGATGACTTGGATTGATATATTGCTATGATGAAATGAGAATATGATGAAATAAGATAACATGAGTGGATATACTTTATGCCGAGATATGTTATAAGATTGATGGGATATGCAGTGAGATCGATATAGATATGATATGAGGTTGATATATATGTATGTATATATGAGATGATGTTATGTATTAGGACGATAGATCCTTATTCTGATTTGATGACACCGTACGATAGATTATACCGTACGTGATAGGATACCGGATGATTGATCCGCACTCTCGACTCAAGGATGATGTACGAGGATTATATCACATCTGATACTATGAGACTGGATCGTCGACTTATGGATTTGTCTTGATTCGGAGAACCATTGCTTCTAAACACCTTAGTGGATAATGGGTTATATTTGATATATCCAGGGATAGTTACATATCTTATTACTGTTCATGTTATGTTGTATTATTCCCTATGACATACGTACTATGTTCCCAGCACTTACCTGTATATAGCTTTGTCTACTTGTACACCTGCACTATTACCGAAGATGCACATGTTACACTTACACAGATTTGCCGGCTCACACATTCATTATCGATAATTGCCATGCCACTTACACAGTAGAACTGCTATATCACGGTATTACTCTTAACTGTATAGTACAATCATTATTCAGTAATTATCACATGAGATGCTTACAGTAATGTTCTATGTTTGCATATACTGTACTTGATGGTTACATGCATTGAGATGTTTTCATGAGATCTCTGGATTTGAGAACCACGGTTATATTTCAAAGAAAATTATGAATTGTTTTAAAAACACGGTTTTTCGTGATATGATTTAAGGCGTCCATCATAGGTTTTCTCGGTTCTGAGTTATGAGCATACTCGATTCGATGAGTAAGGAGGAATCGTCTGCGGGTATATGGTGGGGGCCGATACGGTACCCCGGAGTAAGAAGATCGTGGAGTAGACGATGAGCCTGGCAGGGGAGCACTACTAACCGGTGATAGTTTGGACTCGGTGGTTATCCGGAGGATACCAACCGGAGTCATGAGATCAGATAGATATGAGGGCCGATCTGAGGATGCGGTGCCTGAGATATGAGGATTTACGTGTCGATACTGGACACGGGTTTTATGATATTTCGAGTGTCGATATTGGACACTCAGGTTTCATGATGTTGATGTGTCGTTGATGAACACACGTTGCTTGATATACATGCATACATGTATATATATTCAGATGACTATCATTACACACTGATATTGGCACGACTCTATTGTACACATGTGCATACATGATCACCCTAGATACCATAGTATTATTTTCATGATACAGCATGACCTAGAGAACGTTGTTCATTCGATTTCTACCTGCTGATATTTTCTACTCACGAGTTGGCAACTCACCTCGTTGTGCCACAGTTTTCTTACAGGTTCGACCGCTTGGATCAGTAGCGGTATCGCTGGCATACAACTTTCTTCAAAGTGTTTTGCTTTGGTAGGTGGGATACACATTTGGATCGTGACCACTCTTGTACCCATTATTTCTATTGTATCTAGTTAAAGCTCCATCAATCAGAAACCAGACTATGTATTATTTGGTAGACCTAGATACATACTTGTATTTTGCGAGACTTAGAGCGAGATGGGTGTATGTTCTCTATTTGAGCTGGATGATGTCTTGGTTTTACTTATTATTCTTTCTGTGTTTGATTTTCGCCGTAGAGCGTCGTATATATATGTTTTATTGCATGGTTGTGATTCCGCTAATTGGCGAAGAGCTAGCTCCCGCTTGGGGACGCCTATATTTTGCCTTTATGTGGTTTTGGGTCAAAATATATAAATGAGGTGCTGCCCAAATTTAAAGGTCAAAAATGTTTTTAAAGATAGATACAAACTATTGTATTTTCATATGATATGACTTATACTTTAAAAGGATGGCTTGAATTTCGTTATGCTGATATTTCAAAACTGCACCTCCACTATTTTCCGCAAAAAGGTTTAGATTTCTGGGCTTTGGCTTATTTGAATTACGGCGGGGTCCTGTAAACTTCACGTAATTCTCGTGCTGAACACATGCCAAATTCCGGGTCGTAACACATATCCAATGATATCTCATATCAATATACTTGGACTTCGAGTGTAAACTCAGATTTTTGCTTAAGTGGATTGCACTTTCACTATCGCAAAAAACAACATAATATTTTTGAGACAAACACAATTCTTTAAAGAAACACTTCATCTACAATATCTCTTTGCAAGTTTCGGTAATGGCTATGTACTCGACGTCGGTAGTGGATGCAATACACTTTTTTAATTTCGATTGCCATGATACGGCTCTTCCAACAAAAATGACCAAAATCTTGATGTTGATTTTCTAGAATCAATATCGCCGGTCATATCGTCGTTGGAGTAAGCAAACAACTCTGGGTTATCAACTCTGAAAAATAAGCACTCTTTTGAGGTGCTTAGAAGATATCGGAAAATCCACTTTACCGTGGCCCAATGTTCTCTACCCAGATTAGAAATAAATGGGCTAACAAAACCAACAACATACGCAATATCGGGACATGCACACACCATCACATACATCAAGGTACCAATAGCTGATGTATAAGGAGCATTCTTCATGTCTTTTTTATCTTTCAAACTTGAAGGACATTGCTTCGAGCTCAATTTAAAGTGACCCGTAAGTGGAGAACCAACTGGTTTTGCTCTCCCCATATAAAATTTTTGGAGCACCCTTTCAATATACCTCTCTTACGAAAACTATATTCTCTTTGCTTTTCTATCACGAGAGATACACACGTCCAAAATTTTCTTTGCTGGTCCCAAGTCTTTCATAGCAAAAGACTTGCTTAATTCATCCTTTAACCTGCCAATCTTGGACTTATCATGCCCAACAATTAACATCGCATCAATATAGAATAAAAGAACAATAAAACCACCATTAACAAATCTCTTTATGAAGGCACAAAGATCCGATGGCATTCTTTTGTAGCCTTAATTCAACATAAGTGAATCGAATTTTTTGTACCATTGCCGAGGAGCTTACTTGAGTCCATAAAGACTTTTCTTCAATTTGCACACTAAGTGCTCTTTACCATTGACTTTGAAACCTTTGGGTTGTTGCATATAAATTTTCTCCTCTAAATCACCATGGATAAATACAGTCTTGATATCTAATTGCTCGATTTCCAAATCCATGCTTGCGGCCATACCCAACTTAACCCGAATAGATGAATTTTCACAACCGGAGAAAAATTTCATCAAAGTCAACACCTTTCTTTGGCCAAAACCTTTCACGACTAACCTCGCTTTATATCTTGGATGTGAGCTATTTTCCTCGTGCTTCAAATGGAAAACCCATTTGATTTTCAACGCCTTTTTTCCATTTGGAAGCTTCACTAAATCATAGGTATAATTTGCTTGCAAAGCATCAATTTCCTCTTGCATAGTTTTCAACCACTCACTTTTGTGATCACATTCACAAACTTCATCAAAACATTCACTACAAGCAAAATAGAGTTTTTTCGTTGGTTAATACCGTACGGAAAAATATGTACTCGACGAAAAAATATTCCATCAGGTAAGTGCCACGGAATAACTGTTGGATTTAGGTGCCCTCAAGGCAATTATTGTAATTGAAGGATGACTTATACGAGAGAATAATTTTACTTGAGATGATAGTATACTATTTGGTTTGTCTTTATCTTTCATGTGATGCGTTTTATTCACTATCACGTATTGTTTAGACATGAGATAAAACCATAGGATTTTTCTTGACTACCAGGACGATGATGGAGATCATACTAGTGGGGTATGTGTAGTCGATAAACACATCCTTAAATGTCCTTAGTCGTAGGAGTATCAAGACTGGGTATCGGTACTCCAGTTTAGACTAGTGTGTATGTTTCCTGACCCGGTTGGAGGGTGATAGCTGATCTTGCAGCTATCGGTGTTTGACATCGAGGATTGTATACATGCGTTCATTGGATGAGTTACACTAGACGGACTCACCGAGAACTCTTAGTTGCTAATATACCAATGTCAGGTAGCAGTTCTCTGGTGACATGGGTACAGGGTAGTCCCTAAGACCTGAGATCGCCATAATGTCTCATGTGTGTTCCCACTATACTTAGACTTCTACCCTACCACGGCTCAAAGGAGTCGTGCAAACAGGTTTTTGTTGGGTATATTCCCGAAACATGTGGAGGCAGTGACCAGTCGAGAAAATAGAGAGTTGATGTCGCGCTATACAGTACATGACTACAACCAAAAGTCAATGGCTATCGCAGTGGTGATAAATTGATAAATGTTATCAGTTGTATCTCCGGTTGGTTATGGGTCCTCTATTGCACGACTTATCGAGTTATTGGGGTCTGACAGATTCCAAACCCTAGACCTGATATGCGATACTCTCAGACAAAGAGACCAGACTGTACGGTAATGTCACCGATAGATTTTGCAGGGTTCAGATGAGCTTGCTCGTTGACTTTCTTTCGATCAATATCTGGATAGCTGTTACGTGCAGCTGGTACCGCTGATGTGCTTGTGAGCTATGGATATGATCTTAATCTACTGCCAGCGTATTGTTGAGTGTTTAGAGTCCCACACAGAGGTTTCTCAGCACATGTGAAACGTTGTAGGGCACGTATAGGGATACGTGCAGGAGTTCGATTAAACACGTGTATTTGATACACGTATTTTAATCGGGTGTATATTGATATTAGCCGGTATATATATGATATAGCTGGATTATTAAATCAAGTGTTGATTTAATGATTAAATGTATATTTATATATTGATATATTTATATACTAACTAATATCATGCCCACTTTATTATTTTCTTCTCTTTATTAATATTTATATTTGATATAAATATTGAGACATGTATATTGATACATTAGAGATGGGTGTATAAGAATCATATAGTTCAAGTGAGAACATTGATATTCTTTTATTTCATTTTAAAAGAAAAGAGAACGAGTCATAAATTTGGATGGTTGTAAAATTCATGAGGTGTTTTTGGTTAATGATTCATTTAGCGATGACTCATTTTTTTGATGGTTTGGTTCTCATCTTGAACCTTATCATATTCTCATTCATTTCTAATCTCCATGGCTCTTCTCTTGAGTTTTTCTCAAGTGAAGAAAAGAAAAGAAATGAAAAGAGAAGAAATTAGTGAGTAAATTATTCTATATCTTCTACTAATCATTCTTAGCAAGTTTAATTAAAGGGTTTCTTCATTTTGATGAGATCAATTTGAAGATAAAACTTGTGTTGGAGTTATTTCAAAGTGGATCATTTTCGGCAAGGAGATCATCGATCAAGCTTGTTCCGAGCTTTATGGAGACTAGGCAGAGTTCAGGAAGAGGTGGTTAACGTGCTACAAAGGTTGTAGCCTCTAGATTTTGCTCTCTTTTCTTTTTGCAATTACTTGTAAATGTTGATCTTGATAGTAATTGGTGCATGTCTTCACTTGAAAATTTTGATTTTTTTCTTCCGCTTGGTCCGCAATTGTTGCGACCATTGCACCATATACTTACATGGTATCAGAGCCGATCATTTACATCTAATTGAATCTTGTGGCAAATTGATTCATGAAACCATTTTTTGTAAAAACAGTTTTTTTAAAAAGTGCCAAAAAACGACTATTTCATGGTTTTCTCATGCCCTGTGGCACTCGGTTCGGACCGAGAGCCCCGTGAGGGATCGAGGGTGACCCCATGGCTGCAGTCGAGGGTTTGGGTGTGCTACCCACACCCGAGACCACCACAAACTGATCTCGGTGTGGGGCTGGACATCAAACACCCAGAAAGGTGCTCGTTGTCCAGCAGCCAACCCATGACCACAATTTTGTGGCCATGGGTCGGGGGGATCACCTACAGACCCTAAGGGCCCCCTGGGTCATGCCCGAGGTCCCCCAAGGTCTCGAGAACTTTTCGGGTCCTACGGGATTCAAAATTTGCAAGAAATGTAGCAGTTTTTGGTGCCGGGCTGATCTTCGAATTTGGTTTTTGGAATTTCAAGTTATCGTATTTGTGGGTTTTGAAATAGTTTGCCGCGGTTTCAAATTAACTCGATGAAGTGTTCGATCAGGTTGGTTTGATGACATATATCGATATGTGGTGTGCAACGTCGACAAATTGATAAGTGATCAATTCGACGGGGTTGCATAAGTGAGTCTGAGATGTTGGTTTGTTGGAATGCGTTGGATTGTCGAGAAATGAATAACCCGCGTGCGGAAGTGTGATGTTGCGATAAGAGTTATTTCCATTCATGCTTCTAGCCATCTTGTATATTCATTTGTTCGGTATGGGCTCCAACTTGTGGTCGCCGTTTCCGCTATATGTATATTCTTTGTTTCGGGATTTAGCGGTTCAAATGTAGTCGTAGACATCGCTTGATGTATTATTATCTGTTGGGACACGATTAGGTTGCGATCATTTTCTCCGTTGTGTAATACAGGTTTAGGATTGCCCTGTGGAGAAGCATACGGGCGTCCAGGTTCTAGATTGCAGCGGGTGGCTATTTCAAGGAGTTGAGATCGGATCACTCGAGTCTAGGATTAGCAGGTCGCTTGCCGCGCTTGTAAGGGGTATAGAATAGACCCACGGAGAAATGCTTAAGTCACCGGATTCGAGAAAGTGTCGGGTAGGCCCCTCATGGTGATGATGTTGGATTGCCTTGTTTTTGGGGTTGCCTGGTAGCTTGCTGCACTCGTGGGGGCTTGCTTTTGGCTGTGCATGGACTATTCACGCGACTAAGGAATGTCACGTTTTGTTTGATGGCTCGAATGAAACGCGAGGTAATCCGACCATTCCATCTCTGTTTTTTTTCATTACTTGCTTGCGATGTGATTACTTGCCTGTGGTGATATTTATCGCTTACCGGTAATGTTGATTATCTGCCTACGATAATATATATAGTGATATATAAATAAATGTTATATATATTTTACACCCGTGCTAGCCCTGCCCCTGTGCTAGCTCTGCCCCCACTCTGTCATAAGTTAAATAACCATACGGTGAAGACCCAGGGCCTCGTCCTCGTGGAAAATACGAATGGCGTATATGTGCATTCTATTTTCTTTTCATGCTTTTCTGTGATTATATGAGAAGATGCCAGCTATTATGATTCTCTATTTGATGGTATTGCATTGATTCAGATTAATGCAACAATAATAAACCTAAAACACGTTTTAGAAACCAAATATCAAATATTGTGGTGTTATAGTCGAATTTTTTGCTTTCTACAGAGGTATTCGGTTAGGAATATCCTGCATCTCATTCGACGAGGAAAGTGCCTATATCCTTTCACGGGGAGTGCTTTGTGTTACTATAAATTTGCATATTGAATAGCCATAGTCTTTTACTTTGCATTGAGATATTCGGTTAGGAATATCCTGCACCCCATTCATTGAGGTAAGAGCTATGTTCCCTTCATGGAGAATCCACACTTAAGTAATAGTCTACGTAACTATAAATTTGCAAAAGCACTCGGTTCTTTCAATGACATCAAGTTCATTACGTTAAAGGTTTTCTTCAAAACCAGCCGTAGACCCCTGCCATTTCATGAAGTAGAGTACTTAGCACTCGTGCTATGTTTGTTGGCATCTAGTCAAGGCGTAGTGTACGGTAGCTAAGTGATGTCTTCATGATAGCATGAGATGCGATTGGTTAGGACGGTCGTATAACTTTGTTGGTCTTTGGTTAAGGATTTGTACGGATAGGTCTAAACTAATCACGAAATGACGGGTTGAACTTAACTAGGACTCTTTGATTTATTGGCCTTTAGTCAAGGTCCTAGAGTCCTAAAGCCAGAAACCATATCGGGAGTTTCAACTGTTGAAACTTGCAATGAGATTGCATACCTTTTATGGAGTGGGATAATTTGTTGATCTTTAGATAAGGTTACCACGTTGTGATAGTTGGGTCCCGATTCTCACTTTGAGTAATAGTTACTCTCGGGATATAATCCCGGCTAATTTTCCTTTTAGGATTTGAAGGAGAATTCGACAGAATAGTAGGAGCCATCCTGATTAGATAAATATACCAATCTAATCTTGATAGAATGCACAACTATTGTTTCTTCTCTCTCTCAGGCAGCGACCTAAGACTGACTTTAAACTAAAAACTCGTAAACTAAGTTAACCGAACCTTTTTTTTTACAATTAATGGCTTTGGAAAGTTATGATTGCCCTATTTCACGATATAGTCACAGATGTCCTTTCCCCTCCCACTTCCCCTTTTGCTTCCTTCAGAACACTCTGTATCCGATACAGAAATCTATATTGCATGGAAGACCATCTCATATTGTTACATACAAACTCGAAGAAAGTGTTTCAGTCGAGAATGGCCGTTGGCTCTGGAGAAAGTGAATTGTATTTGATCCTCGATATTGGAAATCGGAGCAATTGTTGCTATTGGGGAAATCACCTGGTTTTGCCTTTCGACAAACTTTTGGTTTTGAATATCTGTTATTATGCACCAACTTTTAAAAACTCATATATTCGTCTTTTTATATGATAAAGTAGGATATAAATTTTGAAAAATTATGTTATGAACATTTTCCTTTATCATTTGATATTGGGTAAGGTGCATTGAATAACAGGATGTACATTCTTAAAAAAAATACAAAATTTAAATTACAACACATAAAATATGAGTTAGTGAACTCATATAACTTATTCATAATGATGTATGTTGTCCGGTGTCCCCCTGGATAAGGGATAGGCACTCATAACTCGTTCCATCTTACTATGAGTTCTCTAGTTTTAGACACACATTCTTATTGAAATGCAAAGTCCAAGGATTATGAGAAGTTCATCGAATATGAGAATAAACTAGAGAACCAAATGTTGGAAGTATCAAGATTCTTTGAAGTGTTCGAAAATGTGGATACTTATTCTAGGTATTCCGTAGTTATATAATCGAGAATTTGATTCTCTCTCAGATTACTCATCCATGGATATGCTATTTGATGAATAATGTTGTAAAGCCTTTTTCGTTTAAGGGACGCACTAAAAATAGATGCATATCTATTGATACTGGTTCCACCTAAATCAGTGCCTCAAATTCTATATGTGATACAGAATGCGTTATCTTCTTAAGATTGTTAAGATGTTGAGTTGTCCGGCTTATACTTAAAACTAGAATCCGGAAAATTCAAGGCGCGTTTCAATAATAGCAGTTTTTGAGTTATCCCGAGCATAGACGAGGGATTAACTTTCTATCATTTTTGGGATCAAAAGTTGTTTTGTTCTCGATACGCCACCTTTTAGAAAAGGAATTTCTTGCAAAAGAAATTAGTGGGAGTTTGGTAAAACTGAAAGTGATTCCAGAACTAAAAACAGTTATTGAAAATTTAGTAGAACCCGGGATTCAATTGACTCTGAAAAAGCTTAGCCTACTCCGCAGGTTTGGTAGGTGACCTCAGCCACCTAAGAGGTACTATGGTTTCCATGATGACAGTGATAAGGAGGCTTGCATCATGTGATGATGACCCTACCAGTTATTAGAAGGCCATGAAAAGTGGTGACTTCCAACTCATGGCTGAATGTCGAGTTATCTTAGTTGGACTCTATGCATTGCAACAAAGCGTGGGCTTTGTTGCGTCTCCTGAAAAGGGTAAAACCCATAAGGAGCATGTAGATCTTTCGAGATCAGCTCAAATGGAAAGGTACTAACCTAATAAGGCTATATTTTTAGTAAAAGGTTTTCATCAAATACCCGATGTGGATTGTGATGAAACTATTACTTCAATATTTGTGCTGAAGTCCATACGGATATAACTTGCCATTGCAGTTTTTCAAGATTGTGATATCTGGCGGATAGATGAATATAATGTCTTTCTAAATGATGATTTAGAAGTATGCGTATATATGACTCTACCATATGGTTATTGTAGTCGGTGGGATTAGCGGAAGGTGTGCAAGTCGTTTTATTCTATTTATAGACTAAAGCAGGTATAGCGGAGATGGATCGTCTGTTTTGATATCACGGTCAAAATGTTTGACATCATCAAAATAAGAGATGGACCTGATATTTGTAATAAGATTGTAGGGGGTGTTGTCAGATTCCTCATATGGTATGTGGATGATATACTTATGATAGGAATTGATGTTCCTATGCTGCAATCGGTTAAACAATAGTGGTCACAAGCGTTTCTCCATATAGGATATTGATATCAGTCCAATTCTAAAGAAATATAGGGTATCGATGAAGAGTATTTTATGTTCTTAGAATATGGTAATGGCATCCTCCTGAAGAAGGTGGTTACTGATTCTAGCTTCCCAGGTAACATGGAAGACAGAACGTCTATCGCGAGTTATAAGTTTACCCTCATTTGAGGACCAGTAAATTGGAAAGAATCTCAAGTGGGATACTTAGGTAGTCGTGATACTGGATACTGATTGTGAATCAACAAAGGATATCGCCTGAGAATACGCTAGATATAATTGTTCATATATGAACATGATCCCATCGTCTGTCTAGGAAAATACTAAGGCAGTTATCGCTCAGTTCGGGAGATATTTGATCTCCACAAAGTTGAGATTCAGGGAGAAACAGAAAGATGCATTGTGCCGGGTCCACTCATTGAGGCTAGTTCTCGAGCACAGTTTGCGAAACTGTTAGTACAGAAGTTGGGTATATGATACCGCAATAATTGGCCTTAAGTGCAAGTGGAAGATTGTTGGATATAAGTGCCCTCAAGGCAATTATTGCAATTGAAGGAGGACCTGTATGAGAGAACAATATTTCTCAAGATGATGATATGCTATCTGGTTAGTTTTTATCTTTCATGTGATGCATTTTATTCACTATCACGTATCGTTTAGACGTGAGATAAAGCCCTAGGATTTTACCTGACTACCAGGACGATGATCGAGATCACACTAGTGGGGCATGGGTATTCGATAAGCACATTCTTAAATGTCCCTAGTCGTAGGAATATCGAGACTGGGTATCGGTACTCCAGTTTAGACTAGTGTGTACGTTTCCTGATCCGGTTAGAGGGCGATAGCTAATCCTGTAACTATTGGTGTTTAACATCGAGGATTGTATACATGTGCTCATTGGATGAGTTACAATAGATGGACTCACCGAGAACTCCTAGTTGGTGATATACCAATGTCAGTAGCAGTTCTCTGGTGACATTGGTACATGGTAGTCTCTAGGACCTGAGATCGTCATAGTGTCTCATATGTGTTCCTACTATACTTAGACTTCTACCTTACCATGGCTCAAAGGAGTCGTGCAAACAGGGTTTTGTTGGGTATAGTCCCGAAGCACGTGGAGGCAGGGAGCAGTCGAGGGGATTCGTCTCTCTTGGTATATGGAGTTGATGTCGCGCTATGCAGGACATGACTCTAACCACAAGTCGATGGCCATCGCAGTGGAGATAAACTGATAAGTATTATCAGTTGTATTTTGGGTTGGTTATGTGTTTTCTGTCGCACGACTTATCGAGTTATTGGGGTCTGACAGATTGCACACCCTATTGTTTCCCCCAATCAGAGCAAAGCTCTGCTGGAAATTCAATATTCAAATTTTGAAGCAACGTTTCAAATCCCGGGCGCAACGCGCCACTTGTCAGGCGCAGACACATCAGCGCAGCGCCCAAAGCAGTGCACCCAATCAGAGCAAAGCTCTATTTTAAGTAAAATTAAAGGAAGCAACGCTTCAGGTGCGCAAGCGCTGCGCTGCGCGACGCGTGTCAGCGCAGATGCGCTAGCGCAGTTGCGCTAGCGCAGTTGCGCTGCGCGACGCGTGTCAGTGCAGATGCGCTAGCGCAGTTGCGCTGCGCTTTGCGCTGCGCGACGCGTGTCAGCGCAGATGCGCTGCGCTGTGCGCTGCGTTGTGCGCTGTTTGACACGTGTTACGCGCTGGGACGTTTGCGCCAAACAGAATTAAGATTTCAAAGAAATCTTTCTGTTCTTATTAAAACAAGAAGATTTTCTTCTGTAAAACAGAAGCCCTTGGATCAAAGATCCAACGGTGGGGAAAATTCCCCAAATCACTCAGAGAAAGATCTCTTTAACAAATTCATGGACACTATATAAATGTCCCTAGACCTCAATTCAAAGGCATCAACATTCTTAAAAAAATCAAGAGCTTCAAACAGAGAGAACTCTGAAAAAGTTTTCAAGAAAAAGGTAAAAAGCTTCACAAAATAGAAGAAATTTCTTCTAATAGATCATTGATCTAAAAACAAGATCAATGATCTTCGCATAATAAACAGTGCTTTGCACTTCTTATGAACCACTGGTTCTTTAAAACAAAAAAAACAAAAATGAAGAATAGTGCTTTGCGCTTTTATGAACCTTTGGTTCCTGAAATAAAAAGAAAAACTTGTTTTTTCTTTGATCTAAATTAGATCAAGGAAACGAATAGTGCTTTGCACTTCTTTTATGAACCATTGGTTCTTGAATCTAAAAGATTCTTAAATCGTAGTGCCTTGCACTTGCAAACTGCGCTGTTGCGCTCCTGGATTGGCGCAAGCCACCGAAGCGCGCCACGTGTCAGCAGCGCAGGCGCAGCGCATTAGCGCAGCGCACTGCGCTTGCGCGACACGTGTCAACACTACAAGCGCTTGCGCTCTCTGATTGGCGCAAAGCGTCTGATAAATGCAAGACATTTCTTAAAAAA